>OX637578.1:15371750-15483788 GCA_951800085.1 Comarum palustre
TAACCTAGCGTATGTGGTATTCTGTTATCTGTAATCCGTTTTTCTCAAGGATTAATAAAACTGTTCTCCTTTGCCTGTAGACGTAGCTAACACTTTGTTACTGAACCATGTAAATCTGTGTTATTTCTTACATTCGTTATAACAAGAGGAGTCTGATATAATTCAGGATCTTTTAGAGGATGAGTTTGCTGTAATACGAGGTATAAGCTCTATGTACCCCCTCCAGGTACTTACCTATTATGATTAATAAAGAGCTGAGGAGAACCATTGCTCCAATCTAGAGAGCATATTTTGGCCCTATTCCTATCAAAAAAATAGGAATAAATAAATAATTTACCCCATATTATAAGTCAGAACTGAGAAGCAAAAGCAAAAGTCGTATCCATTTTCACCGGGATTCCCATAACAGTGCTGCTACAGGCATTGTTCCAGAGGCAATACACAATACCCTAGTCAACAAGTAGTTAATGAATTGATATGCATACAAATAGGAGTTTTACTGAATCTAAGTGACCTGTGAGACTAAGCCACACTAGGGTAACGCAGCGATAACAAACTACAGAGGAAGCATGAGTACCGTGTTCCCCAGTTATAAAAGGCCTGGGAATGTTGTAACCTATTGCTGTTTCATTGGTTTGCCAGTAGACTGTCCTCCTTTACTATGCTTTGTAGGAGCCACCTTGGCCGAGGCCGAATGCTCTGACTGAGAAAACCGAATCAAGATCTGCATAAGAATGGTAACAATGCCCAAACCCAATACTGAGAATGCAATGCCCTTCCACGAGGATAGAAGTGAGGACCAGTAGAGGAACTTTATGGACCCGAAAATCAGTAGACACGCCCAAGATGTAACAACCTGCACAAGGAATAAGTTAACTACCAGTACTTTAATGACACCCTAGTGAGCAAAACACAGAAAGAATCACCGAGTAGTTTGCTAGGTTATTAGAGCAGCTAACCCACCACAAGTGACTTCCATGGCCGGCTAGTGATTTGCAATTCTTGATCACCAAAAGTTTGCTCCACTGCATGTTTGTCCAATAATGCATCCTAGTATACCAGAAGCAAACAGCAGACAACCCAACACCATGATATTAACGCATGAATTCCAGATTAGTGACTTTTATATCTCAAAATTACTGAGCTGAATCACCATCTTTGGTACCACCTTCATCCCACTATGCAGCAGCTGATGTAGCAGTGTCCAACATATCAGAATGTTAAATTAAAAGATGTGGCAATGCCACATTAGCCCGGATGTAGGTGGTACTGAAAAAGGTAGTTCATGCATTCCTCTTTCATATATCCTAACAGAAATGCCTAGAAATAAAACTATGCATCACACGTATAGAAACCACCTTGGCCACAAATGCATCTTTACACCATTGTGCAACAGCATCATCAGTTTCAGGTAAGTCCTTCATCACATGCCTCTTGATGTGCACATGCACCTACAAGAGACCATCAACCAAGGAAAACTACAAGTTATATGACAAATAATCAAAATATACAAAGGACCCATGGGTGCTGCCAGTTGGAGTATGATTCAATGAGTCTCGGCATGGGAGGTGGATAATGAATTTTTAGGAACAGGCACGCAATGTGAATTGACTTTATAGCACGTTTCAACCACTACCTTAGTCATTTTGAAGATCTGATGTAGAGTGAGTAAACTTACCACAGAAGGTCGCCCCTCAAAAAGTCTTAGCATTGTAGGTGCAGGCGAACTTTTAGGAATAGCCACAGTCATATCATATATAGCTGGAACAAATGAGCGCATGTGACTTACCGTTGAGACAAAACCCTGAAGACAACAGAATAGATTGAAATAAGCCAGTGTGCTTGTGCAACAGACAACTATGGGCCTCTTTTACAGGAGGATTGAAGACCATTATGTTCTATTCATGCTGAAGACAGAAGCATTCCAAAGAAAATGATAACTAAGTATTAATCAAAATATACAAAAACCTACACCTTAGTGCGAGGAATCAAAACATTTCTAGGGACAGGTAGCCCTGTCGAGGCTGCATATTCTTGTGCAGCCAAAAGCTTTGCCTGTGTAAAGCGAGTTCCTTCCACAAAAAGAGCTAACCAAAAGGGTTGAGGGAAGTCCTGCAGCCGTTGAATACCTGTCTGCAAACAGAATAAGATAACACTCAAATGAGACCAGTACGGGTATTAAAGGTACAGACTAATTCCAATACCAAAATACCAGTGTCGGATATTAGTCATGAAAAATAAAAGGAAGTTCACATACTATTACTGTTGATTTAAAACTAGTACAGAGCAATGAGAAATAGCTAAACTAGGGAAGATAGATAAGCTAAGGGCAAGACAAATCGAAAAGAAGAGGAGAATTCAGATGGCGAAACATAACCACTCAACTGACAGGGCCAAAACTACATGATAAGCAGCATTATATTCTATGATGACCACCTGTAATACCTTGATAAATATAGACCAACGAATTGCTTTTTCATGAGAAAATAATTTTCATTTGAAAAAATGGAAAATGCAGGGGACAAGGTCTCCCTTGAAATAACTAAAAAATTGATCTACGACTAGCAGTAGCAAACAACATATTAAACGGATTTAAACAAACAATTAAAATTCCTGCACTACAATTATCAAGGTAAAACTAATATAACTTATATTGACGCAAAATTGTATATCAGTTTAACGAACATCCTTGACAGTTCCATATAACTTTTAAGGCAAATATTTACCTTAAAGAAAAAATGCATACTAGGGTCCATGTATGTCTCTATTATTATGTGTGCAAGCGTGTGCGTGTATATGACACATTCACCATTTACCTTTATTGTGCTTTCATCTTTTGCCCAACTTCTTTCCAAAAAGAGATATTCAGAAAACCACATTGACCACCCTATTACCTGCATATATAACGCATCAGATTTCATGAGGATTAAGGAGACCAGAAAACCGGGAAAATGACAATGCTTATGTTAATGACGTATAAATGACAGTAATTACTCTACATCATTCAGAATATGTTTCAAGCTTTCTTAAATAAAATGAGTGGAAACTGGCAACCGAAAATTCAGAAATTAAGCCCACATTTTTCTTTTCTTCGGACAAATTCATTTCTAAAAAGCAATCTATTAGTATTAAAAAAACCCTTCCTCCTTTTACAACGCATACATTATACACACAAAGTGGAAGATCCCACTGTTGGACGCCTAGCATATATGAACTGAACTTAATAGTCTAATCAGCTTCATCTACCACAAGTTGACAGGACATCTTAGGTTGGAATATACCGGAAGAAATTTGGATGATTTCTTCATAACAGCTAATGTACTGCCAAGGCAACCGGACCGCTGCATAAATAAGTTAACTCACAATCAGCTGTACATATTATAATACGAAACAAATATTACAAGTTCATTAGTCTACAATCTTTTGTGAACTACAACGATGATCAAGTAAACAGATCATTTACCTAAACAAATAAATAAACAAGTACAGGCATCATTTTTAATAGCCTGTTATATGTATCAATTCATTTTCACATTGGTATTTGGTTGCATGTATCTGTGCATGCATTGATTACAGCAATGATATATAGATAGTGTACCTGAGCTAGAACCCATCCAACAAGCCAATCAATATCACTTTTATGATTGCATATGACAAGTGCATGTTCTTTACCTACAACACATGAGAAGATACATATAACCTTTTCTGCATAATTTTGTGAAGAAACCAAGATATACTTAGTCCTAAACGCAAAGAAACATCAAGCTAGTCAAGAATTTTAGGTCTTACCCATTAAACGGAAGGTTTCAGGGTCTGTGCATACTTTTACCTACAAAAAAGAGGGTTAGCAAAATCAACATTTAATGTTCCATTTTAAGATACTCCATAGCAATTCCATAACAATACCCTAAAATTATCACTGCCAATTTTAAGCAACATGCTTTACAAAAACAGATAAGATAAAGAGATGGAAATGGTAAGAAGAGATTCTTAAGTCTTAACAAAAACTATACATGGTATCATGATTCACCTTTGAAGTTGATTGATATTGTGGAAATTCAGATACATGTTATTCTATATACCTCCCATGTACTCATGCAAAAAGGTTCTCAATCAACTACAGGGAAATATCATAGGGAAAGGACACTCATTGTACTAAAGTGGCATGAAACAAGCCACATATGGAGCTTTTATCTCCAGTTGCGGTACTGGCTAAATCCAAAAGACAAGTGAGTACTCGTACATAGGCATTGGAAGTGATGGCTTACGGCATGGAAGATGGGAGGCGGTAATTAAGGCGGACTAAGGCTCCTTGGCTATTGGCATATGGGAGACCTTTTCTTTCTCTCTATGGAAAACTTGGGAAGGATTGTTGTCTAGCTATATCTATAGTTTTGCCCTGGAGTATCACAATCTGTCCCACTCGATCTGACCAGGCCAAACACCTCAATGTAATCCTTGAGTTTCTTGTCAAACAGAAATTGTCAGTGCTCCCAAGCCATAAGAGCGGTATTACCCCATCAGGGCTAGCTCTAGAATAATTTGTTAGGACAGCCAAGGACCCTGTAATAACTCGCATAGACATTTAACGTTTATTTGCAAAATCCAGACAAACCAAAAAGAACTAGGGTATATCAGAAAAATCCAGCAGACAAAGAAGCAAATCAACCTCAAAGCAGCATTAGAGAATGAGGCTTTCTTTTCTCAATGATCATCCAACTTTGAAATCAGCATCCAACTTATCTCATTTTTTTTAACATCGAAACTAAAACATCTCCCAAGACAGAATAAATCGGAAAGCAATGCTCTGAATGTAACCAAACCAATTGGTTTAAGAACGCAAAACAACAAATCACTTGAAAAAAAGCATGAGACATATGGGTCAGCTACACCTTGACACCCGCCCACCAATCAATGATCCAAACAAGCTCCAGCCACAGCAGCTCTGCTACCACTCGGTTGATTCTTCTGTATACATTCTTCGACAGGGGCCGAATGAAAACAAAGCAAATCGCCTGAAACAAGCAATTGAAGCAAAACAACACATATATACATTCACATTACCAACACGTCATTGAAGCAAAACAAATAACACATTAAACTTGTAAATCTAACGCAAGCATTCGAAAGGATTTGGAATCGGGAGTACCTGGAGGAGGTTGACGAAGAGGCCGGAGAGGAAGAAGAGGAGCCCGAGTGGAACGATGACAGCTGCCGCTGCAATCGCCATGGCCCAAAACCCAACTCAGAGAAGAAGAAGAAGAAGAAGAAGAAGAAGAAGAAGAAGAGATTTCAGAGGGAGATGAATTATTGGATTAGGGATTTGTGGAATGAATCGAATAAATAAAAAAAGACGGGGGAGTAGTGAGTGTGTGTGAATTAAATGAAATTGGTTGCGCGCTTTAAACGCCGTTTTTCATATTTCAACGAAAAAAGGGTGAGAGAGAGTTGCTGTGTGAGTGAGAAATTGGTTCTTCCGCTCCTGCCAGACAACCTTCATTTTCTTTGAAAGTTTTTGTTTTTGGTCTAAACCATTTTCTTTGACAGTTGAGCTGATCAATAATCCAACCTAATTTTCCATTCCTCTTCCAAAATAAAATTAAAAAACAAAATATTTTTTACTAATACAACTTATAACAATGCACACTGTAAAAGTAATCAGTTTATCTAAATAATGAAACTCATCGAACACTGTTTATGATGGAACACAAAATGTATGTATACGAGAACAGCGCCCGTGTCTTGTTACGGGTAGAAAGATAGAGAGTTGATTGTTGAGAAAAGGGTTTAATATCTGGAAGGGACACGTATGTAATATACAACCTAACAGAGAGATAAAACAGTCAACACATTATTCACCTATTATGTAGGTCGGTTTGTACGCATACACATGATGATGATGATGATGATGTTGTACTACAAAGTCTAAGTAGTACAATATTCTGGTGTCGTTAATTATATTTAAAAACAAATGAAGGGTCTTTTCTCATACTTTACCACCCTCCTGCTTACTATCTTTCTTCAGGTCTTTTCTCATCATTATGTCTTTCTGATTTTCTTTGATAGGCCTCTATTTTCTTAACTTTCTTCCACTTTCACACCCCAAATTCGCATGAAGGGTTCAGGTGATTGTTCTCTCTTTCTTTTGCACTGTTTAGTGTTAAAGACCCAATCCAGCACTGTAGTTAGTGAACAGAAAAAGTACTGTACACGTGAACAGAAACCGACTTCGACAAAAGAATAGTTATATCTTTGAATAGTCCTATGTTTTTCTCATCATTTTGTCTCTCTACTTTTTCTGAATAGTCCTCTGTTTTTCTTAGTTTTTTCACTTTCACAACCCAAATTGGCATGAAGGTTTCAGGTGATTGTTCTCTCTTTCTTTTGCGCTGTTTAGTGTTAGTTCGATCAATTTTATGTAATAATAACCTTCAAACATGAGCGAAAGACTTTGTTTGTGTCTACAAAATATTTGATTTTTATGTCACTCTTTATAACCCTTAGTAAATAATGTATCTCAACCTTAAAACTTATTAATCATACTAATTATATATTTACATTGAGATGCAGAAAATTTGAATAACAAATCGATACACAATACATGTGAATTTTGTAGTTGATCAATATTATGTAACAATTATCTGAAACTCTAATAAAAATTACACAATTGATTGAGATGACGTTAACACCAAATTTATATTAAGGGTTAAATACTTGTGACACCTCTAACTTTACACCTAAAAACAGTTTTGTCCTTCTATTTTCAAATTAAATCTGTATATCCTCACTCTTAATTCTCAACAGTTTTGTCCATTCTGTTATTTTACCGTCAAAAATTCTGTTAACTTGCTAAAATGACTTAAATGTCCTCAAGTTTAAATCAAAATTTTATTTTCTTCTATTTCTCTCTCTCTCTGCAACTCCCTAACCACCAAAACCACCTCAATCAAATCAACATTCATATGCATCGTCAAAATTAATATTTTGAAAAATTGATATAAATAAATATAAACCCCTGAAAAATTGATACAATTTTTAATCGATGTCATAAACACTAAAACTCACTCGCCAACATTCATATGCATTGTGAAAATTAATATGTTGAAAAAGTGATATAAATAAATATTAACTCTGAACAATCGATACAATTATTAATCCGTTAAAATACTTTCAACACAATTATTTAGTTTTAGAGTTGATTCAATTTTCTTTCTATTATTATTATGAATATTATTATGGATATGTATTAATAACACCCAGCATTTGTTATTAACACACCCATCAACCTATAATTATTGTTATTGTAATTAATATTGTTATTTTTAAATAAGTGACAAAACTGTAAATATAAAAATTGAGGGCATATATTTGTCAATCCATGTATGGATGATTTGATTGTAAAAAAACAGTTTTGTCCAATTACTGTTCATGTGAACAGTGATTTGTGAGAGGGTGAACAGTTAGTGAACAGTAAAATAGTGGATCAACAAATATATATATATATACACGTGAAAATTAATATGTTAAAAAAGTGATATAAATGAATATTAACTCTGAAAATTCGATACTATTATTAGCAGTTAAAATACATTCAACACAATTATTTAGTTTTAGTTTAATTATGGAGATGTTATTAACAACACCCGGTATTTATTATTAACACACCCATCAACTTATTATTATTATTGTAATTAATATTATTATTTTTAAATGAGTGATAAAACTGTAAAAATATAAAAATTGAAGGCATATCTGTCAATCCGTGTATGGATGATTTGATTCTAAAAAAACTGATCACTGTTTATGTGAACAGTGGTCTATGAACAGTGTGTGAACAGTGACACAGTGTATCAATAAATATATAAATATATATATACATACATATATATATATATATATATATATATATATGTATAATTACTATGAATACATCTTGCAATATTTCTCTAGTTAACTTAGAAAGTGAAACTACCTTTACCTTTTTATATCAAATCAACCAATGGTGGACAAACATTACAGCCCCGGGAAGGACATTGCCTCCGTCTTTGTTTTGATTTTGTTTGACTTATGTCTGATTCTTCCCACAATTTAACTCTTTCAAGAGTATCATTCATATTGAGATTCTATGAAAGTCTCCACATAATAGTAATATTTTAAGACTTTCATAGTTTATACATAATTTTAGCGAAAACTATGTTTTTCCACTAACGTAAGAATAAAAACACACAAACACTTTACCGTATAGGTGTATTGTTACCTACCTTCATTTTTGTAGGATCCCAATGAAAAAAAACTCTAGCCTCCTAAACAACAAAACTTAAAGGCTACCGCCCAATTCCCTTCCTCATTAATCAATCAATCAAGTAATGGTCTCATCCTCGCTCTCGAAAAAGGTCATCGAATTCTCCTTCAATGCGTCGTCCTCCATCAACGACGACACCAAGTCGTTCCCAATCACTCTTATGTTAGCAAGTTCTGAGGTTGGGAACATCTCTACTGGCATGTTGTGTGGCAAGACATAAAGAAGATTTCCAATAAGATGTGGGTGTCCGGAATCTAGATCCAAGAATGGCCGAAGCTATAGCCAAACAAGATGAAGAAGAAGCCAAGCTTTGTGAATGTGCCTAAACCTCATAACCCAAATCTCATGGGCAAAGAGGTACGTGTTCAGATTTCTTTTTTCTAATAAACTTTCCTATAATCTAGGTTTTCATGGATTATAGGTTTTAATTTTTTTTTCTTTATGATTTTTCGGACAAATACTCATAGCTCTATGTTTTCACATGGAGCATGGGTTTTAATTTCTTTGCTTTCCCTTAGTTTTCTTAGAATAAACAACCTATGAACTATTATGTAATAAATTGTAGGTACATTGTGCTTGTTAAGCCAAAATGTATAGGAGGACTCATCCCTCATACAAATCTTATGATCTTACTTGTCCTCTGCACGTATGACTACGAATCGATTTGTATTATACCTTCTACATGAGTATGAATGACAAAATTTTCATTGATTCAAAAAGCTACCTTCACTTTTCTATCATGTTTTCTTTTTCATTTAGTGCAAATTTTAATAGAAACCTCAAAAGTCTAAAACAACCAAGATTATCAAAAATGAAAGTTTGAGCAGCATAAAAGGGCAAACTATTAGACCAACTCTGTCACATCCCGGTTCTTAAGTTAAATTAATGGTGGTTACTCTTTCTGCGACTTTAACCTTTAACTTAGGTGGTAACCGTACGTTTACCGTAAATTACTCAAAGGTTGACTTTTCGTAGAGTCTTGATTTTGGAAAAAAAACTTTCTTAAAGAAAAACGTAGAGGACGTTATTACGAACCTGTACGCATGCTATGCGTTTTAATCAGAGTTAGGATGTGAAAGTTTTGTGTAAAAAAGTCAAGTTACTCTGTGGTAAAAAGGCTATATGTTGGAGTTTACTGGAGGTGGAACGATAAAAAGTCAAAAAAAAGTTAATGTGCCCCATCCAGATTGGCAATTTCAAGATCGAACTTTGTTGCCAGATTTCTTCACCGTCAGACCAAGTTAGGCCAAGTTCTTGGTATCATTATGAAGCCTGCAATGGTGTCTATAAGTTAGTGATGGTGGTTGGACCTATCTCGTCGCCGATAAGGAGAAACAACGACAAGAAGAGGCGTCCTTGATACTGTTCGTTGTCGTCGGAGTTCTCCCTCCTCAGGCCAACAATCCAAGTAATATAAGTATGATTTTGTAGATCTCCATTAATACAAAATCCTTAAAAATATGGTGATCCAATTCGTTGTGTGTAAGAAGAATTGATGTTTTGAAATTCTGGTGTTTTAAAATTGAGGATTTTTATATTCGGGCCAAATTGACCGGTTCAATCTTTGAATTGGTCTTCGACCCATTCATGAAAGTTGTTCAAAATGTTGAGAGGAATATTCTATAAAAATTTGGTGGTGATTAGAGGTGGACAAAAGTTTCTGTCGGTTGGCCGCCGCTGGCAGCGGATCTGCCTCCTTTTAGGCAGTTTTTCATGTAATTTAAATTGTAGAAATTGTGAGGAGTCCATTGGTGTGTTGATAGTATTTTTTGGAGGGAGTTTTGGCTTGGCTTTGGAGTTTTAAGAATTAATTAGTATTTTGTGTGGAGATTAAATTAGTGATTGGCCTTCGGATTATTCTTCAGAGACGCTTTAGAAAGATGTGGTAGGGACTTCTAAACTAGTGTTGAAAGCTGGAAGTGATGGTGGTTAAGAAGTAAGAAGTTGTGCAAGAATGAGCGAGTTATAGCTCACTTTTATTGACAGGACCCACCCCGGGTTAAACCTCTTTAACCCGAAGTAAATCCTGCGGGGACCACCTCAAGGGAACTTCTTACCGCAACTCCCTTGAAATGGCCAACCCTTCCTACACAACTAACTAAACCGGGTTAGTCAGAGCAGTCTATAGAGATGATTACCCAAAGAATTTCAAGCAGCAACGGAAATGATCGACTATGCCTCGACTCTCGTACGCGCTCGACCTCCTCTCAAGAACCCTGCATCACTGGGCATTTAAAAACGAAAGGCCCAGGGGAGAAACATTTAAAAACTGTTAGAGTGAGTGGACGAAAATGAAATATAAAAACTCTATTTCCTTTAATGCTCTCCCAAAACTTTAATGATTCAAATATCATTTATGCATGCCCACAATTACCAAATTTCCACAAACGCATGACAAGGTAAACAATTAAAGAATATGGGAAGAGAAATGTTCACCAAACATAATAAGTCTGACCTCTCAGACTAGGGTCGGAGCTAAGAGCTCTAGTAGCGCCCTCACGCTACGCTATGCTAGCTAGATAAAATAATACGGTCAACCCTTATAATATCAACCTGACCTCTCAGGCTTGTCTGACCTCTCAGACCAGGGTCGGAGCTAAGAGCTCTAGAATATGTGATAACGGTCAACCCTTATAATATCAACCTGACCTCTCAGGCTTGTCTGACCTCTCAGACCAGGGTCGGAGCTAAGAGCTCTAGATAAAGTGAAAATGGTCAACCCTCATAGTGCACTACGTAGTTTGCCTGACCTCTCAGGCTAGGGTCGGAGCTAAGAGCTCTAGTAGCGCCCTCACGCTACTCTAACTAGCATATTTATTGGTCAACCCTTAAAATAAAAATTCATAACAAGACAATAATCAAATTCTCTTCCCAAAACAATTAATTAAAACAATTCCTTGTCATATATGCATAAAACCAATTTCCAACGAAGTCTCGGGTTCAAATCCATTCGAAGGACGGCCATCACCGTCTATAACCATTTTCGGGAGAAATAGAAAATTGAGTAATAATGTAAATACTTCACGCATAAGTGTCAATATCTCAAACCATAGTAAAAATTTTTAACCGAGGCTCCCGCTAAACTTTAACCAAATAAAATCGTTCAAGAACACGAGAAAGATATAATTCTCGAAAACCATCATAAAACCATGCAATTAACTCAATAATTAAAGCATGCATTTATTTAAAATAATATGTCCACTCACAGTACTATTGCGACCTTCCCGCTCGGAAAGCTCCTCGAGCGACACCCTCGAACTACCCGCGTAGTCGAGCCCGTCTCACGTCCGACCAGAGACTGTACAACAAATCATCAAATTAGTCAATCACGGTTGACTTGGTCTTTTCCTAGTTTGACCCGGAAATCCTATTTGACCACATGTTGACCAAGTTCCTTTCTTATAGCACTTTAACCTTTATAACTTTCTTTCCCGGTTATCGACTCTTAACTCAATTTACCGGAAGTCCGACTCAGCTTCCGAACTTTCCTTTATTACTTTAACTTGACGTTAGGGTGTCACGTAATAAGTCGTTGAATTACTATGGACACCCAACGGGTCACACTAACCAATACCTTAGGAGTCCTTAAAATAATCCTTAAACCTTAACCGGGAATAATCGATGGTCGGAATAATATTTAATTATCCGCCAATAATACTAAACTAGAACAATTCCAAAACCTAACCAAAACACCTCCAAAAATTACCAAATTTTAACCATAGACTCCTCACAATATGTACTAATTAATGGACATGAAAAACTGCCCAAAAAGTGGCGGCACCGCCGCCAGCTCCGCCGCCACCGGCGGCCGCCGGCAGAAATTCCGGCTAAAATTCCGACGACCTCGGATCGCCACCAAATTTACCAGTAGCTTCGTCTCGTCAATTGGGACAACTTTCTAGTTCAACTCGAAGGCCAATTCGGCCTCTAACTAGGTCAAAAACTCGATGAACAGTAGACCCCGAAAATTACACTACCAAACTTCAAATCCTCAATTCTCCCTACACACTTCAAATCAAGCTACCAAATTCTAGGGGATTGTAGTACACCTAAAACCCATCCTAAACATATAAAGAACTCAACAATTGGTGATCTAGGGAGGGAGAAATTCAATCCCGAAAATCTACTGTACACACCAAGAACAAATCGGAATTTCTCCCGATTTACGGCGAGTTAGGTCGGAAAGCTTACCTAGGATTGAAGTAGACTCGGAGGCCGAACTTTTGGGACCGGTGCGCCGGCGGTTGGTGGCCGGACGGCGGCGCTGTGGCGCGCGCAAAATCCGGCAGCATTTCCCGTCGGGAGAGAGGAGAGAGAGCCGGGTGAAAATCTGATTTTTCACCCCGGTAACTCCTATATATAGCCGTTTTACCGCATAGTAACTTTATACTTTTGTTCATAACTTTCTCATACGAACTCCGATTTGAGCGTGCTACGTGTCCCCGAACTCGTAACGACGCCCTCTACAACTTTCAAGAAGGAAGTTTTCTCAAATTCTTGACTTAACGAAAAGTCAACTTCACGATCATTGTACGGTTAAACGGTCACTTTAAATGGTAAAAGACCTAAGTAACCAACCGTAAAATAATTCTAGGATCGGGGTGTGACAATTCTCCCCACCTTATAAAAATTTCGTCCTCGAAATTTCTATACTCAAAGTCCAACACAGAGGGGGGTAGTACCACTTAAAATAATAACATTGTTCTCCAATATCCACTTCCTTCTGAGAACTCTTCTGAGACGCCTCACGAAAAGCATTGTCAAAACCTAAACACCTGCTCTTTACGATCAACATCCTTACTGTTCCTCCTTGAAAGCCAATTTCCAGTACCAACCAGAAGTCTATTGACATAGGATGTAAGGTAGTAAACTTATTTACGTAACATGGACATACGTGACACTAGGTATCCATTAACTCTAAGGATACCCAACATATTCCTCAAACTCATGTAACCTTGTCACGTGTCACATCTAGCCAACGTAGCACTCCTTCCTACGTGGATGATAACCTCCGCTACTTCCCCATTTTCCGACACCCGACCACTCTTCTTAGGTCAAAACTAAAGCATAAGGTCTTACCGTGGATCACAATGATTTTCTCTTGAATCATTGATTAACTGAATCACCGAATTCTTACTGTACTTCATCTCATTTATGAGGTGGAATACGACACCGCCTATGCTGATCCACCATCTGTAATCCTCGCGAGAATCACTATTGTTTTTTTCACCAAAAGATGATAAATTCTGTCACACGCTGAAAACATCATTTGACAACAATTCCCTGTTGCCTAACCGGATTATAACCATATCCTTGAAAATCCAATAATCGTCCTTACCAACCGCATGTGACGTCGTCACAATACCGCTATCAATCATTCTGATTCCAATAACCACTCGCTTGTCGTGAGTATAAATTCTTCAAGAATACTCGTATACTTTCGTGGAACCTTAAATATCAGCTCACACATTCCCTATGCAGGTAATGATTATCACGCCTGAGGAGTAGGGTTCGATGTCACTAATGGATTTAAATCCTCTGGTAACACAATACCACGTGGAGCCAAATCTACTGACAACAAGTCCACGAGAAAACCATGGCGACTCGTGTTACACGAACCATCACCTCATTTGAACCAGGCTCCCTGATCTGGTTTACGCTTTCTAGAAACTATTCTGTCATGTTGTAGAGTAATTGTCTTCCCTGACTCTATCAATACTCAAACCACTTGTACACAAAGGACATGAACTGCCGTGAATATTAGCGTAAATCCAAAACCATAGCCTTTAAATCGGGGAGATCCAAAAGCTCCTGACATCGAGATCCAACAATACTGACTCCTCGCATGAAAACAATATTGTCAGGCTTCACACTGCCTACCAAGCTATTCTGACCGGATAAATCTGAACTTTACCAACAAGCCGATCATTAGAATCGCCAACTCAATTATCAATTTGTGAGGTCACAGCATACTTTACAACTGGAAATACATCTCTGTACTACTCATAGGTGAGGCGCCACTGACCTCCCTATCTCTTACCTTAACCTGGAATGACGCATAGTGCAGAACTTGCACTTCCACCATAACCGTGCGTCTATTAAACATTATCCGCATCTCAATCCGGAATAGACTTACCATTAAAAGAATTTCAGAGCCTTACCCGCTCAACAAGTATATTCCATTCCCAAATGCCTCCATTACCACATCGTCCGGTAATAACCAGCAACTTGGACATTTAACCAGATCAGACATCTACATGAAATTTAGTGCCACTGGTGCACGCCCAAAGGAACATCTGATCAAAGCATCGGGAATTAATTTCACCAGACACAACCATGTTGATCACCGAGCATCCAGTTAACGAGGCACAAGATAACAAATACCATTACCGCACTGGGCACGTATACATCACAGAGTCAACTCGTACAACTAGACAGTTTCTAACAAAACTGTCCCCCAGGCGCTGCGGGTTTACCATCCACCGCAACCTCTATTCGGTAAGATTCAAAATTCTCAATCGCTTACCACTCTAGATCTTAAATCACAAGGTCCACTGCCACACGTTAACATCCTCTCAGATCATAACTTAATCTGAACGTAGCTTAATCACTCCACGGTTTCCGATGGAGTGTTGCACAACTAAACGACATACTTTACTACCCTTGTAACAATTTGGTTTCCAAAACCTTGACTCGTAACACCTTTGAGTCATCAAAGAACTCTTTCCTCAGTTTCACCGCTTTCACACTCACCGAAAATGTTGACAATTTTGAGGGTCACCTCCAATGACCTTTCTTGCTACCACTCTACACTCGTGGCGCCAAGAACTGCCGTTAGGTCAAAAATTCCTAACAAGTAGGGTCACTACTCAAATGACCAATGACCATAGCAACGCCAACAAAACTTTAATCCTCTTAGGATTTCCTTAAATTAACCTCAATAATTGATCTCCCAGATCTTAATCCTCATTTCACAGATCGAATTGAGAATATTTCCTGTCACTACAGGGGATATAACTTATGATTCCCAACACGTCTAAGCACACCTTCGGTTACAATACTTGATTAGACCACAGCCAGTGGGTGCACAAATTTCCATGCCATCAAGCTCAGTTAATTGCCCTCGAGAAAACCAAGTGTCATAACGGACGACTTTGGTTGCAGGTTGAAGCTTGACCATCTACAACATTCTCACTCCTATTCAACGATTCAGTAAACCTTGCCTCACTGCTGTCCCTTCACCTTTTCCGTGCATTTATCTCAGAAAACATCCTTCCACCTACTAACGACATTAAACCATTTAATTGACGTTTTACACAGAATCTTCTAACCAAACGTCTTTAATCTCCGTTTTCAATAAATGGAACTCTCATGACACATTCTTAAGATGATGTCATCATCAGCCTTAGTCACTTACCTGATGTCATTTTTGACCACACACAGCTGTACACCATAATTATGCCTTACCAGCATGTGCTACCCAAATTTCAACTTTACCACTTCCCTAAACAGGAGGTTACACGTGCTCATGTGGGGTATACCCATGTACAACTTCGGCCGTCGAAACAATACTGTTTGCACAATGACCGGTTCCTACACCATAATAATACAAAGTCAATCAAGACTCGTATCACTATCTCCGGTACCTCAAGCACTCTTGGTCTGAGACCCGGTGGCTTGTTGCCACTTCCAACATGTTCCTTAAAATTCCAGAACCACTTAACTTTAATTACCACAAGTAACGCTTTCTCGATCTGAAAATCGATCTCTAATACAGCCAACCTGGAGACTCCTCCACTGGTGTACTAATTACAACACTTTGACCGCAGGTGGATAACTCACCTTATGGTTGACATGAGTCCCAAGATCTGGTGACACGATTAAATTCTTGCCTCCACGATAAATGGCCTAATGACCATTGTCACCTATAATTCACGTCACGCTTGGACTCACTAACGATTCGAATATTTCTAGTACCACAAACATGGGTGGCTGGAGCTAAGAAGATCTAGTCGTAGCTGTCGACAACAATGTCAGCACCAAAGCTGACCCACGCCATTAGTTCTAGTGGCTGTCCCATAAAGCATCAAGTGACCAAAACAGCCTTTACTTCCTTAACATTCTTCAATAGTGTCACATCATGGACTCGTCACTAGAAAAAGTCCATTGATCACAAATAACCCCACTCAACTTTCCTTGAGTCATTCCACTTTCACATGTCCGTTGGTTTCTCTGAAACCACACTAATGACGAACCTCAACAAAATCGTGGCAATCGTCAAATCTTATTATTCATCCTCTCAGAATAATCGCGCTAGGCGACTTCAGCTCCTTTTTCCATCACAGGATGCAACATCTTCCAGTAACTCGTACGACTCTTCACTGCTAAGAGCCTCATAACACGAACACCCAAGCCTTGTCTTAGGCTTCTACAGCATCCCTGTCAACAACCATGACAGCCTCCCCGGTGTGAATTAACTGTTTCACCACTGAGTACTTACACATAATGCTCAAACGTTAAACAACGTGAGTTTCCGCTCGATCCCCAACTCAAATCTCAATAAATCAATGGGGAACACATAAACATAAATACGTGACGAGCTTACCTTGTTCCTTACAGGAGTTCATTGTGAGGTCGGCGTACTGAGGCATAGTCTTGAAGATTCGATCGTTTATAGGACCACTCGGTCCATATCTCAATCAGGAAGTACTAACTCATATCCTCAATAAACACTAAGCGTCCAAGCATAAAATGCCGATGGATCCGCCGCGGTCGGACCATCACTCTATAGACACTAAGTGATACCAAGTATATGAGGTAGTAACAGGAACGATAACCTAATGCTCTGATACCATTGACAGGACCCACCCCGGGTTAAACCTCTTTAACCCGAAGTAAATCCTGCGGGGACCACCTCAAGGGAACTTCTTACCGCAACTCTCTTGAAATGGCCAACCCTTCCTACACAACTAACTAAACCGGGTTAGTCAGAGCAGTCTATAGAGATGATTACCCAAAGAATTTCAAGCAGCAACGGAAATGATCGACTATGCCTCGACTCTCGTACGCGCTCGACCTCCTCTCAAGAACCCTGCATCACTGGGCATTTAAAAACGAAAGGCCCAGGGGAGAAACATTTAAAAACTGTTAGAGTGAGTGGACGAAAATGAAATATAAAAACTCTATTTCCTTTAATGCTCTCCCAAAACTTTAATGATTCAAATATCATTTATGCATGCCCACAATTACCAAATTTCCACAAACGCATGACAAGGTAAACAATTAAAGAATATGGGAAGAGAAATGTTCACCAAACATAATAAGTCTGACCTCTCAGACTAGGGTCGGAGCTAAGAGCTCTAGTAGCGCCCTCACGCTACGCTATGCTAGCTAGATAAAATAATACGGTCAACCCTTATAATATCAACCTGACCTCTCAGGCTTGTCTGACCTCTCAGACCAGGGTCGGAGCTAAGAGCTCTAGAATATGTGATAACGGTCAACCCTTATAATATCAACCTGACCTCTCAGGCTTGTCTGACCTCTCAGACCAGGGTCGGAGCTAAGAGCTCTAGATAAAGTGAAAATGGTCAACCCTCATAGTGCACTACGTAGTTTGCCTGACCTCTCAGGCTAGGGTCGGAGCTAAGAGCTCTAGTAGCGCCCTCACGCTACTCTAACTAGCATATTTATTGGTCAACCCTTAAAATAAAAATTCATAACAAGACAATAATCAAATTCTCTTCCCAAAACAATTAATTAAAACAATTCCTTGTCATATATGCATAAAACCAATTTCCAACGAAGTCTCGGGTTCAAATCCATTCGAAGGACGGCCATCACCGTCTATAACCATTTTCGGGAGAAATAGAAAATTGAGTAATAATGTAAATACTTCACGCATAAGTGTCAATATCTCAAACCATAGTAAAAATTTTTAACCGAGGCTCCCGCTAAACTTTAACCAAATAAAATCGTTCAAGAACACGAGAAAGATATAATTCTCGAAAACCATCATAAAACCATGCAATTAACTCAATAATTAAAGCATGCATTTATTTAAAATAATATGTCCACTCACAGTACTATTGCGACCTTCCCGCTCGGAAAGCTCCTCGAGCGACACCCTCGAACTACCCGCGTAGTCGAGCCCGTCTCACGTCCGACCAGAGACTGTACAACAAATCATCAAATTAGTCAATCATGGTTGACTTGGTCTTTTCCTAGTTTGACCCGGAAATCCTATTTGACCACATGTTGACCAAGTTCCTTTCTTATAGCACTTTAACCTTTATAACTTTCTTTCCCGGTTATCGACTCTTAACTCAATTTACCGGAAGTCCGACTCAGCTTCCGAACTTTCCTTTATTACTTTAACTTGACGTTAGGGTGTCACGTAATAAGTCGTTGAATTACTATGGACACCCAACGGGTCACACTAACCAATACCTTAGGAGTCCTTAAAATAATCCTTAAACCTTAACCGGGAATAATCGATGGTCGGAATAATATTTAATTATCCGCCAATAATACTAAACTAGAACAATTCCAAAACCTAACCAAAACACCTCCAAAAATTACCAAATTTTAACCATAGACTCCTCACAATATGTACTAATTAATGGACATGAAAAACTGCCCAAAAAGTGGCGGCACCGCCGCCAGCTCCGCCGCCACCGGCAGCCGCCGGCAGAAATTCCGGCTAAAATTCCGACGACCTCGGATCGCCACCAAATTTACCAGTAGCTTCGTCTCGTCAATTGGGACAACTTTCTAGTTCAACTCGAAGGCCAATTCGGCCTCTAACTAGGTCAAAAACTCGATGAACAGTAGACCCCGAAAATTACACTACCAAACTTCAAATCCTCAATTCTCCCTACACACTTCAAATCAAGCTACCAAATTCTAGGGGATTGTAGTACACCTAAAACCCATCCTAAACATATAAAGAACTCAACAATTGGTGATCTAGGGAGGGAGAAATTCAATCCCGAAAATCTACTGTACACACCAAGAACAAATCGGAATTTCTCCCGATTTACGGCGAGTTAGGTCGGAAAGCTTACCTAGGATTGAAGTAGACTCGGAGGCCGAACTTTTGGGACCGGTGCGCCGGCGGTTGGTGGCCGGACGGCGGCGCTGTGGCGCGCGCAAAATCCGGCAGCATTTCCCGTCGGGAGAGAGGAGAGAGAGCCGGGTGAAAATCTGATTTTTCACCCCGGTAACTCCTATATATAGCCGTTTTACCGCATAGTAACTTTATACTTTTGTTCATAACTTTCTCATACGAACTCCGATTTGAGCGTGCTACGTGTCCCCGAACTCGTAACGACGCCCTCTACAACTTTCAAGAAGGAAGTTTTCTCAAATTCTTGACTTAACGAAAAGTCAACTTCACGATCATTGTACGGTTAAACGGTCACTTTAAATGGTAAAAGACCTAAGTAACCAACCGTAAAATAATTCTAGGATCGGGGTGTGACATTTATTTCCGGCCCAATTAATTAATTATGATTTTAGAGTTGGCAACTTAATATTATATATATATATATATATATATATATATATATATATATATATATATATATCTCATTGAAATAGGAAGTGAGGAGACTTGTGCTGAGGAGTCTACTAATCTACGATAGATATAACTGTATACTATGAGTCGACTTTTGATTTAAATAATATGAATGCATGAAGTTTTTTTTTCTGGATTATTTTGATTAAATTTTGGGAAATTAGAAGATTTTTAAAATGAGTTCTTATTTACATTATATATAGTGGCCCTCACCATAAGTTGAGCTGGGCGTGGGATATAGTGGCCCTCACCACTTGGTGAGCTAGGCATGAAATATAGCTTCCCTCACCATAAAATGAGCTAGGCGCGAGATATATAGCAGACCTCGCAGCTAAGTGAGCTGGGCCCAGGAGCTTTGATTTTTATTGAAGGCGTGTCCATCATTATATTTTTTTAAAGTTTAGGAGAGCATAATTTGTTATTTTTGGATATTTATTTTTTTGTCCACTCACATTAATGTTTTAAATGTTTCTCCCATGGTCCTTTCATTTTGAAATGCCCACGTTGCAGTTAGCGGTTCGGATACAGTAGGAGGTAAGACATAGTTACCATCACTCCAGTTTTATTAGTAGGTTACCGGTTAACCTACTTGCGTATTTTCTTACTTCTTTCTATTAGATGCTCTGATAACCATGAGACATGTATATTATTCGGTTATATGTTTGTGGATTTAGAATTCAAATATTGTTATTTCTTGGGGGATCGTATCTATTGTGATGATGTTGATGCATTGATGATTTCATGCAGTGTTATGAGATATGCATTGAGTATTTGTAGTAGTTATTCTGGTACTGTTTTATAGATGGTACTAAATATTTTATCCTTAGGTAACTATGAGTCATGGACGCGACCGAGCTCGTAGGGAGAATCCTCCCAATCTTTCAGAGGGAGAGAATGAAGCCGCACCTGTAGATGATGTTTATGAGCATTTTTTTCGGCGTCTCATAACTTTTTCCTCTAAAAACAATTATGAGAAGACACAAAGGAATGTTCTAAGACGTTCAGCCATGCTAATGAGCCAATGGATTCTCTTAATTACTAGAGGACATGGAAAAGATGGTTGTTCAGGTGACGTGTTCTATGAGGAAGAATATGAACATAGCGACTCAATTCCTAAAAAATGAAGAATGACATTGGTGGGTTGATATGCCCAAGAGCTTGGGTGATATTATCGTCCAGCAAATGACGTTGGACCAGTTCATATAGCTCATTTCAAGGCACATTATATCAGCCATGCTCACATCAATCGTTTGAGGGAGGAGTTTCAGAATCTCAAGAAGAGAGGTGATATGACAGTTATGGCTTATGAGCAACATTTTTGTGAGTTCACTCACTATGTGCCTGATTTGGTGACGAGGCGAAGATTTATTATTTTGTCAAGGGTCTTGGTGGCATTTACTCAAACTAGATGATCATTGTACCATATTAGACATTTCAGGAGGCGTTGATGTATGTCTTTCATACTGAGACACAAGCAATGGCAGATAACCGCCTATCTGATTTTGGTGGTCCTAGCCATGTTCCTACTAAGAGGTTGGTATCTACATCTGGTTCTAGATCATCTGATCGGTTATTTTTAAATCAAATTTTATTTTCATTATTTACAACTAGATTGTCGTATATAGCATAGGCAAATAAGTGTCTTTCTGACAGAAGACTAAGGAATTCCAACTACCCAAACAAATGTTACAAAAGTGACTACTGATCCTAGCGACCATCACTAGAAAAGCTAATTATTTGACTAACCTAAACTAATCAGAAAATACGAAAATTTATAGAGACAAACTATACACAGAAATGAACAAGCGTACGAAATTCCAGATGATTCGGACTTAGTTTGCTATGTCAAATAAATATAGAAACACAGAGGACAGAATAATGACGAAAACAGTTTTTTAGGTTTTTGATATTGGTTTTAGAAAACAACGAAAATAAAGATAGTTAAGGAAGATGCAATCCACCCCCGACAATCACACACAAGAAATTTTTTTAGTATCTAATCCAATCAATCTAGATGAAGATACTTAGGTTGGCTCGGTACGCTTGAAACACAACCTATTACCATTTCTTAGTTCGTACGTTAGGCAGGAAGTGCTCTACACCTAGACTATTCTCAAGCAATAAAACCTAAACGTACGTGTTTCCGGGTGGCTCGTGGCCCCTTTAGCGGGTTGCACGGCTCCAGAAATAGCGGACTTCCCTGTATTCCGAGTTTTCCTGTGTAAAGAACAAACACGTCAAAGAGGCGTCCCCGGGTTTACCGAGGGAAGCCACTCCGATGCTTAAGTTAGACACTGTCAATTAAGCATAAAACTCGGGAATAGTCAAGAAGTTTCATCGTCGTTCAGAAGTTCTCTCTTTCTTTACCGGGATGTATGTGCCGGTATTTATAGTAGCATTGAAGGCAGCATTCCTGTCCCTTTCCAATGTGGGAGTAGTTTCCCTTGCTTTACTTAGCTTTATGGCGAATTGGGCCCAGACAAAGGGCCCAGAGTGGCTTCACATTTAATTGTAACCCGGTAAAGGTGAAATATTAGGTTCCACCTATAAACAAGTCCCCCAAGTCCTCAGTCAAGGGGTACGCTTGGGTGGGGACTTAAAATCGTTTCTTTACCGGGTTACAAAGTTAGCAACCAAACCCGGGGTACCCAGTCTCCCAAGTCCGTACGCAAGCGTAACCCGCAGACATTCTTTACGTTGAGAACTTAAAACGACGTCTCCGGGTTGTAGTGGGGGGAAACTGAAAAGTTTTCAGTTTGAAGTGGGGGAGACTGAAAAGTTTTTCGGTTTTGGGACGCGGCATGCACGACACGTGTCGATTTTCTTGAAAAACCGAAACGTCCCTTCAGTGTACGTCTCTAACTGTATAAATAGGGGTTGAAGGTGACAGTTTTGTCTCACCTCTAAACCCGATAACTTTGTCGTGCTTTTTGCTGTCGCTTTCTTTTGTCGCTGTTTCTTTTGATTCTCAATCTCAAATCGATCCCAAAAACCCCTTCAAACCCTCAAAAGTAAGGTACTGTTTCTTCTTCCCTCCTTTTTGATTGTTTTGGGACGATGTGTACTGTTTCTGGGTTCCCAGGAACGTTTTCCGGGTTTCTGCGTCTGGGAATTTAGCTTCGTGACGCCGGGTTATCTGGGTTTTGTTGACGCCCCCGTGTTTTTTTTGTTTTGCAGATGGCCAACGAAACAATGGACACTCACGTCCCCGAGTTTGCCTCCGTGACCTTCACTGATGGGACCGCTCTTGACCCTCCCGGGTACTCATTGACAGCGGAGGAGATCGTGGAGCTAAGGAGCAACTGGAAGATCCCCGAGTCTGTAGAAATTCGGCCTTTAGAACCCGAGGACCAGTTCTTCGCTCCCAGGGATGGGTGGACGCTGTGCCACGAGTATCAGCTACGCTGCGGCTTGTCACTCCCGCTGAAGGTAGAGGTGCAGTATCTCTTGGCTGCGAGCAACTTCGCAATCGGGCAAGTTGGACCGAACATGTGGAGGCAGCTACTCGGGTTGTGCGTTATGTACAAGGTGCTGAAGCAGCAGATGCCAACCTATCACGAGTTACACGCCATGTACCGGGCCGAGTACTCCCGGAAGGCGGGTTTCAGTGGGACCATCCAACTGAAGTCCAAAGCGGTTTTCAAGAAGATCGTCGAGGACCTGCCAACCTCCGTAAGCCGGACCTGGAGGGAGAAAAGTTTCTTGATAAGAAACTTTCAAGACCCGGACTACGCGCTCCAAGTACCGGTCGATTTCCAACAACTGATGAGTAAGTCTTCTTCCTCAGGGTTTCTTTCTTTTCTCCGTCCCGGGTTATAATCATGTTACTTGTGTTGCAGACGTCCCCGACATTCCTCTGGAGCCGGTGATGGAGAAGAGGATCCGGAGGATGCTATGGGCCTTCCGGGGTCAAGATGACCGGAGTTCATACCGGCTTTGTAGGCTGTATGTGTACAGCAGGTGCCGGTTGATGGAGCTTCCAGGTTTGTCTCGTTTCCTTTACAAGTTTTGTTTACATGCTCCGGTCTAACAGGTTATATCTTTTGTTGCAGCTCTTCTCCCGATGGAGTTCACGAAGCGAAAGAACCCGGGAATATACGACGGGTTCGAGGACAAGGCTGTATGGGCCGGGATCCGGGCGCAAGGCACGGAGGGGCTGGCGTACGATATCGACCTGACATCGAAGGCGGCTTTTCTGCGCCCAGACGCCGAGCAAGGGGAAACTCGGCAGTTCCACGTTGACGTCTCTTACTACAACGAGGTTCCCGCGTACTTGGCTGAGATTCTCGGGCCGGAAGTCTACCCAGAAGGAGAGGAGGTTGAAGGGAATCCCTCGGAGGCGGACGACAACCCGGTATTTGCAGAACCGTTTGCCGATGAGACTGAAGAACCGGTGATGAGCGCGGTTCCCTCGTCTATGCTCCCGGGTGAAGAGGAGTTGACTGAAGATGAGGCTGACAACGGGGGTGAAGAAGTTGTCGGTTTCGAAGGGGTGATGAGTGAGAACCCTGAGGGGAGTGATGGGAGCGACGAAGTGCGCGAAGTGGAACCCGTCCCCTCCCACAAACGCACCCGGGAGGCATCCAGCTCGGCAAGGTCCGAGAGGAAGAAGAGAAGGAAGGAGAGGAAAGAGAGGAGGGAGAGGAAGCAGCACCGGGACACCACTGAAATCATGGAGGAGTTGGCGGGCGCGGGAATGGCGGACGTGGCCATCCAGAGAATGGTAGCGGATCTGAAGAACTGCGCCGCCGACTCCTATGTACTGGAGCATGAGGACCCGGTGACTGTAGCCCGGAGGGCGCAGGAGAAACTGATGCGGGTAAGTGTCTTTTTCTTTTAACCCGTTCTTCTTTTGTTTTTGTTTCCTTGTACTAACCCGTTGTTTGATTCGTGTAGGCTGTCAGGTTGTCGTACTTGGCAACCGATCGGCTAATCAACGAAGGCATCCCCGAGAGAGAGAGAGTGCTCAGGGACGACCTCCGGGCGGCCCGGGATCAAGTGACGGCGAGCGAGGAATGCCTGGCTCGGGTCCGGGAAGAGGCAAGCTCATCAGCCATTGCGTCGTGTGCGGAGTTGGCCAAGGCAGAAGAAAAAATAGCAGACTTGGTGGCCAAGAACTCGGAGTACGAGAGAGTCATCGAGGGTCACCGGGAGGACCGGTGTGCTCAAGATGCTGCTATTGCTCAGCTTACTCAACAGAATCA
Organism: Comarum palustre; assembly: GCA_951800085.1. Lineage (NCBI taxonomy): Eukaryota > Viridiplantae > Streptophyta > Magnoliopsida > Rosales > Rosaceae > Comarum > Comarum palustre. The sequence goes on from OX637578.1 coordinate 15,396,835, forward strand.
AGCGCTGCAGCAGCAAGTGACTTCTCTGGAGCAGCAGAAAGGAGCGTTGGTGCAGGCTGTTTCCCGGGCCAGGAACTCTGCTGTCTCCGAGTTTCTAGCGAGTCCAGAGTTTGAGCTAAAGCTGCGGTCGGCGAGGGCTGAGGCTCGTGCCGAAATTGTTAGCGCCGGGATTCGCCAAGGGTGGCTCGACAAAGCCGGGTATGATGGTCACCAAGGTCATGTTAGACCCGACGAGGCTGCAGGCACCTCCCGGTCGACTCCTGCCATGGCCGCAAACCCTAGGGCTCCTGCAAACCCGGCTCGGAGTCCCCCGGTTCATTCTTCAGCAGCCCGGAGAGGTACTTCCCGTGGTGGGATTGTCGGTGGTCCTCAAAACCGGCCACCGCTCCGTAGGGGACAGTTTATCATACGGCCCCGGGGAGGACGTGGCGGCTCGAGCACTGGCGGTGGTAGCGGGTCTGCAGCGCCCTGAGCTGGAGCCTAAGTATTTGTCTTTGCTTTTGTAGTGTAGTCTGTTTTGTAGTGGTTTACTGCTCTTGTAACTGACTTTCGAATAAAAGTATTCAAGCTGTTGGCATAATTTTTCCTGTCAAATAACACGTTAACTTGATGCATATCTCGCAAGTGTAGAAAAAATTTACATATGGTGCCGGTCTGGCATGTTATCGTCATAAAATAACAATAGGCCCGGTAGGACTTTACCGGTCCGTTAGGGCTTCCTGTCAAATAACACGGTAATGTGATGCATAATATACAAGTGTTGACAAAATGTACGCATATTGCCGGTTTGGCATGTTAACATTATAAAGTGAAAATGGGGCCGCTCAGGCTTTACGGGTCCGTTAGGACTTCCATGGGCCGCTAAGGCCTTGGGTGGGAATGTCTTTCTATAACACGGTATTTTTCCCTGTAAAATAACACGTTAAACTGATGCATAATTTGCAAGTGTGACAATTCACATATATAGTGCCGGTTTGGCATGTAAATAACAATAGCGCCGCTAGGGCTTTACGGGTCCGTTAGGACTTCCAACCCGATGCATAACCTATAAGTGTTGACAAATTTCACATATAATGCCAGTTTGGCATATAAATAAAGATAGTGCCGCTAGGGTTTTACGGGTCCGTTAGGACCTTCATGGGCCGCTAGGGCTTTTCAGGGGGGGTGTCATTCTATAACACTCGTTCCCTGTAAAATAACAAGTTGAGTTGATGCATATCTTTATTTTTGTAGCGGCTTTCTGCCTTGTAGCTGACTTTCGAATAAAAGTATTCAAACTGTTGGCATAATTTTTCCTGTCAAATAACACGTTAATTTGATGCATTTGATGCATATCTCGCAAGTGTAGACAAAATTTACATATAGTGCCGGTCTGGCATGTTATTGTCACAAAATAACAATAGGCCCGGTAGGGTTTTATCGGTCCGTTAGGGCTTCCAAGGGCTTCCTGCCAAACCAATTGTTTCCGGGTGGCTCGTGGCCCCTTTAGCGGGTTGCACGGCTCTAGAAATAGCGGACTTCCCTGTATTCCGAGTTTTCCTGTGTAAAGAACAAACACGTCAAAGAGGCGTCCCCGGGTTTACCGAGGGAAGCCACTCCGATGCTTAAGTTAGACACTGTCAATTAAGCATAAAACTCAGGAATAGTCAAGAAGTTTCATCGTCGTTCAGAAGTTCTCTCTTTCTTTACCGGGATGTATGTGCCGGTATTTATAGTAGCATTGAAGGCAGCATTCCTGTCCCTTTCCAATGTGGGAGTAGTTTCCCTTGCTTTACTTAGCTTTATGGCGAATTGGGCCCAGACAAAGGGCCCAGAGTGGCTTCACATTTAATTGTAACCCGGTAAAGGTGAAATATTAGGTTCCACCTATAAACAAGTCCCCCAAGTCCTCAGTCAAGGGGTACGCTTGGGTGGGGACTTAAAATCGTTTCTTTACCGGGTTACAAAGTTAGCAACCAAACCCGGGGTACCCAGTCTCCCAAGTCCGTACGCAAGCGTAACCCGTAGACATTCTTTACGTTGAGAACTTAAAACGACGTCTCCGGGTTGTAGTGGGGGGAAACTGAAAAGTTTTCAGTTTGAAGTGGGGGAGACTGAAAAGTTTTTCGGTTTTGGGACGCGGCATGCACGACACGTGTCGATTTTCTCGAAAAACCGAAACGTCCCTTCAGTGTACGTCTCTAACTGTATAAATAGGGGTTGAAGGTGACAGTTTTGTCTCACCTCTAAACCCGATAACTTTGTCGTGCTTTTTGCTGTCGCTTTCTTTTGTCGCTGTTTCTTTTGATTCTCAATCTCAAATCGATCCCAAAAACCCCTTCAAACCCTCAAAAGTAAGGTACTGTTTCTTCTTCCCTCCTTTTTGATTGTTTTGGGACGATGTGTACTGTTTCTGGGTTCCCAGGAACGTTTTCCGGGTTTCTGCGTCTGGGAATTTAGCTTCGTGACGCCGGGTTATCTGGGTTTTGTTGACGCCCCCGTGTTTTTTTTGTTTTGCAGATGGCCAACGAAACAATGGACACTCACGTCCCCGAGTTTGCCTCCGTGACCTTCACTGATGGGACCGCTCTTGACCCTCCCGGGTACTCATTGACAGCGGAGGAGATCGTGGAGCTAAGGAGCAACTGGAAGATCCCCGAGTCTGTAGAAATTCGGCCTTTAGAACCCGAGGACCAGTTCTTCGCTCCCAGGGATGGGTGGACGCTGTGCCACGAGTATCAGCTACGCTGCGGCTTGTCACTCCCGCTGAAGGTAGAGGTGCAGTATCTCTTGGCTGCGAGCAACTTCGCAATCGGGCAAGTTGGACCGAACATGTGGAGGCAGCTACTCGGGTTGTGCGTTATGTACAAGGTGCTGAAGCAGCAGATGCCAACCTATCACGAGTTACACGCCATGTACCGGGCCGAGTACTCCCGGAAGGCGGGTTTCAGTGGGACCATCCAACTGAAGTCCAAAGCGGTTTTCAAGAAGATCGTCGAGGACCTGCCAACCTCCGTAAGCCGGACCTGGAGGGAGAAAAGTTTCTTGATAAGAAACTTTCAAGACCCGGACTACGCGCTCCAAGTACCGGTCGATTTCCAACAACTGATGAGTAAGTCTTCTTCCTCAGGGTTTCTTTCTTTTCTCCGTCCCGGGTTATAATCATGTTACTTGTGTTGCAGACGTCCCCGACATTCCTCTGGAGCCGGTGATGGAGAAGAGGATCCGGAGGATGCTATGGGCCTTCCGGGGTCAAGATGACCGGAGTTCATACCGGCTTTGTAGGCTGTATGTGTACAGCAGGTGCCGGTTGATGGAGCTTCCAGGTTTGTCTCGTTTCCTTTACAAGTTTTGTTTACATGCTCCGGTCTAACAGGTTATATCTTTTGTTGCAGCTCTTCTCCCGATGGAGTTCACGAAGCGAAAGAACCCGGGAATATACGACGGGTTCGAGGACAAGGCTGTATGGGCCGGGATCCGGGCGCAAGGCACGGAGGGGCTGGCGTACGATATCGACCTGACATCGAAGGCGGCTTTTCTGCGCCCAGACGCCGAGCAAGGGGAAACTCGGCAGTTCCACGTTGACGTCTCTTACTACAACGAGGTTCCCGCGTACTTGGCTGAGATTCTCGGGCCGGAAGTCTACCCAGAAGGAGAGGAGGTTGAAGGGAATCCCTCGGAGGCGGACGACAACCCGGTATTTGCAGAACCGTTTGCCGATGAGACTGAAGAACCGGTGATGAGCGCGGTTCCCTCGTCTATGCTCCCGGGTGAAGAGGAGTTGACTGAAGATGAGGCTGACAACGGGGGTGAAGAAGTTGTCGGTTTCGAAGGGGTGATGAGTGAGAACCCTGAGGGGAGTGATGGGAGCGACGAAGTGCGCGAAGTGGAACCCGTCCCCTCCCACAAACGCACCCGGGAGGCATCCAGCTCGGCAAGGTCCGAGAGGAAGAAGAGAAGGAAGGAGAGGAAAGAGAGGAGGGAGAGGAAGCAGCACCGGGACACCACTGAAATCATGGAGGAGTTGGCGGGCGCGGGAATGGCGGACGTGGCCATCCAGAGAATGGTAGCGGATCTGAAGAACTGCGCCGCCGACTCCTATGTACTGGAGCATGAGGACCCGGTGACTGTAGCCCGGAGGGCGCAGGAGAAACTGATGCGGGTAAGTGTCTTTTTCTTTTAACCCGTTCTTCTTTTGTTTTTGTTTCCTTGTACTAACCCGTTGTTTGATTCGTGTAGGCTGTCAGGTTGTCGTACTTGGCAACCGATCGGCTAATCAACGAAGGCATCCCCGAGAGAGAGAGAGTGCTCAGGGACGACCTCCGGGCGGCCCGGGATCAAGTGACGGCGAGCGAGGAATGCCTAGCTCGGGTCCGGGAAGAGGCAAGCTCATCAGCCATTGCGTCGTGTGCGGAGTTGGCCAAGGCAGAAGAAAAAATAGCAGACTTGGTGGCCAAGAACTCGGAGTACGAGAGAGTCATCGAGGGTCACCGGGAGGACCGGTGTGCTCAAGATGCTGCTATTGCTCAGCTTACTCAACAGAATCAAGCGCTGCAGCAGCAAGTGACTTCTCTGGAGCAGCAGAAAGGAGCGTTGGTGCAGGCTGTTTCCCGGGCCAGGAACTCTGCTGTCTCCGAGTTTCTAGCGAGTCCAGAGTTTGAGCTAAAGCTGCGGTCGGCGAGGGCTGAGGCTCGTGCCGAAATTGTTAGCGCCGGGATTCGCCAAGGGTGGCTCGACAAAGCCGGGTATGATGGTCACCAAGGTCATGTTAGACCCGACGAGGCTGCAGGCACCTCCCGGTCGACTCCTGCCATGGCCGCAAACCCTAGGGCTCCTGCAAACCCGGCTCGGAGTCCCCCGGTTCATTCTTCAGCAGCCCGGAGAGGTACTTCCCGTGGTGGGATTGTCGGTGGTCCTCAAAACCGGCCACCGCTCCGTAGGGGACAGTTTATCATACGGCCCCGGGGAGGACGTGGCGGCTCGAGCACTGGCGGTGGTAGCGGGTCTGCAGCGCCCTGAGCTGGAGCCTAAGTATTTGTCTTTGCTTTTGTAGTGTAGTCTGTTTTGTAGCGGTTTACTGCTCTTGTAACTGACTTTCGAATAAAAGTATTCAAGCTGTTGGCATAATTTTTCCTGTCAAATAACACGTTAACTTGATGCATATCTCGCAAGTGTAGAAAAAATTTACATATGGTGCCGGTCTGGCATGTTATCGTCATAAAATAACAATAGGCCCGGTAGGACTTTACCGGTCCGTTAGGGCTTCCTGTCAAATAACACGGTAATGTGATGCATAATATACAAGTGTTGACAAAATGTACGCATATTGCCGGTTTGGCATGTTAACATTATAAAGTGAAAATGGGGCCGCTCAGGCTTTACGGGTCCGTTAGGACTTCCATGGGCCGCTAAGGCCTTGGGTGGGAATGTCTTTCTATAACACGGTATTTTTCCCTGTAAAATAACACGTTAAACTGATGCATAATTTGCAAGTGTGACAATTCACATATATAGTGCCGGTTTGGCATGTAAATAACAATAGCGCCGCTAGGGCTTTACGGGTCCGTTAGGACTTCCAACCCGATGCATAACCTATAAGTGTTGACAAATTTCACATATAATGCCAGTTTGGCATATAAATAAAGATAGTGCCGCTAGGGTTTTACGGGTCCGTTAGGACCTTCATGGGCCGCTAGGGCTTTTCAGGGGGGGTGTCATTCTATAACACTCGTTCCCTGTAAAATAACAAGTTGAGTTGATGCATATCTTTATTTTTGTAGCGGCTTTCTGCCTTGTAGCTGACTTTCGAATAAAAGTATTCAAACTGTTGGCATAATTTTTCCTGTCAAATAACACGTTAATTTGATGCATTTGATGCATATCTCGCAAGTGTAGACAAAATTTACATATAGTGCCGGTCTGGCATGTTATTGTCACAAAATAACAATAGGCCCGGTAGGGTTTTATCGGTCCGTTAGGGCTTCCAAGGGCTTCCTGCCAAACCAATTGTTTCCGGGTGGCTCGTGGCCCCTTTAGCGGGTTGCACGGCTCCAGAAATAGCGGACTTCCCTGTATTCCGAGTTTTCCTGTGTAAAGAACAAACACGTCAAAGAGGCGTCCCCGGGTTTACCGAGGGAAGCCACTCCGATGCTTAAGTTAGACACTGTCAATTAAGCATAAAACTCGGGAATAGTCAAGAAGTTTCATCGTCGTTCAGAAGTTCTCTCTTTCTTTACCGGGATGTATGTGCCGGTATTTATAGTAGCATTGAAGGCAGCATTCCTGTCCCTTTCCAATGTGGGAGTAGTTTCCCTTGCTTTACTTAGCTTTATGGCGAATTGGGCCCAGACAAAGGGCCCAGAGTGGCTTCACATTTAATTGTAACCCGGTAAAGGTGAAATATTAGGTTCCACCTATAAACAGTACGCTTATTAGATTAAATATGCAGAGATCATTAAGTTCGAAAAGAGTTTGAGACATCACAAGACATCGCAATAAACTTAGCGTCTTGCTAAACCTAGGACTTAGTTTACTTGCTAACGAAAGCTAACAATTACTTCTCTAGATAGTTTAAGGAGTCTGATATTGACACCGGCATCAAAGCATAAAATAAGCGTTCACTCAAAGCATAAAATAAAAGAATTCATCAATACAATAATAGTAAACAAAGTCTCATCTTGAATTGAAAGAAACTAAAAATCAAATCTCAAATCATCACAAAGTGTCAAGCAGCCCCTAACTAAGGAAAATCTAAATAAACATAATAAAAATAAGATACACAGTAGATTGAGGAGGAGAGGAAAGAAGAAGGGAGAAGTCAAATATGATATCGTAGGGTTTATACTGCTTCTTTCCACCAATCCTTCTTGATTAGGGTTTCCTTAGATATCTTGGTTGGCTTAGATCAATAGAAGTATACAAACTCATTTAATTCTTTAAAATCATCTTCATAACGAGGTTATAAGTTGGAATATAAAGTACAAACTCGTCCATAGGCTTCTCGGTGTGATTTGGGTCTCGAAACTCAAAAATCTGTCAAGATTTAGATTCGCGCGTAGATTGACCTTCTGGTACGAAATCGGCCATAATTTCCTCTAGAAAAATGTTATTCATGAACCGTAAAATGTTTTGGAAAGCTAACAATCAGTAGCTTTTCAACATGTAAAATGCATCATCTGATTCTTCTAAAGCTGCCATCAGTGTTATGTCGAAGTTTTCTGACTTTCTTAGGCAGATTTTAGAAATTTGCCTTCCAATCTTTATTTTCCTTCTTTTATTCTAATTTGCTTCGGGACACCTAGAAAACAAATAAACAAAGTAAATAAATATAAAACACACTAAAAAAACAAATGAAATATAAAGGAATTAGCTATAAATAATGTATAATTGTGCACCTATTACATCTATTGGTAGTGGTTATGGTAGTAGCTTTGAATCTGGATTTTGGGGCAGGTTCAAGAGGCATGGTAGGAGACACCCTAGGAGCCAGTTCAATGGACGTCGGTCTGGGTAGTTTAGGAAAGGATCTAGTAGCTAGAGTTGGATTTCTGGAGGTCATTCTCTTCAGTATGGTCAGAACCAGTTTCAATTCAGAGGATGTTATCATTGTGGCCAGCCAGATCACTTCAAGAGAGAATGCCCTCTACTAACTTAGGGAGCTACATTTGCTCTTACTCAGGTCATGGGTTAGTTATCATCTGGTGCTTTTGGTAGTGGTGGCTCCACCATGGCCCCAGCCAGAGCTAGCACCCCGCAGGGTAGAAGATTCAGAGGTCGTCCTACTACTCATGATAGACTTCATGCCATGACCCAACAAGAGGCTCATACCTCACCAGATGTCATCATTGATACGTTGTTAATTTTTTGTCAACCTAATTTTACATTAATAACTTTCGGAGGGACGCATTCTTTTATGTCTGGTAGACTTTCGCTCTATGCCAATGTATCATCCTCACCTCCTCCAGGCGAATAGCATGTGTCCTTACCTTCCGGTGATGTGATGAAGATTGACTGGGTGTTTAAAGGTTATAAGGTATTAGTGGGTGATCTTAGGTTCAAAGTTGATTTGATTCCTTTGGAATTGATGGAATTTGTTGTGATATTGGGTATGGACATGTTGGGGACACTTAGGGCCATGGTAGATTGTTTTCCAAAAGGAAGTGGTGTTCCGAAGTCCTAGAATGCCTGAGGTCATATTTCAAGGAGAAATATGTAACATCCCACATCGACCAACGGAGAGGGTGATGTACCATATATGTACATCGGTGACACCCATCTAGCACGAGGCCTTTTGGGAGTTCAGTGGCTTTGGAGGGGATGAGAACTCCGAAGTTAAGCTTGCTAAGCTTAGAGCAATCTCATGATGGGTGACCCCCTGGGAAGTTGCTCTGAGAGCTCCTGGAAACAAAATCGTGAGGGCCAGCAGGCCCAAAGCGGACAATATCGTGCTACGGCGGAGATGGTCCGGGATGTCAGAGATTGGTATCAGAGCCACTCTGCCGAAGGGTGCGAGTGTGCCGACGAGGACGTCGGGCCCCTAAGGGGGTGGATGTAACATCCCACATCGACCAATGGAGAGGGTGATGTACCATATATGTACATCGGTGGCACCCATCTAGCACGAGGCCTTTTGGGAGCTCAGTGGCTTTGGAGGGGATGAGAACTCCGAAGTTAAGCTTGCTAAGCTTAGAGCAATCCCATGATGGGTGACCCCTGGGAAGTTGCTCTGAGAGCTCCTGGAAACAAAATCGTGAGGGCCGGCAGGCCCAAAACAGACAATATCGTACTACGGCGGAGATGGTCCGGGATGTAAGAAAATAGATGTTCTTGCTAAGTGTTTGATTTCAGCTGTTGCCGCTAGAAAGTTATTTAATAAAGGTTGTCAGGTTTACCTAGCACTTGTGACAATAGAAATGGAAAGATGAGTTTGGATAATATTTCTGTGGTTAAGGAGTTTCTTGAGGTATTCCTAGATGAGTTGCCTGGTTTGGCTCCGGAGAGAGAGAGGTTGATTTTACGATAGATTTACTTCTTAGAAATAGACCCAATTCTCAATAACCTTATAGGATTGCCCTTGCCAAATTAAAACAGTTGAGAACTCGGTTGCCGAAGCTGTTGGATAAAGGTTTTATTTGACCTAGCACTTCTCCATGGGGTGCCCTGGTGTTGTTTCACAGGAACCAGGTTACTCTGAAGAATAAATTTATTTGCCCACCATTGATGATTTATTTGATTAGTTGAGAGAGGATACAGTCTTTTCAAATGTTTATTTGAGATTAGGATGTCATCAATTAAGGATTAGAGAGAGTGATATAGCCAATACTGTCTTTCGGTCACGCTATGGTCATTATGAGTTTGTGGTGATGACATTTGGACTTACTAATGCACTCGTTACTTTCATGGATCTTATGAATAGGGTGTTTGGTCCATATATTGACAGGTTTGTGATTGTATTTATAGATGATATCTTGGTCACTTGAAGATTTTAAGGCAGCATGCAAAACATTTAAGATTGGTTTTACGAATTTTGAAGGAAGCTCAGTTGTATGCCATACTAAGTGTGAGTTCTAGTTAGATATAGTGAGATTTTTGGGCTACATTGTGTCAGTGAAAGGTGTTAGTGTGGATCCCCAAAGGGTGAAAGCGGTGATGAATAAGAGTAGACCCACTAGTGTCAAAGAGATCTGTAGTTTCTTGGGTTTGGCATGGTAGTATCGTCATTTTGTGGAATGATTCTCAAAGATTGCTGCTCCTCTTACTAGATTGACATGGAAGGGTGTTAAGTTTGAGTTCTGTGAAAGTTATAAACAGAGTTTTCAAGATCTGAAGAACCGTTTGATTAGTGCTCCAATTCTGGCATTACTAGATGATAGTGGAGAGTATGTGATTTATTGTGATGCTTCTAGGTAAGGTTTGAGTGGTGTGTTAATGCATCATGGAAGGGTAATTGCTTATGCTTCTAAGCAATTGAAGTTACACGAGCTGAACTATCCTACCCATGATCTAGAACCCTTAGTGGTGGATGTGGGAGCTTTTGTTTTTATTTAAGGTGTGCATCATTATATTTTAAAAAAAAATTTGGGAGAGCATAAGTTGTTATTTTCTGATATTTATTTTTTGTCCACTCATGTTAATGTTTTAAATATTTCTTCCTTGAGTCCTTCGTTTTCAAATGTTCAGTTTGCAGTTAGTGGCTCTGATACACTAGGAGGCAAGACATAGTTACATCACTCTTGTTTTCATTAGTAGGTTACCTGTTAAACTACTTGTATATTTTCTTGTTTTCTTCTGTTAGATGCTCTGATAACCACGAGACTTTACTATTATTCGGTTGTGTATTTGTGGATTTAGAATTAAAATATTGTTATTTCTTGGGGGATTGTATATATTGTGATGATGTTGATGCATTGATGATTTCATGAAGTGTTATGAGATATTTATTTACTATTGGCGGATGTAAATTATTTGGGAGCAAGATTTGCTCTAGGAGTTGAGGATGATTGTTGAGATAATTTAAGTGTATTTACATTTTTTGGTTGTTAGGTTAGAGTTGTCCATTTTCAAGGGAGGTTATGCCGAATGTTTTGGTAAAACTTACTTTGAGGTGGACTTAAAAGGATTCATTCCGGGTTTTAGTAGGAAAATCTGGGGTGGGTTATGACGAACTCTTAGGGATGAGTCTCATGACCAAGTTTAGTAATAGTCTACAAGGAAGGTTTTTCACTTGGATGTGAAGAAACGTAGTTATTACCACTTTTGAAAATTATATTTTTATATTGTTAACAATATTTTGAATACACTAAGGAACTAGAATTATCTATGGAGGACGACAGTGCTGATGGACAATAATAAAGGTGGTGCACATGTAGTTTTCACAGCTTTAAATTCATCTATGGAGGACGAAAGTGCTGATGGAGGTCTCATTGAGGAAGCGAAGTTTTTTATTAGTCTTTTTCAATCATGTACTTAGGGCTTTGTCCTAAGAGGGTAAAAGAGCTGTCTATTTGGTAGCTAGACATGCCATCTCATATCCATTTCCTACCTATTGGAGGCAGTTGGTGCCGGAGTGTTTGTCAAATTAGTTGATGATGAGTCGAGTTTGTAAGAGTTTTGTACTTGGAGTGTGGTACTCTTCCCAATTAGTGTTGGGTTTAATGAGGCTACTATATACTCCATGAAGTTCTTTTTCAAATGAAATGAATCCATTCTGATAAAAAAAACAAACCATATATCAAGCATTAACATAATCTACCAAAATTTCATAGTCACTTTAGACATCCAAATTGAAAAAGCCCTGCAATCAGACAACAAAAAGGGCAACATGTTGTGCCATAGCTTTTGAAACAAAGAAACATAAATTCATGCAGATAACTCTTAGTAGTTTGGTTAATGTTAAAAGAAACAAAAATTCTTCTGGTCGGCATCACATGGTTTGGAAATTGGTTTCATTAGAGGAAAAAATATCGTTGGCTTCAGTCCCCTTGGGATTGAAGCCCAAAAAAATCTCAATGGGATTGTATATCCATGACCCACGTTTTATCTGATGTTGTTTTTTTGTTCTTGTGATTCAAACAACCAAATGTCGTTGGCACTGTTAAATTTAGGTTTCGTCACCTATTAATTAGGATGTTCTCTTCGAATATATGTGTCATACTTCTTTTGTAGCTCGAGGGTTATGTGTTATGTCCCTCTCTCTTGAAAATTTCACTTTAAAATTGTCAATACTTACTAAAAACTTCAAAATTGTCAAAAATATCTCTATCGTGGATAATTTGAAGTGAAAAACAAAACCATTTTACATTATCATAATAAAAAGTGGGTCAAGGTGTGGATGATAGGAGCCTAAAAGGTGACGTTATTATGTGCTAAACACTCTTGTTTATGCTTTGTTGAGTCTATTTAGGTTAAGATTGAGTCATAATATAGTTTAATGTTGTTTTGGAAGAGTTTTTGGTAAAATGTGCTAAAGTGTGAGAAAAATTGGCTAAGTGTTAAAAGTGTGATTTCAAGGATTTTGTAAGAGTGTTCGCAGTGTCTTAAACATGGTGGAAGTGCATGAAAATTTGGGAATATAATCTTTGGTTGCTGAAATACATTGTGTTAAAATTTCAGGTCAATTGGAGCACGGGAAGACCTTGCAAACGATGCCGGAGTTGGCAGTCCGAGAAGAGAATGTTCCAGGGACTGAAGAAGTTTCGCTGCTACTGTGTCTGATCTTTCGGGGGCTGTATCTGATGCAATACTTGGAACTGGAAAACGTGCCATATACCATTTGAAAGGTCTTCGAGTCTAGTTTCGCTGGGACTTGGAATCACGGCAATTGAAGCACTACAGAAGGAGATATGCTGGAATTACTAAGGCAAGGTCATGCTGTCGAAAACTGCAGTATTTTCCTGGATGCATCAGGAAAGTTCTTTGGACTTTTTAATGACAATTTCGACAATCATGGACCTTGGGGCTTGATGGACATATCCATATGTGTTTAATGGAGAACTTCAAGTTGAAGATTCATCAAAGTGGCTGGCGAAGAGAAGGGAGAAAAGAGAAGCACATGACTTGCACATGGGAATAACCAAAACCATCTTGGTTTGGGATTGCTTGAGTGCCGACCAAACCCTAGTATTTTTCCCTATAAAAAGCCTTGTAATCGCATGAGAAAAGGTATCATCAACATTGCAAACTCAAGCCAAAGCAGCTGCCGAAAATTTCAACACCATTCAAAGACCCCAATTCCGATTTCCATACTCCATCCTTTGATCCGAAGCACGTAGCCGAGGATCTCCGTGCACTTGAAGAATAGACCACGTAGGAATATTTCAAAGTGTATTCATCTACTATTTTCGAATTGGTATGTCTTTGTTATGGTTGATGTTTGTTTTAGGTTTTTTGTTTAAGTACGATTCGATTCTTGTCTATGAGATATTAAGTACTTTTGAATGATGTAAGAATTATGGTTTTTAGTTTTTAATCAATGATTTGAAGTTTATGCCGAGAATATCTAAGTGTTTGGTTTTATTAATTTTCGATTTGCTTCATAATATTAACGTGTGATTAAGACAAGTAGTTGATGTTGCATTAGTTAATCCTTCAAAGAATTACATGACTTTGATACACGTAGTTGATAGGTTGATGTGTTCTTTGTTGTGTTCGAAAATTACATGTTAGAATTGGATTTAGATGGTGCTAATGAACATGTTAGCTTATTTGTGTGATACGTAATTGCATAAGTGAATTAGTATGTTAGATTTCGTGTTTGATACGTTGAGCATGGATGTGTGAAAGGTTTCGAATGAAACAAGTAGTCGATTTCGAATGCATCTAATGGCTTAGGAACCACGTAGGAACCTAATGTGCATGTTTCGATTCTAGCATGATATAGGTATTTCGGCATAGATTGATATGAGATTAGAAATTGTTTTCTATATTCTTGCATTGTTGTTTGGTGTTGGTTTGTGTAATTGTTGATCGATCACATGTATATATGTACAAAAGTAATCTAGGACTTTATTTCATTGCATCTTTCCGAAAATATAAAACTCCAGATCTTTAAAACTCTATGTTTATTTCGACAACTTTGATTAGATTAGATGGATCTACCCTGTGGTTGGATCCCCGGTTTAGAACGATACCCTTACTTGCTTTATACGATGACAACGACTGTGTACAGGGTTAATTGATGCGTGTGCAAATACGAACTATCAAATGGCGCCGTTGCCGGGGATCCTTCGGGATCCTCAATCTTTTTAATTGTCGAAATTTACATTGTATATATGTCTATATGTGAATATTTGTATAGTTGGTTCGATGTATATATTTGTGTGCTTTTGTAATTATAAAGATTGGTGCCATGTATGATTGTTGAAATGCTTTTGTAATTAATTTTCATGTTTAATTTTGTGTCAAAATGGGTGGAAGCCAAGGCCACCCGGACTAACGATTCTCGAGTTGTTGCAGATTTTCTACGTTCTAACATCTTCTCCAGGTTCGGCATGCCGAAATCTATCATCAGTGATGGAGGTTCTCACTTTTGCAACCGGACAATTGAAGCTCTCATGAAAAAGTATGGAATAAAGCATAAGGTTGCTACACCTTATCACCCCCAAACAAGTGGACAAGTAGAGCTTAGTAACCGGGAGATTAAGCGGATTTTGGAGAAGAGTGTGAAGCCATCACGTAAAGATTGGAGCCAACGACTGGATGATTCTCTTTGGGCTTATAGGACGGCATACAAAAATCCTTTAGGCATGAGCCCTTTTCGAATGGTTTATGGTAAGGCATGTCACTTGCCCGTGGAGTTAGAGCACAAAGCTTGGTGGGCGGTGCAACAGTTCAACATGGACATAGATGAGGCCGGATTGCATAGGAAGCTACAATTGTGTGAACTCGAGGAGATCCGGAACGAGGCCTACGATTCTGCCGTGATCTATAAAGAGAAAACCAAGGCGTTCCATGACAGGATGATTCGAAAGAAAGACTTTGTTATTGGCCAGAAAGTTCTCTTATTTAATTCTAGACTTAGGTTGTTTCCGGGCAAACTACGCTCTAGGTGGATAGGACCTTTTGTTATCACTAATGTTTTTCCTTCTGGTGCAGTAATGATCAAAAGCATGGTCAAGGGATCTGAATTTCAAGTTAATGGTCATCGCTTGAAACCGTATTTGGAGAGCATGGTGGATCACACCATCGAGGAGGTTCCTCTTCAGGACCTCACGGCATGAGCATGAGGATGCATGAGTCTAGGCTAAAGGACTATAAACACCTAAGCGCTGCATGGGAGGCAACCCATAGAAGGAGCCGTCTACGAGCGTTTGCTTTTCTTAACCCTTATCTTCGTTCTTTCATTATTTTAGATATTGAACATTGAGGACAATGTCAGTTTCAAGTGTGGGGTGGGGAATGGCTTATTGCAAGTTTCGGTGAACAGTGTTTTTTGTGAACAGTGATTTTTTTGTTTCGGTGAATAGTGATTTCGGTGAACAGTAATTTTTGAATTTTTATTTTTGGTTCGGTTTTTTATTTTTAAGTTTAGGTTTGTATTTGTGATACTGTTTTAGGTGTTCTGGCAAATTTTCATGATTTTTGAAGTTTATTTTGATCTTTAAACTTGATTTTTAGTTTTTGAGTCTAGAAAGTCGCCTTTAACCGTTGATGATGAATTTTTGATCTTTGATTTCATAGTTGATTGGATTGCATGGACTTGATTTCTTGAATTACATTGCTATTGAATGGTTAATAGATGTGAAGAGATCGTGCACTTAAGTAGTAGATGAGGAACTGAAACCTAGGTACAGACAGAGCATGTTCATTACAATGTTTGATTTCATGTTTAACCTTGTGAGTTTCGAGCCATATATGTGCCTTTTCATTGATGAGTGTTTAATCTATCGTTTTATTGGTTTTATGACCTCATATTACATTATTTGATCAATGTGCATGCCATAGAGATAAACCAATGAACTAGAGATTTACTAGAACTTGTTTGTGAAACATTCAAAGCTTTATATCATAACTTACTTTGATTTGGAAAAGGATTGTTGGATCTTTATTAGGTTATCACCACTTTATCTAAATAGCCATGAGTCCTATATGAGCCCTGTTCGGGACACCTTAGTATGAACCCCCTTGAGCCTACGTTAAGCCTTTTCTTTGATTACCAACATGTTTTTACCTTGCCTAGAATAGTTATCTCTACCTTGGTTGCAAACTTGTTGGAGATGTTGTTTTGTGGTATGAATATGGAGTGATCGAAAAGATCTAAGTGTGGGGTGGACTTGTGAATGCTATGATGCCGATTTTGGGTGAGAAACAAAAGAAAAAAAAAGGAAAAGAAAAAAAAAAGAAAAAAAATATATGAAAAGAAAAGATTATCTAAAAGAAAAGAAAAGAAGATTTCCGATGTGGAGATTTGATTTGGACACCCATGGCATGATTTATTTTTGTGAAATTGGAGTTGTGATATGTATTTGCTGAAGGCTCAATAAAGTTATACATAGCCTTTGTTCGATTTTACTATGTTTATAGTGAAGGATGGGTCCAACATGATGAAATTTGGCCTTGATGTTAATTGGTGATATAAGGAGGATATCCATGTTTTTATTAGCCTTGAGGATGACCTTTGTGATTCCTCTTTCTTTGATTATATCCTACCTTATTCGAACCCTGAGCTATCCCTTTTCTAAAGATCCGCATGATTCTTAAGATAAGTAGCCTTTGATCTGTGGAGTTTGTTTCATGAATAAGCATATGGTTGTGGTTCATTTGTGCATGTAATTGGTATCTTTCTTGAGGTCTATTTTGAAATTCACTATCTATATAATTCTTGTGTGTGAAAAGCTTTTAAGCATATGCCATGTTCTTGAGAGAAAAGATTTGGAGTGCATATCCCTTGAGAATTGAATTTGAACTTGTTTTGAACATGTCGAGATTAATTCACCTTTGTTTCTACCATGTCTTACTTGTTACATCGAAATCTCATGTTTATTAACCAGTGAATTCATTCTTTCGATTTCGACTCTTGTGCTATTCTTGATACTATGATGTTGAAGATCTCTGAAACAATTTCGTTGAAGGCTTTAGATTGAGTCATCGTAGTATGTTTTTGTTTAGTGTTTGCTAAGGGACTAGCAAAGCTTAAGTGTGGGGTTGTTGATAGGAGCCTAAAAGGTGACGTTATTATGTGCTAAACACTCTTGTTTATGCTTTGTTGAGTCTATTTAGGTTAAGATTGAGTCATAATATAGTTTAATGTTGTTTTGGAAGAGTTTTTGGTAAAATGTGCTAAAGTGTGAGAAAAATTGGCTAAGTGTTAAAAGTGTGATTTCAAGGATTTTGTAAGAGTGTTCGCAGTGTCTTAAACATGGTGGAAGTGCATGAAAATTTGGGAATATAATCTTTGGTTGCTGAAATACATTGTGTTAAAATTTCAGGTCAATTGGAGCACGGGAAGACCTTGCAAACGATGCCGGAGTTGGCAGTCCGAGAAGAGAATGTTCCAGGGACTGAAGAAGTTTCGCTGCTACTGTGTCTGATCTTTCGGGGGCTGTATCTGATGCAATACTTGGAACTGGAAAACGTGCCATATACCATTTGAAAGGTCTTCGAGTCTAGTTTCGCTGGGACTTGGAATCACGGCAATTGAAGCACTACAGAAGGAGATATGCTGGAATTACTAAGGCAAGGTCATGCTGTCGAAAACTGCAGTATTTTCCTGGATGCATCAGGAAAGTTCTTTGGACTTTTTAATGACAATTTCGACAATCATGGACCTTGGGGCTTGATGGACATATCCATATGTGTTTAATGGAGAACTTCAAGTTGAAGATTCATCAAAGTGGCTGGCGAAGAGAAGGGAGAAAAGAGAAGCACATGACTTGCACATGGGAATAACCAAAACCATCTTGGTTTGGGATTGCTTGAGTGCCGACCAAACCCTAGTATTTTTCCCTATAAAAAGCCTTGTAATCGCATGAGAAAAGGTATCATCAACATTGCAAACTCAATCCAAAGCAGCTGCCGAAAATTTCAACACCATTCAAAGACCCCAATTCCGATTTCCATACTCCATCCTTTGATCCGAAGCACGTAGCCGAGGATCTCCGTGCACTTGAAGAATAGACCACGTAGGAATATTTCAAAGTGTATTCATCTGCTATTTTCGAATTGGTATGTCTTTGTTATGGTTGATGTTTGTTTTAGGTTTTTTGTTTAAGTACGATTCGATTCTTGTCTATGAGATATTAAGTACTTTTGAATGATGTAAGAATTATGGTTTTTAGTTTTTAATCAATGATTTGAAGTTTATGCCGAGAATATCTAAGTGTTTGGTTTTATTAATTTTCGATTTGCTTCATAATATTAACGTGTGATTAAGACAAGTAGTTGATGTTGCATTAGTTAATCCTTCAAAGAATTACATGACTTTGATACACGTAGTTGATAGGTTGATGTGTTCTTTGTTGTGTTCGAAAATTACATGTTAGAATTGGATTTAGATGGTGCTAATGAACATGTTAGCTTATTTGTGTGATACGTAATTGCATAAGTGAATTAGTATGTTAGATTTCGTGTTTGATACGTTGAGCATGGATGTGTGAAAGGTTTCGAATGAAACAAGTAGTCGATTTCGAATGCATCTAATGGCTTAGGAACCACGTAGGAACCTAATGTGCATGTTTCGATTCTAGCATGATATAGGTATTTCGGCATAGATTGATATGAGATTAGAAATTGTTTTCTATATTCTTGCATTGTTGTTTGGTGTTGGTTTGTGTAATTGTTGATCGATCACATGTATATATGTACAAAAGTAATCTAGGACTTTATTTCATTGCATCTTTCCGAAAATATAAAACTCCAGATCTTTAAAACTCTATGTTTATTTCGACAACTTTGATTAGATTAGATGGATCTACCCTGTGGTTGGATCCCCGGTTTAGAACGATACCCTTACTTGCTTTATACGATGACAACGACTGTGTACAGGGTTAATTGATGCGTGTGCAAATACGAACTATCAAATGGCGCCGTTGCCGGGGATCCTTCGGGATCCTCAATCTTTTTAATTGTCGAAATTTACATTGTATATATGTCTATATGTGAATATTTGTATAGTTGGTTCGATGTATATATTTGTGTGCTTTTGTAATTATAAAGATTGGTGCCATGTATGATTGTTGAAATGCTTTTGTAATTAATTTTCATGTTTAATTTTGTGTCAAAATGGGTGGAAGCCAAGGCCACCCGGACTAACGATTCTCGAGTTGTTGCAGATTTTCTACGTTCTAACATCTTCTCCAGGTTCGGCATGCCGAAATCTATCATCAGTGATGGAGGTTCTCACTTTTGCAACCGGACAATTGAAGCTCTCATGAAAAAGTATGGAATAAAGCATAAGGTTGCTACACCTTATCACCCCCAAACAAGTGGACAAGTAGAGCTTAGTAACCGGGAGATTAAGCGGATTTTGGAGAAGAGTGTGAAGCCATCACGTAAAGATTGGAGCCAACGACTGGATGATTCTCTTTGGGCTTATAGGACGGCATACAAAAATCCTTTAGGCATGAGCCCTTTTCGAATGGTTTATGGTAAGGCATGTCACTTGCCCGTGGAGTTAGAGCACAAAGCTTGGTGGGCGGTGCAACAGTTCAACATGGACATAGATGAGGCCGGATTGCATAGGAAGCTACAATTGTGTGAACTCGAGGAGATCCGGAACGAGGCCTACGATTCTGCCGTGATCTATAAAGAGAAAACCAAGGCGTTCCATGACAGGATGATTCGAAAGAAAGACTTTGTTATTGGCCAGAAAGTTCTCTTATTTAATTCTAGACTTAGGTTGTTTCCGGGCAAACTACGCTCTAGGTGGATAGGACCTTTTGTTATCACTAATGTTTTTCCTTCTGGTGCAGTAATGATCAAAAGCATGGTCAAGGGATCTGAATTTCAAGTTAATGGTCATCGCTTGAAACCGTATT
This sequence comes from Comarum palustre, assembly GCA_951800085.1. NCBI lineage: Eukaryota > Viridiplantae > Streptophyta > Magnoliopsida > Rosales > Rosaceae > Comarum > Comarum palustre. The sequence continues at coordinate 15,416,286 of OX637578.1, forward strand.
TGGAGAGCATGGTGGATCACACCATCGAGGAGGTTCCTCTTCAGGACCTCACGGCATGAGCATGAGGATGCATGAGTCTAGGCTAAAGGACTATAAACACCTAAGCGCTGCATGGGAGGCAACCCATAGAAGGAGCCGTCTACGAGCGTTTGCTTTTCTTAACCCTTATCTTCGTTCTTTCATTATTTTAGATATTGAACATTGAGGACAATGTCAGTTTCAAGTGTGGGGTGGGGAATGGCTTATTGCAAGTTTCGGTGAACAGTGTTTTTGTGAACAGTGATTTTTTTGTTTCGGTGAATAGTGATTTCGGTGAACAGTAATTTTTGAATTTTTATTTTTGGTTCGGTTTTTTATTTTTAAGTTTAGGTTTGTATTTGTGATACTGTTTTAGGTGTTCTGGCAAATTTTCATGATTTTTGAAGTTTATTTTGATCTTTAAACTTGATTTTTAGTTTTTGAGTCTAGAAAGTCGCCTTTAACCGTTGATGATGAATTTTTGATCTTTGATTTCATAGTTGATTGGATTGCATGGACTTGATTTCTTGAATTACATTGCTATTGAATGGTTAATAGATGTGAAGAGATCGTGCACTTAAGTAGTAGATGAGGAACTGAAACCTAGGTACAGACAGAGCATGTTCATTACAATGTTTGATTTCATGTTTAACCTTGTGAGTTTCGAGCCATATATGTGCCTTTTCATTGATGAGTGTTTAATCTATCGTTTTATTGGTTTTATGACCTCATATTACATTATTTGATCAATGTGCATGCCATAGAGATAAACCAATGAACTAGAGATTTACTAGAACTTGTTTGTGAAACATTCAAAGCTTTATATCATAACTTACTTTGATTTGGAAAAGGATTGTTGGATCTTTATTAGGTTATCACCACTTTATCTAAATAGCCATGAGTCCTATATGAGCCCTGTTCGGGACACCTTAGTATGAACCCCCTTGAGCCTACGTTAAGCCTTTTCTTTGATTACCAACATGTTTTTACCTTGCCTAGAATAGTTATCTCTACCTTGGTTGCAAACTTGTTGGAGATGTTGTTTTGTGGTATGAATATGGAGTGATCGAAAAGATCTAAGTGTGGGGTGGACTTGTGAATGCTATGATGCCGATTTTGGGTGAGAAACAAAAGAAAAAAAAAGGAAAAGAAAAAAAAAAGAAAAAAAATATATGAAAAGAAAAGATTATCTAAAAGAAAAGAAAAGAAGATTTCCGATGTGGAGATTTGATTTGGACACCCATGGCATGATTTATTTTTGTGAAATTGGAGTTGTGATATGTATTTGCTGAAGGCTCAATAAAGTTATACATAGCCTTTGTTCGATTTTACTATGTTTATAGTGAAGGATGGGTCCAACATGATGAAATTTGGCCTTGATGTTAATTGGTGATATAAGGAGGATATCCATGTTTTTATTAGCCTTGAGGATGACCTTTGTGATTCCTCTTTCTTTGATTATATCCTACCTTATTCGAACCCTGAGCTATCCCTTTTCTAAAGATCCGCATGATTCTTAAGATAAGTAGCCTTTGATCTGTGGAGTTTGTTTCATGAATAAGCATATGGTTGTGGTTCATTTGTGCATGTAATTGGTATCTTTCTTGAGGTCTATTTTGAAATTCACTATCTATATAATTCTTGTGTGTGAAAAGCTTTTAAGCATATGCCATGTTCTTGAGAGAAAAGATTTGGAGTGCATATCCCTTGAGAATTGAATTTGAACTTGTTTTGAACATGTCGAGATTAATTCACCTTTGTTTCTACCATGTCTTACTTGTTACATCGAAATCTCATGTTTATTAACCAGTGAATTCATTCTTTCGATTTCGACTCTTGTGCTATTCTTGATACTATGATGTTGAAGATCTCTGAAACAATTTCGTTGAAGGCTTTAGATTGAGTCATCGTAGTATGTTTTTGTTTAGTGTTTGCTAAGGGACTAGCAAAGCTTAAGTGTGGGGTTGTTGATAGGAGCCTAAAAGGTGACGTTATTATGTGCTAAACACTCTTGTTTATGCTTTGTTGAGTCTATTTAGGTTAAGATTGAGTCATAATATAGTTTAATGTTGTTTTGGAAGAGTTTTTGGTAAAATGTGCTAAAGTGTGAGAAAAATTGGCTAAGTGTTAAAAGTGTGATTTCAAGGATTTTGTAAGAGTGTTCGCAGTGTCTTAAACATGGTGGAAGTGCATGAAAATTTGGGAATATAATCTTTGGTTGCTGAAATACATTGTGTTAAAATTTCAGGTCAATTGGAGCACGGGAAGACCTTGCAAACGATGCCGGAGTTGGCAGTCCGAGAAGAGAATGTTCCAGGGACTGAAGAAGTTTCGCTGCTACTGTGTCTGATCTTTCGGGGGCTGTATCTGATGCAATACTTGGAACTGGAAAACGTGCCATATACCATTTGAAAGGTCTTCGAGTCTAGTTTCGCTGGGACTTGGAATCACGGCAATTGAAGCACTACAGAAGGAGATATGCTGGAATTACTAAGGCAAGGTCATGCTGTCGAAAACTGCAGTATTTTCCTGGATGCATCAGGAAAGTTCTTTGGACTTTTTAATGACAATTTCGACAATCATGGACCTTGGGGCTTGATGGACATATCCATATGTGTTTAATGGAGAACTTCAAGTTGAAGATTCATCAAAGTGGCTGGCGAAGAGAAGGGAGAAAAGAGAAGCACATGACTTGCACATGGGAATAACCAAAACCATCTTGGTTTGGGATTGCTTGAGTGCCGACCAAACCCTAGTATTTTTCCCTATAAAAAGCCTTGTAATCGCATGAGAAAAGGTATCATCAACATTGCAAACTCAATCCAAAGCAGCTGCCGAAAATTTCAACACCATTCAAAGACCCCAATTCCGATTTCCATACTCCATCCTTTGATCCGAAGCACGTAGCCGAGGATCTCCGTGCACTTGAAGAATAGACCACGTAGGAATATTTCAAAGTGTATTCATCTGCTATTTTCGAATTGGTATGTCTTTGTTATGGTTGATGTTTGTTTTAGGTTTTTTGTTTAAGTACGATTCGATTCTTGTCTATGAGATATTAAGTACTTTTGAATGATGTAAGAATTATGGTTTTTAGTTTTTAATCAATGATTTGAAGTTTATGCCGAGAATATCTAAGTGTTTGGTTTTATTAATTTTCGATTTGCTTCATAATATTAACGTGTGATTAAGACAAGTAGTTGATGTTGCATTAGTTAATCCTTCAAAGAATTACATGACTTTGATACACGTAGTTGATAGGTTGATGTGTTCTTTGTTGTGTTCGAAAATTACATGTTAGAATTGGATTTAGATGGTGCTAATGAACATGTTAGCTTATTTGTGTGATACGTAATTGCATAAGTGAATTAGTATGTTAGATTTCGTGTTTGATACGTTGAGCATGGATGTGTGAAAGGTTTCGAATGAAACAAGTAGTCGATTTCGAATGCATCTAATGGCTTAGGAACCACGTAGGAACCTAATGTGCATGTTTCGATTCTAGCATGATATAGGTATTTCGGCATAGATTGATATGAGATTAGAAATTGTTTTCTATATTCTTGCATTGTTGTTTGGTGTTGGTTTGTGTAATTGTTGATCGATCACATGTATATATGTACAAAAGTAATCTAGGACTTTATTTCATTGCATCTTTCCGAAAATATAAAACTCCAGATCTTTAAAACTCTATGTTTATTTCGACAACTTTGATTAGATTAGATGGATCTACCCTGTGGTTAGATCCCCGGTTTAGAACGATACCCTTACTTGCTTTATACGATGACAACGACTGTGTACAGGGTTAATTGATGCGTGTGCAAATACGAACTATCAGTGGATTATATGTACACAAATCACCCTAATGCTAATCGTGGAGATAAACAAGGACCAAAACCATCTATTTATATATAACCATTAACCCTAACAGTCCTCACATTAAGATAGATGAGTGAAATTCACACTCATTATTTTATAATCCACTCTATGTTTCCTTTTTTAGTAATTTAAAGTTTGTCTTTAGTTGTTCAAATTTTGTCTTCTGATGAAAAAGACCAAAAAAAGAAAGGGGAGTGTGAATTACAAGTTAAGGAGTGTAAATTTCACTTCCCGCATGAGAAAATTTTAAGTTATCTAATTAGATTTCATTAATATAGTTGACTGTATTCTTTTTTTGTAGACAAAAATAGATTTTCTTACCTTGATGGAGTAAAATTTTGCCATCCACCCTTATTTACCCACTAAAATGCTCGATCACTCTCTTAAAATATTGACACATATCCATTTTATTATCAACAATAAATTTAAACCATTTGAAGAGACATGTGTCAGTAGACTAAGAGGGTGGACAAATAAAGGTGATCGATAAATTTGTATTTTACTAATTCATTAAGCAACTAGGGAATGAAAAGACAGAGGTTGCTGCATTTATTACATGTTAGTTACACCACAGGATCGGTGACACCTGACGTACATGCATTAACTCCACCCAACTACCCACCACCTCACGTCAGATATGTTTTAACCGAGATAACACCAAGGTTGAAAGTGCTCATCTCATACTAGTTTCATCGAGATAACAACAAATTTGATATTTCTCACCTCAAATACGTTTTAACCAAGATAACACAAAGGTTGAAAGTCTTTATCTCAGATAAGTTTTACCGAGAAACCAACAAAGTGGAAACTCCTCACCTCAAATACGATTTAACCGAGTTAACACAAGGTTGCAAGTCCACATCTCGGATAAGTTTCACCGACATAACAACAAAGTTAAAAGTCCTCACCTCAGATACGTTTTAACCGAGATAACACTAAGGTTGAAAGTCCTCCTTTCGGATAAGTTTCACCGAGATAACCATACAGTTGAAATTCCTCACCTTAGATACGTTTTTACTAAGATAACACCAAGGTTGAATTCCTCCATCCAGGTATGTTTCACCGAGATAACCTCCAATAGGTTTCACCAAGACGTCAAGGCACAACATTCACACCATCAAACTTGGCTTAGTACAAACCGAGGTATCATCCCTTTAAAAACGGAGCAAGTGGCTTGATTAAACACATGTGACATTAAATACCACGTAACTCGAGTAGTAACAAAGGATATTGACAGGAATATATTGGTATACGAGCTAATTTTAGCATGTCTTAAACGAGAACTTGGGGGACTTGTAGTTAATAGTGAGTGATCTACCTCTCCAGCATGTACAACAATACGTAGCCCACTAGGAGTACAACAAGTCGGGTTAAGAGCTACAATCATGGGGAAAGATGACAGACAAGAGCAAGACGTGCAACATCAGAAGGGGAATTTGTCCCGCATCAGTTAGAGGATAAAGGGACAACACGTCTTGGGACATAAATATTGCTCAGTCTCCCACCTTTTAGGTATCAATAACTAGTCTCCGATAATATGCTCATACCACTGAAACACTGACTTTGTCATCGGAGAGAAAGACCGAAAATTCTCGGTTGTTCTCTTGTTTACATGTTGAGCTTTTGAGGACCTTACGGGATCTTGTAGAAACACTAACTACACATCGGGCTGTAAATATACGAGATTTTTGTTCATATTTTTCTTCCAATGACAATGTACGTTCATATTGTTGTAATTTATGTGGTGAGACATTTGTGTGGTCACACAATCGTAGGACATTTAATTTGTTCAGAAAACTAACATTTAGGTGTTGCAGTGGAAAAACATGCTTGTGATGATTTTTTTTCGCCCCAACACACATCATATGAAAGCAATGAACGATTATGTTAGTCACTACTAAGTTTGCTATCCATACTGTATCTATTCCTGGATTTGGATACTTAAGAGTTGTAAATGTTTATATCTGATGTCTTTTGTTTTATTGTCCCATGTGTGAATCCATGAGTCATGTTGTATAGCTTATAAACATTTCCAAAATCCATGAGTTATGTTGAGAAATTGGAGTCCTCTATAGCTTTCATATTCATCCAAATAATCAAACGTTGTGCATCACCATCCAGCATCAAATTGCTCTGTTGTTCAAACCCCTTACAGTGAATTGTGCACGGCATTTTCTGCCTTGACACTTGCCAGAACCTTGAGCAAAATGTCTTCGCCTTTTTCTTCCGCTACAATTGTTGTCATTACCCTTCATAACTGATATATGCAGCGCTTTTTCCTTATTCGTGTTCCTATTTTAGTAAAACAACCCATCCGCCAAACCTAAGTTAACATCTAAACTATTACCGCTCTCAGTCTGGATGGTACTCAAATCAATTACCTTCATAACACACGTGCGCAAACATGTAAATAAGGTCAGAGAATACGTTTGGGCGAACCCGATCTGGACCTGGCAATTCGAAAGCAAGATAGATACTCTATCCAAAACAAATAATGATATCTATTCACAAACTTAATTACAACGATTCTTCGTCTCCTAATGCTCTGTTCTTACAACTCCAATCTGTAACTGTTTGAAAGGTTATACAATCTTATGAACCTTGTTCTGATAGTGGGGGTTGTGCCTGATATAAGAGAGTCAACCTTAACTATTTTTCTCTTATGTATTTGTACTGAGATAAACCCATTTTGACTTAGGAGAGAAGATTGATGGTGCTGCATATATTAGTGAACTACGGTGATGGTTTTATTGCACACTGGAGAAAACATTGGGGTCCCTTAAGTTTTGGGGTGAAGGTTTTAGTGAACTGAAGGTTGATGGTGCTGCATATAAACCTGGCAATTCAACCCGCTAACCGTTAATCGTCCGCTAACCGTCCGTTAAAAACTCGTTCGCTAACCGTCCGATTACATAACGGGTTAATGGGTTGTCAACCCGTTACAACCCGCCAGTTAGCGGACGGAAACAGATTGTCCGTTAGAACCCATTTAACCCGTTAAGACCCGCTAAGGAATAAAAAATAATAATAAAAAGGAGAAAACCTTACTAATCCATCTTTTCGTCTTTTTTTTAAACTTTATTTCATCTAAATTGTTAGAATTTTCAACCGCTAAAAGAATTTTTTTTGATATTTGATTAAAAAAAAATATATATATATATATATATATATATATATAAGAAAGGATGAAAAAAAATTCTTAACGGATCCCAACGGGTAACCCACGAATCCAACGGGTTCAACCCGCTATAACCCATTAGTTTAACGGGGTTATAACGGGTTGAACCCGCTAACCGATAAAGCCCGCCCGCTAACCGTCCAACCCGTTCATTTGTCAGACTGAGCTGCATATATAGTACACTGAACAAAATGCAGTTGATGGATTGAGGTCCTTCAAGTTTTGGTGAGAAGGTTTTAGTGAACTGAAGGTTAAATCTATTGCACACTGGAGAAAAATTGAGGTCCTTTAAGTTTTGGTTCTTGGTGGGGTGTCAATTTACCATTTAGTACATCTCAATCCAATTGGATTTTTCTTTGGTTGCTCTTGTTTCTTTGGTACTAGACAAACTAAGTGTAGTTGTTTAATATATACTTTTTGAATAAACACTAATTTTGGATTTCTTTTCGGAAACGTCAATAAATTTCTGATTTAACTTGTAGGAAGTTCGAATTTTTTTCTCTGTTCTAAATAGGTTTGATATATTACGAGAGCCCTACTTGAAATTGAATCTTGGCTCCACTAATTTCGTTTTAAAAACTAAGATAGTACGGTAAAATCTTTATAAATAAATAAAGTTAGGACTGAAAATAATTATTATTTTAACAGAATTATTATATTATCGATAAATAAATTATTTATTCAATTATCAATAATTGAATAAATAATTACTTTATAGAAGGTTTATTGTTAAGAGTTTCATTAATTTGTACATAATATAAAAACAAAGCAAGTGACTATATGGATAGTATGTCAAAAACTAAAATGAGGAGCTAAAAATTGTTAAGACTTTCCTTAATAACATTTTTTACACTTTATTTTATATGTTCAATCAATTATTAATAATTTTAAAATATTTTTTAAATATTTATTTAATTAATTATTATTTTAATTAAGAAAATTATTATCTTATACATTTAGCGAGGATCTTAGTAATATGAACTAGTCCCGACTCAAAACCGAAAAAAATTATTATTTAATTAAGATTATTAATTTATCAAATATTCATTCATCGAAGTTTTCCTATATTAGGTTGAGGTGATCAAGATTTCTTAATTTTCTATCCCCTCCACTTCTTATGCTACTTCCTTCAGTGATTCTTCAACAGCAATACCATGTATCCGAAGCCCCTAATTGGGATTTGTGAACATGACTTCAAATTACTACTGATCTCACAACACTGACATATATCATGTATGGCAATGCAGATAGCCAATCAGACTCTAAATAACTCTATCTGCTTTACCTTCGGAGTAATAATTCTGCTTTACCTGGATTGATGTTTCTTGTTTCTACTAGGAGATTCAATTACAGGGGTTACACTCCTCCTAGTAGTACAATAATACCACAACAGGCTCCCAAAGCGAACAGTCCTAGATTATGTTGAGCATGTGAAAGGAAAGAACCAACACAAACAACAAAGAACCAAACCGGCCAGTAACCAGAATACCAAGCATGTGAATATGTGAAGAGGTAAAGAGTAAAAAGGACGGCCATATTCAGGACTTAACCTACCCAATTACACCGAGGAAGCATCAACTATCATCATCATCATCATCCTAACTTCCACTTGCTCCTGAGTGGCTTCATTCAGCCATTTAAGGTCCCCCTTTAGGGTCCCCCTCTGAGGCTGGGAGATAATTTTGGTGGCAGAATTTCATTTTTTCAGTGCAGAAGCTTCCCATCTGGCACATAATGCCCCATACCTTCAAATATTTGGCTTTATTGTGTGTGCAGGATCTTAGGCCCTGTTGTAGGTTTGCTTGCCCCAATAGACCAAACCTGCAATGTGGTATGCACAACTGGTTGCAGTTGAATAGGAATAGTACTAAGCACCTTGCCCATGCCACCCTTCTTTCCAATAGAAACAAATATACAAACAAAATTTGTAATATGGCCAAGTCTTTGTGACACAACCCACATGAGAAGCACCCCATGACAGCTATGGATTTCTGATAATTTGTCCTTCCCCATTGTGTATGGAATGGATGGTAGAGGGTGTTGCTTGCCATTTAATTGATAGCTCATCTCCAGTCCAAGCACAACTGAAAACGGCAGTGATGGCCGTTGTTCATTATTCTGGGAATCTTCTTGATGTAAACGAATTAATATAGAACAATCTTCATTTTACACTGAATAACGCAAAGATGCAATTTCTTATTTAATCCTGTCATCTCAAAATTGCTACTAGGATTTTGATTCATTATTACCGAACTATCAGCCATATGGCTTCATCAACGTCCTAATCCTGTTCATTTATAATTGATGTTTGGGTGTAAAATAAACTTTTTCGGACGCATGATGGTTTGAACCAGTTTAGTGGTTCGTTGAGAATATGATCGAGTATCTTGAGAGATATCTATGATCGAGACCATACTAGGCTTATCTTGGAGGTTAAGAAATCTTGGTGTAACTCCGGGTTATTGTTGATCCGGTAATTAATGGAGATATTGGTCATCTAGATGGTTTGATCTTACAAAGAAACTCTGGATGTATGCCTTTGTGATCAAGGCATGTGCCATCTAAGGGATATAATCCTCATCAAAGAATTATGCATGGGGACTTCTCCTATGCATTAAGGAATCAAGAATATAATTAATAACTCCCTTAATTGAGTTACATGGTCACCACACGTCCGAGGAATGCAAGATGCAATTGTATTGCTATAAAGATTTTCCTGTCTTATTGGTATATGTTGGCATGAGGTGATAGACGTCCAGAATGATTGAGGAGTTAGATTTGAGGTGAATAATCTTCATCTATACAGGCATGGATATTGGCGCACTACAAGCCCTTATTAAACTTGGGCAAAACAAGTAGACGAGCCAAATCTAAAGACTAATATACAAGTTAGAAGCAAGAAAAATGAATCAGATTCATAGTCGCTCTTAGTTAAATCTCCATTTTACCGCCAAAAAAGACTAGAAACTCAACCTGTTCTAACCAAACAAAGAATCAGAAGAATTAACTTAATTTATGCAATGGATCTCTCACAATCATATATCAAACTTTTAGCTCAGAATTGAAATTGAAAATTATTAGAGAAACATGAACTAAAGAGGATCTTCTTGTGGCTTGAAAATATTAGCTCACTGAGGGATCCCAGCCAAACCATCAAAAAATGAGTCCATTGTGTAGATGTTTAGTCCTCTTGTCCGTCCCGGCGCTCCTCCTTTGAGAGATGACACATCAAGCACAATCCTGCTTACCCCAGATGTATAAGTAAACAAGCCAACTCAGACAGATAACAGCTACACAAACAAAGAAAATGAAACTTACGCGCTGGTCGATGACTTTTCCAGTTCTGGGTTTCTGGAGTTTATGATAATTTTGTCAATCTTGGACACAGCATGGTCGATAAACAGATCAACCACTTTAGAAGCTGAATTAAAATTATTATTAAAAATACATTAGTTAGCATTCAAAAAGTGATAAGATCAAAAGAAAACAACAATTACAATTGCAGAACATCATACGTGATTTAGAAGCAGCCACACTTCCATCCAGCCCCAAAAGTTCCTACACAAACAAGGAGCTCTGTACGTCAGCATGTGCTATGATTACCAAAAAAACAATAATATATAAATTCATCAGAAGCAATTCTGCAATGAAATAAAAGCACAACCTTAAGACTCTTGTAACAATCTTCAAGATTATCATTATACAACATATGATCAAAGATGCCTGATGATTGACCCTGCTCAATCTCTGCCTTAGCATTTCGAAGTCTCTTCAGGACATGTTCCTCTGTCTCGGTTCCCCTGTAACACCAAATTCAATCATCCTCAACTTAACACCAGAAAAATAGAATTTGAGAATTAAAATTAACTAAATGGCATCTTCAACTACCTTGCACGAAGACGCTTCTCAAGCTCCTCCATCGAGGGAGGTCGCACAAAGATAAACAGGGCTTCAAGTGAACTAGCCCTCACTGATCTTGCCCCTTGGACGTCAATGTCAAGAATGCATATCTACATCGAAAGCAATGAGCATTAAGATAAAGAATAACGATAAAAAATCCACAAAGGAAAAGGCCACAAGTGACAAGACATGACTTCTGTCATAAATCAATTAAAAACATATATGAAGTCAAGGATCCACAATAAGGCATGTTTCGGGCCAAGTACACCAAATATCATTGTATCTTACGCTTTAGGATTGAGGGTTTTACTTCCTCTCAAACCTGATAGACCCAATAATTCTAGAATAACATACAGGCCCTAATGTGATTGTGTGAACCAAGTGCATTCAGTAATATACAGATTATGTTAAGTAATCTCAGGTGACATTCATATCAAATAAACAAATGGACCATGCTCATATACTCCAATAATCATTCAAACCAGACGATTTTGTCATACACCATGAAAGAATAAGCATTTACCTTTCCAACATCTGCTACTGCTTCTACTGCTTCGACACTAGTTCCATAGAGATTTCCATGCACATTAGCAAACTCAAGGAACTTCCCATCTTCTATCTCTTTCTCCATTGCACTTCGCTCGATGAAATGATAATGAACCCCATCCTTCTCCATAGCTCTTGGAGCACGAGTTGTGTGGCTCACAGAGAATCCAAACAAAGATGGATATTCTTTCATGAGCATTGATATTAGTGTCCCCTTACCTACCCCAGAAGGACCACTAATAACAACAGGCCTCTCAGCACTACCTCTCACACCCTTACTCCAAGCAACAACCTCAGTGCCTAAAATTTTCTTCTGCTGCCTAACATATTGCGTGTCCACCTAACAGAACAAAACACTTCTTAGATAGGAACAATTAGGTAATTATCTTCAAACTCAATAGGAAGTGTGACTCAACAATTCCACAAATCCTTTGTTTTTTAATCATAAAAAAACAAATCCACTTTTGAATTTATTTATCCTACTTCTATCAGGCCCTATATTCCATTGTCATCTCAAGCTAAACTATAGCCAAAATAAGTTCAAAAAGGACATATCATATCGTTCAATACTCCCAGATCATGCCAATAGTGTTCAAGGTACCAACCTCAAGAAACCAGGCGAAATCATCTGACTTTGAACCACTCATAATAATCAATATTCGATCCCCATTCATGAGCATTGCAGAATAGCCTCTACCTGGTTTGGGTTGTGTCTCCAACACGGTAGGACTAATCCTGCAAATACCAACCGTATCTTAGCCACAGAAAATCAGATCCAATTAACTCAAGCCCTATTGCTATACACTTACCATTCACCACTAGTTTGGTCAAAAATCCGAACTCCAATTGATAATGCTGATTCCTCACAGGCTCCACCAATCACATACTGTCAAAAAATGCAATATGATTGACCTGGTGGTAAATCACTGAAGAACACACGGGGCATTGGATGAGAAAATCATATTGGTATGTTAAGTATCATACAGTTCTGTTGCCTACGACAACGGATGTTTCACCCCCTTTGGAATTCAGATCAAATCCATTTGCATATCCCTTCTGAAGCTCATCACCAAAGAATGCTGGGGCTTCTCCCTGATGACAAAACTCACTATTAAATCACTACAAATCAGGATGTAGACACTATTTTCCAATTACATTCCAAATAGAAGTCTAATTTCATCAAAGCACAGCACAAACTAAGTACGCTGGGCTTACCATTGAGAACTCTACTCCCGCAATTCTAGATTCCCTGATCAAAAAGCACTGAGAAATATGAGAATAACTCTCTAGATCTAGTAACACATAAAAGATCTAGACTGGATAGGCATAAAGTGAACAACTTGCAATGAAGCAAATCCCAATATGAATATGAAGAAGGAACAGAAAGATACAAACTTGAACAATGAACACAAACACAATGAACTTCAAAAATCAAAACCCAGATGCCAAGTAACGTTGTCATTCCAAGATAGAAATATACATACAGAAAGGAACAAAAATTAAAAAGCAGCTGGGAAACAAGACAAAATGCAAGGAAAAACCGAACATAACTCAATATAAACACAACATACGGATCAAAACACTGACCAAGACAAAACCAATCCAAGGGAACTACAAAACAGAAGACAACCGAGGTACCTTTGTGTAAGTAGTAATTGGCTATTGCTATACAACGCAAATCAAGCTTGATTCTTGGGGGCGTGCTAAGATGGCCCTATAAGGACTCGATAACCCCCACTTTTTCAAGCTCAAGTTTTGTGAAAGGCAAGGCTTGAGATCAAATCAACACAAACTTAGGATGCACAAAATCAGAAGGGTGGTAGAAGAAGTTGCAAGAAATGTCGAGGAGCATTCTCATATTTGTAGCAAGCAGAAGACAAAGAGGGAATATTGGAGTCCAAAAGTGTTAGAGAGAGAGAGAGGAGGGTCGAATTCAATTCACGAAAACAAAGAAGAGACCGACATTCGTTCTCTCGTTGTAAGGTACTTCGGAAGTTTCTTCTTCCTCTTTCCCTACCACCACCACCACCACCACCGATTTGTTTTCTCCTCTTCTCATTTTTTTCCCTCAAGTCTTCTCACAATTTATATATTGCCCTTTTTTCCTTTTGTTTTTCTTTTTGGCTTTGGAGGAAAAAAGAAAAAATTAACAAAAATTGCATAAATAGAAAACCCTACGGTCAGAATTCTTGAGAATGAAAGATTTTGGATCCCATTCTAGGCTAGATGACACGTGTAGTACTAGGATGCTTGGATGTTGACACCTGTGAGAGTGATGAGGAAATGTGTTTGAAAGAAATTAGGTTGGCAATTGGGTGTTGGTGCATCTATTCTTGCTCAACCCCAAGAAAAGCCAAGATTACATAGCTATAGGAACCTATGTAGTGGACATACGTGCAATTATACTTGCAGGGTTTTGTTGACGTGGCACATAACCCTAACTACAAAAAATATTTTAACTGACGAAATGATAAAAAACAAGCCAACAAATTTTTTTTCGTCAGTTATACAATACTTTATACTTTATCCCATTCTAGGCTAAAGTATAGTATAGTCGCCGATTCGAAAAAAAATTCATCGTCGGCTAAAAATTATTCTCATCGACTAAAGTATGTTAGCAGGCGGAAAAATATTGTCGTCGGCTATTATCGACAGACGTCATCGGCTATTCTAAACTTTAGCTGACAACTTTTTTCAGCAATAGCCGACGAAATGATAGACTTTAACCGATGAGATTATTATTTTGTCGGCTAAAGATTTTCAGATCTCAACAGTAGCTCATTCATTAAAAAAACAGTGAGAACAACAAAAATCTCTCTCAAATTATTAAGTGTTGTCAAAATCTGTCCAAAAGGAGTTCGTGAAACTATATATATATATATATATATATCCCTATAGCTAGCAGGTACTTGTACACATACATTTTTTTGTTATATATTATTGATGAACATACCTCTTCTCCTTAGGAAACAAGCCGTAGAGGTTCGATGGATTTAGGGTTTGCGAGCTATTAGCTTGAAAAACCATTATGAGAGCCACCATCGCCAAGTTAGCACCGGGGATGATACTAGGGCTTCCTCCGACTCTCTTGGACACATCTTCCCGTCGTGGTTCACCATGCTACAGACTCTGGATCTCCTTACCAGCCTCCCGTACTTGTACAAAACTAGGATGACATCATCCGGTGAAACCCTAAGACTCCTTTCCAGCTGCACTGGTTGATTCAAAGGCAAAGTAAGGTGAACTCAAGCAAGCCTATGCTGAAAACCTACATGATCCACCTGCAACACCATGCCAATGGTGCTAGCAACCAACCTCGTCGTGACCACAATCAGCAAAGACGCCGGCAAACCCTTGATCTTAACCTAGATCCAAACAAAATCCAAAGGCACAACTATGATGTCCGAGAAACCATCATAATCATTGAGAATGATCATGGATCTAAAGTACGCCCTAGGACCTCCACGCTTTACTTTGTTTTACATCTCAGATGCGAGGGTGAACAAGAAACGATCACCGTGGGCATGAACTTCCACCGGAGTTGGGAGACGCCACATGGAGTTCACGACACTCCGGAAAGCATTAAAGATGACTATACAGGATGTGTTCAGTTGTCCCACCAAGTAGAATCGCTGCGCAACAAACTCGTTCTTCGGACACTGACCGTTTTCGAGATCGATTGGTTGCTCTTGATTGATAAGGGATAGTTTGGAGATGAAGATGACCCCCTTCAACTAAGGATGTCCTTACCTAAGCTTTGGTAAGGATTTCTTGAATTGGACAACCTTTAGATCATATTTTCTCATCTTAACCATTCAGTTTCTGGATATATATGATTAGATCATCTCTATAAAATTTCAACTAATTTGGTTATCGTTAAGGCATTCAAAACTGTGATTTACAGAGAAGAACACAAACAGTTCCGGTTGAACAAATTCATTTCGTTCATTGAATTTATACGTTTTTAAGACTATAATGATTACCAAATCAGCTGAAATTTTATAGAGATGATTTATACATGTATAGCTAGATTATAAATGGTTAAGATGAGAAAATTTGATCGAAAAGTGAGTCAAATTAAAGAAATCTGCACCAAACTCTTCGTAAGGACGTCCTTAGCCAAGAATGCCTATATATATATATTGTTGATATTATGCATATATATAAGGTTGTGTTAATTTGTAATTAATTAATATTTTTAATTTCAAGATATATATATATATATATTATTAATTAATTAGTAGAGATATTAATTTGTACAATTATAATTGTTAATTACTAGTTATGTATTTACACTACAAGAAAAAGGGCTTTAGCCGACGAAAAAAAATAGGTTGACGAATTAATTTTTCGTCGGCTAAAGTCCAATTTAGCCAACGAAAAAATCTTTCGTTGGCTAAATTTAATTTTCGTCGGCTAAATTAATTTTTTTCATCGGCTATAGTCTGTGAACTTAAGCCGACAAAATTTTAACAGTTTAGCTGACGAAATTAGGATATTTCGTCGTCTAAAGTACCTTTTACTTACAAAATTGCACTACGGATATTTCGGTATCCGATTGACTATTATGAAACCAATCTGGAAGTGGAACAGCTCTACGAGTCAAACTCATTGTTTTTCTACGATATATGAGTTTTTTGGCCATCCGAGTTCGTTTACAGCTTCAAAATAAAGTTTTTCTAACCACTTAACACACGAAAATGCATATATCTGCATCTATATGAGGTATTTTGGTCGAACATTCAACACAGTCAACAGATCAAACTCTCACCATGTGGAGACACAACTCCCCATCTAAAAATTTTGAGACATTTACCTCTTGATGATAGGGCTCCCCATAGGGATAAATAATGGTAAATAGTAGGCATGTTGTGATTCTGATGATCAAACTTCACAACCAAAAATCCGACCATCTAATATGATCATTATGTCGAAATATGTCTATGGTAAAAAATTCAACTTGATCGGATAAATTTAAGGGCTTGATCCGGACGGTCAATCCCGTAAGTCAAACCCCTAAATTGTATTGACCGCAACTATCGACACCGAGTATTTACCGGAATTACGTGATTTTTCAACCGTAGACGTATTTCACCACTGCAGTCATAGCTTACTTTATGATTTTTTTACGTTTGAAGTTTCTACGTAGAGTTTGTTTTTGAAACGGAACATTTACTAAAAACTTAGTAAAGAAGTTATACAACATAAGTAGACATGCTGTGATTCTGATGATCAAACTTGAGAAGAAAAAGAATCCGACCGTCGGATATGATCATTATGTCGAAATAAAGTCTATAAGAATAAATTCAACTTGATCCGACAACGATAAGGGCTTGATCCTTACGGTCAATCCGGTAAGTCAAACCCCTTAACGCACGGAAACAGTCATTTGACCTTCTAAATTACATATTTTACCCGGACCTTCAACTGAAAATAGTTTCAAATCGATGAGACGTGACCAGTGGTATAAAAATTTTATGAAAAATAACCACCGGAGATAGAGCTACCTCTGGGGAGAAAGAATGAAAAATTGTATTGACCACAACTATCGGCACCGAAACTTTACCAGAATTACTTGATTTTTCAACCGTAGACGTATTTCACCATTATGGTTATATCTTATTTCACGACTTTTTTGCGGTTGAAGTTTCTACATATAGTTTGTTTTTGAAACGGAACATTTACTTAACACTTGGTAAACAAGTTATACAACATTAGTATGCATGTTGTGATTCCGATCATCAAAATTCACAAACAAAAATCCGACCTTCAGATATCATCATTATGTTGAAATATGTGTGTATGAGAAAAAAATCATCTAGTTACGACAATGTTACAGGTTCCAACCGGAAGGTCAATCTCATAACTCAAATCCCTAAACGCATGGAAACGGTCATTTAACCATCTAAATTACGTATTTTGGTCGGACCTTCAACTGAAAATATTTTCAAATTGATAAGACGCAACCATTGGTATAAAATTTTTATTTTATTTATAATTGCATAGTCAACGAAATATTAGGGTATTCGTCGGTGAAGGTTTAGGGTTTTAGTTGACGAAATTCATTAAAATTCTTCACCTAAAGTTAAATAAATAAATAAAATATAAGGCACTTTAGCTGACGAAATTTATTAAAATTTATCAGCTAAAGTTAAATAAATAAATAAAATATATAAAAACTTAGTTTAAAATATAAAATACTTTAGCCGACGAAAATTTCGTATGCTAAAGTATCCTCAAATTTTCAAAATCTCAGACTAAAATTTTGAACTTTTGCCGACAAAATTAGTGTATTTCGTCGGCTAATGTTTAAAAATTTCAAAACCTCCACCAAAAATTTTGAAATTTTTCTATATTTTTCATTTCTCTTCTTTCTTCTCCTCCTCTTCATCTCTCTTCATTCTTCTCCTCCTCTTCCTCCTCATCTTCCTCTTTCGGCAGCAACTCCTCTCCTCTACTCTCCACTATCTTCTCCTCCTCCTCCTCCTCCTCTCCCTCTCCTTCTCCTGCTCCTCTCCTTCTCTGTAACACCCCGTACCTAAAAGTTACCTTTTCACAGAGGTTTACGAGTTACCGAGGGCTTTTAATTACGATCGGTAATTTGATAAGTTATAGGTCGAGTTAATTTTTGAGTTTTTCTAAACTCTCGAAATACCTGATTCAATGACTCGATGTTGTAGTACGTGTTGACATGAGTCTCCCGGTATTTTCGGAATATTTTTCAGAGCTTCCGGCTATTTTATGTGAATTTCTGAAGTTTATGGTAATTTTGGATTACTATCCTGTAAAAAGGGGTTTTACCATTTAACCTTTTTACTTTTTACCTTCTTTAAATCTGGGTCGTTGGATCGTTTGGGGAGTTAATCTCAACCGTTGATTTGGGTATAAATAGGGGAAGAGAGAGTTGACCCGAGTCAAACCCAACTCGGGCGTTGACCCGAGTCGGTCTCTCTCTCTCTCTCTGCTCTCGACCCTCTGGTCCGCCACCTCCACCGCCGTCACGTCCGGCCAACCCATAGTGGCGCACCACCTTCAAAATACTCCTCTCACTCTCCTCTTCAAACCCCCCTTACCAATTCATTCCGGTATTGATTGTGGAAGGAGATTGGTCGAGTGGAGACGCGACTGTGCTCACCGGAATTTGGCGAGCTCAGGCGACGGCGAGGGCAGCAAGAGGTAGGGTTCTTCTTTCCTTCTTTCCCCTCTTCCTTTTCCATGTTTTCGATTTAAGCCTGAACGAGTTTCTGTTTTTTCTGTGTTCGATGGCGAGTCACCGGCGAAGAGGTGTTGGTCCTCTGGTGAGCTATTCGTGCCTTGGGGGTGTTGCAGCGCGTGTTTGGGCCTACTGGAGTAGCATAATCGATTGCTAGGACGACAGGGCAATGCTGGTGAGGTGGTGGGTGAAGGACAGCGAGCTGTAGCTAGACTTGCATCCAAGGAGGAGCTGCTGGGCTCGGGTCATTGCTGACCCGAGGATGGAGCCCGGCAAGGAGGAGGCTGAGGAGCAGCTGGATCTTGGTTTGGAGTAGACCAGAGGTGAGGTTTTAGTATTAGGACAGTGTGTTGAAGTTTTGTGTTGTTGATGTTGAACCTATATTTGATTTGAATTGTGTGGTTTTTGGTGCATGTGGTCGATAACTTGGTGAATCGGAGGAAACGGGGAAGTTATGGCGAAATTCTGGCAACTTGACCGGAATCCGGCCGAAGATTCCGGCAAAGTTGTCGGAATCCGATGACTGCTCCGGGAATGCAGTGAATCCGGCAGAAAGCCGAAGAGGTAGAAATCGAATCCCTGTTAAGCTTTTAGTCGAAAAGTTCGGTTAATTCCTAATTTGAGTAGTTACGAGAAAATTAGACGTAAGTAGGAAGTTTCCATTTCGGGAAACTTCCCATTCTAAAGAACACTTGTCATTTTAGGAAACTTTCCATTTTGGAAAACTTTCCCTTTTTGGAAGGTTTCCATTTATGGAAGATTGACCGATAAAAGTAAAAAGGGAAAGGTCAATCTTAGTAACCGGTTAAGTTAAGACAACCGGATTTTAAAGTGAGATTCTAGGAAACTTAGGAATCTTAGTCAGAAACCGAGTTGGGCGCTGTTAATAATTCGGATAATTTCTTATCGGATATATCGACTCATAACCCGTAAATTGGTGAAGTGGTTAATTGGGTGTCCATAGTAATTCCATAAAT
The DNA here is from genome assembly GCA_951800085.1 of Comarum palustre. NCBI lineage: Eukaryota > Viridiplantae > Streptophyta > Magnoliopsida > Rosales > Rosaceae > Comarum > Comarum palustre. Next base: position 15,435,997 of record OX637578.1, read on the forward strand.
TACTGTGTGACCTACCGTCAAATGATTTAGTAAAGAAAAATACTTATGCTAAGGTGGCGTAAACGGAAACCAAACTTCGAGTAGATAATCAGATTTAAGCGCAATGTTTGAAAAGTTGTTAGAAGAAAGGATTTTGGTCAACTCTTGGCCAAATAGGATTTCCTAGTCAAACTAGGAAAAGATTAAGTCAACAGTTTCTAAAGACTAATATATTGGTTTATTTGTACAGTCTCTGGTCAAACGTGAGACTGGCTCGACTACATGGTTAGTTCAAGGTTTCCGCTCGAGGAGCTTTCCGAGCAGGAAGAATGTTGCAATAAGTACAGTGAATGGACTTTGTTTTTAAATTAAATTGCATGTCATAGACTTTAATTAGTTTCTCCTGTATATGTGATTTCCTCCATTTTATGTTTTATGGTGATTTTAGGAAAAAAGGGATTTTATATTTTAAAAATAAATGAGCCGGGAAAGAGGTTCCTACCTTTCCCGGGGTTTTAAAGGATTTTTCCCGGATTATGGTTTTTAATGGTTATCACCGTTTTGGGAGTATGGAGGTGGATGATTTTTAAAAAGGGGAAACTTGGCTCTTGGATTTAAGGATTTTAAAGTAAAGGCAGAGAACCGGTTTTAGGTTCCTGGAAATGTTTTAAATCCAATATATTTGGGGTAAAGTCATGACAGATTTGACTTGGTTTTCAATTTATTTTCCCACGAGGTTTTTAAAATGATTTTAAAGGATATGGATATATGTATTGCGTGCTAACATGGACCCTCTCCAGGTGGAGTTAGTACCCTCTCTGGATAGTAGCTGGTCTGACCCTCTTCGGTGGTAGCTGGTCGGTTGGACCCTCCCTAATAGAGCGGGTCATGGGACCCTCTCCGATGAGCTGGTCAATAGACCCTCTTGTGGTAGAGCGGGTCGGTTTTCTCGTGGATGAGGTTAATACCCTCTCAGATGGCGATAAGTCGAGAATTTGAGGAAACTTCCTTCGGGGAAGTTGTAGAGAACGTTAATACGAACCCGTGGGAATGTCCTTTGAATTAATCGGAGTTCGTATGCAAAAGTTATCCGAGAAAAATATATAGTTACTGTGCGGTAGATAGTAAATGGTAAAATACATATTTACCACTCAAGATAACTTTTAATATTTAAATCTGGACCGTTGGATCGATCTCAGATTAGATCTGGACCGTTCATTTTCCTTTAAGTTGAAGGGAGAGGTTTGACCGAGTCAAACCTCCTATTCTCAGGTCAACGTCGAGCTTTCGACTCCGAGAGCTCCTCTGCGGCGCTGCGTCGCGTCCGGCCGCCCCACACCGGCGCACCACCCCAAAAATGTTCCCCTCCTCCTCCTCTGCCAATCCTTGCCCTTAGATCACCAAGGCATCCACCGTAGCCGGAGATCGGGCAATTTGCAGGCTCGCCTGTGTTGGCTGGATTCCGACGACCCAGGCGGCGCTAGGGCGTGAAACCGGTATGGTTCGTCTTCTCTCTGCTCCTCCTTTCTTTTTAAGTGTTTGATGTCCTTGATCCTTGCCCTAATCCAAAACCTCAATTTTCCTGTTTTTCTTCTTTTTCTGGGTTTTCGGGTGTTCGACTCCGACGAGGTGTTCTCGAGCTTCGGGCATGCTGCTGGGGCTTGGACGAGCCTTGTTGCAGATGGGTGGAACTCCTACTGCAAGGGAGAAAGCTTATGGGTTTGAGATCAGGTTCGACAGTGGGTAAGCCCATCTTCCCCCTGTCTTGATGCTTTTGGATGATGTTGATATTGTTTTTGGTCATGTTGTTGCGATTTGTTGTTGATTGGGGGGTGATTGGGAGAGGTCATGGTCGGGAACAGGAGAAATCCGGCCAGCAGACCGGTCAGAAGGGTTTGGGATAAATCCTTGAATTTTTACCCCGGTACATTGAGAATTTTTACCGTTTACCGCGTGTATGAAATGTCAAAACTGCCCTTGGCCGTTTGAGGTAATTACAGGGGTGCCATTAGAGTTAAAATCCCAGTAATACCCCTAGTAGTTTTGTATAATTACAAGACTGTCACTGTGTTGAAAATTACAGGGGCTGCCACTAAGGCTGAATTTCTTAAAATGCTCCTGGTAGTTCAAATTATTTATCAAACTGCCATTGAGGTAGAATTGACTATTTTGCCCTTGACAGTTTAAGATACTTACAAGGTTACCCTCCAGTTGATATTACAGTTACCTTGGAGGATTTGTTATTTACGTGGTTGCATTTACGTATTATTTTGTGTGGTGATTGTTCGGGTTAATTTCAATAGATAGTGGTCGGTGGATACCACAACGGAGAGGTTAAACTCCGGATACACAATAGTTGTTTGCTATCCTTACTATTAGATCGACTGATAATTAGAAAAACGGGTTTTGCCCGGTTAGGACCTTAGTTAAAACAAGAGCTACATGTGACTTGATCTCTGAAGACAGGGTACGTAGGCAGCCTGACCGGGATTTGGATGCAGTCACAAATAAAATTAGAATCCTAGGTACTCTAAATGAATGGTTTGAGATCCAAATGCGGGAATCGGGATAACCTCTGACGGTGAGGTCTATTCCTGTACCGTTTGGACTGTTTGAATTTGGTTTGGAAAGAGGGTTATCCTTTCTCAAGGGGAGATTGCGAGTAAATCTTTTTTGGGATGGGTCCCGCACGTCCTAACTCAGGTTTAGAAATGTAAACTTGGGTCAGGGCGTGACAATAATAGTGATAAGTATTGTTGTGCCTTGACTTTGCAGAGGAATGTTATGAGAGCAGATTATTTATTAGGTCTGACAAAGCACCGTGCAATCCTAAAATTCTCTCCCGTTTTCCCTTTAGTTTCTGCTTGCTCTTTCAATTCAATAATTCCATGAATCGAATCAAGAACACTACCAGCAGAGTTGGGTGGAATTGTATAGCCAACAGGAGCAAAGAATAAAGCAAATCCATGACTGAAATAATCTTCACTATAGGTGCTGAAGTGGAATCGGTGCTGAAGTGTGCTACTGAGAGAGTGGCCGAGTCCCATAGGTGAAGAGGTTTTGTTTAAGTACACCGCGCTACTGGGAGCATTTGATTGACTGGGGTGAGCACGACATTTCCATCTCTAGCTGTGGCGTCTCCTTCATACAATATGTTCTCTGTGTCAGGATCGAATTGGGATATATTGAATGAAAGGGGATAACAAAGTGAGAAAAAAGAGGTGGTGAAAACGAAGATGATATAGGTTGTTTTCCTGAAGCCGATACTAATAAACATGGTGAGCTGGTGCAGGCTGCAGAGATGGTTGTTCACAAAACTAGAGAAAGCCGAATTAATAAGCATGTTATTTGTAATCTGTGCGGAGCAATTAATTAAGGACCAACGAAGATTCTATAATTATTTCTGTCTTGAGAGGATCCTTGGAATAATCTACTAGTTTTGTACATATGTGGAGAGATTCTGAGGATCTCCATGCACAATGATACTAGAAACTTGGGATATTAACCAATGTAGATCGATATACCATTCCGATTAGATTCTTAAACAACCAAATACGACATATATTGTTTCACGACATGGAAAAGACCATCAAAGTTATATTCAATCTCTACTACGTTTTGGACACATCGACATTACAATACAAGAAACAAATAGAAACTAACAATCGCTTCGACATCAAAGTTTATATGTTGCAACAATGCACTTCAATTAAAGTGCACTTCAACAATGCACTTTAAAGTTTGCATAAAAAAGTTAACCCTTCACTATGGAGTCAGCAAATTAATTGTTTGGTCAGAATTGCAAGCTAGTAAATTATATGAAGTTAATCCCGGCCAGTTAGGCAAAAGGCCGTCGACAACGTTCATTCTCACCGAATGTTAGATTTAAAGATACAACTACATTGTTGGCGAGTCAACTACTAAATTGGCGCTAAAATTTCTGTGAAAATCTGCGAATGAGCTAAACATGGCTTAAACACGAGTTCTCTTGCTGCACTACCGGAACAACTACTTTAGCCGACGAAATTACGGTTCATCGTCGGCTAAAGTCATTTATTTAACCGACGAAGAAATTTTTCGTCACTTATTTCTGGAATTTAGCCGACGAATTTTTAGAACTTAGTCGACGAAATTTTATTAAATTTCGTCGGCTATAGCTATTCTTTTTATTTATTTATTTAACTTTAGCCAACGAATTTAATAAAATTCGTCGGCTAAAGTTATTATTTTTTTTTCTTTTTTAAACTTTAGCCGAAGAATTTTAGGGTAATTCGTCGGCTATAGTTATTATTATTGTTTTTTATTTTTTTTTTCTTTTTTAAACTTTAGCTTAGTCGGCTATAGTTATTTTATTTTTTGCATATTTTTTTTCTTGTATTTTTGATTAAATTTTTTTCCTTTTTTTCGTTTCTACACCAGTGGTGGAGAAGGAGAAGAGGAGGAGAAAAGGAGGATCAGAGGAGAAGAGGAGGAGCAAGGTTAGGAGGAGGAGAGAGGAGCTAGGGGAGGAGAAGGCTAGGAGAGGGAGAGGAGAAGAAAAAGAGGAGGAGAATGGACTAGGAGAATGATTTAGAGAAGGAAGGAGGAGGAGAAAGGAGAAGGAGAAGGAGAAGGAGCAGGAGCAGGAGGAGGAGGAGGAGGAGAGGAGGTAGGATGAGGAGTACGTTGTTGCCGCCGGAGAAGGAGGAGAAAGAAGGAAGATGAAGAGGAGGAGAAAAATGAAAGGTATAGAAAATTTTGAACTTTAGCCGACGAAATACCCTAATTTCGTCGGCTAAATTTCAAATTTTTAGTTGGAAAAATTTTAAAATTTTCAAAATCCCAGCCAAAAAATTTAAAATTTTAATTAACTATAGCCGATGAATTACCCTAATTTCGTCGGCTATAGTTATTTATTTATTTAACTATAGCTGACGAAATTAGGATAATTCGTCGGCTATAGTTATTTATTTTTTTATTTATTTATTTAACCTTAGCCGACAAATTACCCTAATTTCGTCGGCTATAGTTATTTATTTTATTTATTTATTTAACTTTAGCTGACGAATTACCCTAATTTCGTCGGCTAAAACCTTAAACCATATACATAGAAGCTTCAAACGAAAAAAGTCATGAAATAAGATATGACCGGAATGGTGAAATGTGTTTACGATTGAAAAATCACGTAATTCCTGTAAAGTCTGGGTGCTGATAGTTGCGGTTAATGCAATTTTTCATCCTTTCTTCCTAACGGTAGCCCTATCTCCGGTGGTCGCGTCTCATCGGTTTGAAACTATTTTCAGTTGAAGGTCCGAGAAAAATACGTAATTTAGACGGTCAAATTACCGTTTTCGTACGTTAAGGGGTTTGACTTATGAGATTGACCGTAAGGATAGAGCCCTTAACGTTGTCAGATTAAGTTGTATTTTTTCCGATACACATATTTCAACATAATGATCATATCAGACGGTCAGAATTTTGTTTCTCAACTTTGATAATCGGAATCACAACATGCCTACTAATGTTGTATAACTTGTTTACAAAGCTTTAAGTAAATGTTCCGTTTCTACGTAAAAACTTCAAATGCAAAAAAGTCGTGAAATAAGATATTACCGGAATGGTGAACTATGTCTAAGGTTGAAAAATCACGTAATTCTGGTAAAGTCTCAGTGCCTATAGTTACGGTCAATACAATTTAGGGGTTTGACTTACAGGATTGACCGTCCGGATCAAGTTGAATTTTTGACCATAGACATATTTTAATATATTGATGATATCTGACGGTCGTATTTTTGGTTGTGAATTTTGATGACCGGAATAACAACATGTCTACTATTTACCATTATTTATCCATATGGGGAGCCCTATCATCGAGGGGTAAATGTCTCAAAATTATTAGATGGAAAGTTACGTCTCATCATGGTGAAAGTTTGTTGTGTTGAAAGTTCGACCAAAATACCTCATATAGATGTAGATATGGGCGCTTTCGTGTGTTAAGTGTTTAGAAAAACTGCATTTTGAAGTCTTAAACGAACTCGAATGGTCAAAAAAGCTCATATGTCATGGCATTAGCAATGTGTTTGACTCGTACGCCCGTTCCGCTTCCAGATTGATATCACAATAGTCAATTGGACACCGAAATATCCATAGTGCAATTTTGTAACTAAAAGGTACTTTAGCCGACGAAATACCCTAATTTCGTCGGCTAAACTTTTTAATTTTCGTTGGCTAAAGTTCACAGACTATAGCCGACGAAAAAATTAGTTTAGCCGATGAAATTTTTTTTCGTCGGCTAAAATTCCACTTTAGCCGACGAAAATTTAACTAGGCCGACTAATTTCGTCGGCCTGTTTTTGGTTATTTCGTCAGCTTAAGTCTTTTTTCTGGTAGTGAGGCCACACGAACTTCACGACCATCCAAGTTGTTATCCATGTGTTAGGCTTAAAGATTTGTCACACGTGCAGGGACTTGTTGAAATATATATTCTACATCGAAAATATTAAACATTACATGTGGACTTATAAAAATTTATTCACTCTCTCTATTATCAATTAATTTTAAAGTTAAAAGCTGAATACTTTATCCATCCTTTCCCTCGACTCAGTTCCTTAATAATTCCAATCAATCAAAAAAGATGCAAACAAAACCAAACGTTGGTATATATTAACGTTAATGATGGCCCCTTATCAAATTCCACTTCAATACACATCACTGAATAGCCCCCAAAGAAATTCTAATGCCTCCATAATTTATTTTTCTCAAAAAAAAAAGAAAAGAAAAAAAGGGAAATCTAATCCCCAAATGTTGATCTCTAACTGGTTGTTCAACGTCCCCCTCTACCCAGAAAAATAAAAGATTAAACACCCAAGCCACTGCACTCCAAACTAAAAGGAACCACATTTGATTAGATTATTTATACCAATGACTTAAAGATTGATAATTTCGCCGATAATTTGGCAAAATTTTCGTTTTTCCTACGTAGCGATATTAATTCATCTTCCCTTTAGTTATCGTCCGATATTTTGGAAATTTTTCGATATTTCGACGAAATTAACGAAATCGTCGAAATCTCGCGGCAGTTTGACTTATCTGGCACGTGCACGTGGCCCTTGATTCCGTCTTTGCTCTGCACGTGGCCCTTGATTCCCCCTTTGCTTCTTTCCAACCCTAGTGACTTTGAGGGGTGAGATTGAGTGAGATTGATATGACATCTCTAAATGAAGAACAAGATCAAAATTTGCTCCAACCAAGATTCGAACCTAGTTGGTTCTCATACAAGGCTATTTCCATAACCACCACTGCTGGCTACTCTGCTTGTAAACTTAGCAACATCAATCTATATATTCTTTGTTTTACAAATCTGAATAGTAAATATTTAGGTAAACATAATCTACAATTAACTTAATTTAGAACTTTATTTACATTTTTAATTCCTATTTAGTATTTATCATGTGTGTATACGCGCGTCATGGTCTAACCTGCCTTTGAGTTTCCAATCGTAAAATAAGAAGAAAAAAATTAGATAGTTTATGTAAACTTTCATGAATTATCAATGGTTCAACACGTACTTATTTACCTTATATTACTACAACTCACTATAGATCAATGTTTATTCAAAGTTTTCGTTTCAAATATAGTAGATAAATGAGAAAACAAATATCTCTCAAAGTTCCATTTAAAATTTCCTTGTTTTTCTTCAAATTTTCATCAATTTTTTTAATTTTTTATTGCTATCGATATTTCATCAAAATTTCCGTCAAAATATCCATTTTTTCAAAATGTTGATATCTCTATAATCACCAAATACAAGTCTAATCTTTGAATTTCATGACCTAAACCGGTACCCGTTATGGACCGCCGCGTGTCCCTGATGAGCTGGTGTGACGTATGCCCTTGCATGGAGGGAACAAACCCTAATCGATCATCTCTCAATGGGTTGTTGCCACGTTGTGACGCGTGAGTTTTAATTAGGCTATAATTATAAATTTGTGGACACTCTCTCTCTGTATTATTTATTTTCTTTCACTTTCAGTATCTGTGATCTATCTATATCTCTAAAGCCTCTTTCGGCCGACACTACTCAAATATTTGTTAAGATTTTTGATTAAGAGTGCAATAGCTTTTGCAGTTGGTGTGCCTCTGTTTTACTTATTTGAGCTTCTTGCCCAATAGATTTCGTATTTTCTCTCAAGGCTAGGCTACTCGGGTCACGCTTTGTTATTGTACGTACTGTTTATTCCTCTTTTGATAATGACGTACTGATGTAATGAGAAGTTTTTATTTAACCATATGCGTGTACGACTGAAGGTTACACAAGATATCCACTATGTTTACCTCACGACAATACGAGTATCAACTAAATAATTTTAGCGATGTTCTAATATAAACAGAAGGAATATTGGTTGGTAAGGCGCTTGTTATTTCCCTACTCTAACTAGTAGAAAAACAGCCTTAAAGGACAAAATTTTTTCGTCGCTGAAAACCGATTTTCCGTTGCTATAGATCTATACAAATTAAGTTTGACAATGTTCCAACATATGGGAGAACAAAGGAATTTATGGACTAATATGATAAAACAACATAGAGGACAGAAGAAAGGTATTCAGAAGAAATTCATATTCTTATTCATCTCAATTATGGGTTAATATATAACTTTACAAGAGGTGTCATTATATGAATAGATATCTACAAAAGATCTTCTATACAAACAAGGATTCTGTAATTCAACACTCCCCTCAAGTTGGTGCATAGATGGCAATTATGCCTAACTTGCCAATTGAGTCTTCATATGTTTTGTGTGACACTCCCTTAGTAAGTACATCCGCCAACTGCTCTTCAGAAGATACAAAAGGAAACTTGATAATCTTCATATCTAGTTTTTCTTTGATAAAATGGCGATCAACCTCCACATGTTTGGTTATGTCATGCTGAACTGGATTATAAGCAATCTTAATTACTACAGTATTGTCACAATGCAAGTCCATTGGTTTCTGAAGCTTGATACCCAACTCCTTCAATACATTCTGAATCCATAATAGTTCGCACACCCCATGAGCCATACCATGATATTCTGCTTCAGCACTAGAACATGCAACCACTTTTTGCTTCTTACTGCGCCAGGTGATGAGACTACCTCCAATAAAAGTGAAGTATCCAGAAATAGACATGCGATCAGTCTTATCCCAGCCCAATCGACATCTGTATACCCTGTAACTACAAATTCGCCATCCTTTTTAAACAGTAGACCTCTACCAGGTGAAGACTTCAAATTTTTGAGAATGCGCATTACATCATCTATATGCTCCCCACTTGGATTATGCATGAACTAGCTAACAACACGTACACAATATGCAAGATCAGGTCTAGTATGCGACAAGTAAATCAACCTTCCAACTAACTGCTGATCATTGCTCTTGTTTGTTGGAATTTGATCAGGAAATAATGCCAACTTATGATTCATCTCAATCGGGGTGTCAACCGGTTTGCAATCCAGCATTTTTGTTTCAACAAGAAGATCAAGCACATACTTTCTTTGTGATAAAGTGATCCCATGCTTGGACCTCGCAACTTCAATCCCAAGAAATACTTCAGTTCTCCTAAATCTTTCATTTCAAATTCTTGGGACAAACGCTTTTGTAAACTTATCATCTCAACTAGATCGTCACTTGTAACAACCATGTCATCCACATACACAATCAAAGCAGAATCTTACAATCCTTACGTTTAATGAACAATGTATGATCAGAGTTGCTTTGTCGATATCCGAATGTCTTCATGGCTTTGGAGAACCTCCCAAACCAAGTTCTAGCTAGGCAATTGCTTCAAACTATACAAAGATTTCTTCAGTCGACACACTTTTCCAACATCACATGGTGTACCGCTGATATCAGGCGGTGTATCCATGTACACTTCTTCTTCCAGAGTTCCATTCAAGAAAGCATTATTCACATTAAACTGACGTAGTGGCCAATCATAACGAGCAGCCAATGCGATAAGAATTCTTACAGTGTTGATTTTGGCTACTGGAGCAAACGTCTCTTGATAGTCAATGTCATATCGTTGAGTGTATCCTTTAGCAACCAAGCGAGCTTTATATCTGTCAATGCTCCCATCAGCTTTTAACTTCACTGCAAACACCCAAAGACACCCGACTATCTTCTTACCAGGAGGCATAGGAACAACATCTCATGTTTCATTCTTGTGCAGGGCTTCCAATTCTTCATTCATAGTTTGCTTCCACTTTGGATCTGCCAGGACATCCTGTATATTACTAGAAATAGATATTGTGGATAATTGGTTAACAACAAATGCATGTGATCCAGACAACCTATGGTGGGATATAAAGTTAGAAATATGATACTTAGCTTTGGCTTCTATGCTAGGCTCATATTGTTTCTTTGGAACCCCTTTTGTTACCTGTTGAGATCTTCTAGGTACAAAAGTTTCCACACTACCCAATTCAATGTTATTATTACATACCTCTGGGAGGACATTATGGACGGGTCCTTCAGTTGATGGAGTAGAAAGGGGGTATTCAGACACAATTTATTCAATTGGAGGAAGTTCACATTCTGGTCTGGTAGTCGAGTCAACCTTATTCGTTAGCATGCCGACTAGCTCTATTCTGGGAGGAATGGATGAGTCACCTGAGTCGACTCGTCTGGTTGACAGATCCACTCGTGTGCTTGCAGTTTCTTCTACTTGGTTTCTAACTCTTCAAATTCGTCCATATTCATAGGATTTCCTATATACTTGCTCTCCCCTTGAAGGTAAGACTCTGAAACTCCTCATGAGTAATAAGGTTCAGACTCACTGAATGAAACATCCAAGGAAACATGCGTCTTATTCAGAACCGAGTCATAGCACCGGTACCCTTTCTAGAACCCAACATATCCTACAAACACACACTTCACCGCACGTGGAACAAGTTTGCCTCTTAGTTGCTTATTGATATGAACATACACCGTACATCCAAAAACTCTAGGCTCCAAATTAGATAAAGATGGTACATGGAGCAACTGATGTAACTTTTGATATGGGTTCTGAAACTCAATCACACGGAAATATGTGCAATTGATCAAGTATGCAGCAGAACACACAGCTTCTCCCCATACCTTTCGATCCACATTCATACCAAAGAGGGAGGCACGAACAACTTCCAACAATTGTCTATTCTTCCTTTCAGCCAATCCATTTTGTTGAGGAGTATTTACAATTGAAGTTTGGTGTCGAAATCCATAAAGTTTGATGAATACAGACATTGAACCATTCACATATTTACCACCATTATCAGATTGAAGTACCCGAATTTGTTGTTGATACTGAGTCGCCACCATCTTATGGAATTCAGTAAACCTGAAATACACTTCATTTTCATGCTTCATCAAGGATACCTAAGTCATCCTAGTACATTCATCGATGAAAGTCACAAAGTAACGAAAGCTAGAACAAATTTGGCAGGACCCCAAACATCAGAATGTATTTTCATAAAAGGAACTGAATATTTAATTAAACTTGGAGAATAGGTAATACGGTGACTCTTGGCTAGTTCACAAATTTCACACTTAAAATCAGACTCTTCAACAACAGAAAATAATTATGGCTGTAACTTTCAAAGGTATCCAAAACATAAGTGACCTAAGCGGCGGTGCCATAACCACACTGCCTCTTTGGCCTTATTCAGACTACTGGTGTTGTTTGCTTGACTAAACAAACTCAACTGTTGTTGCCCGCTGCTCGTCAGATCCATGTAATACAATTTTCCCTTCTAACACCATAACCAAGAATCTGCCTTGTCAGAATGTCCTGAAAAATACAGAAATAGGGATAAAAGGTTACAGTTCATGAAAGAGCCGTAGTAATTTGTCCCACATATAAAAAGTTATATGCAAGAGAGGGAACAACAAGTACATAATCAAGGGTTAATCCATCATAAATTTTCGTAGGTCCTTCACCAATAATAGGAGAAGGTGAACCATTAGCAGTAGAAACAGCATGCTGAAAAGATGGCTTAATGGAGTCTACAAAACTAGGGTTATTTGTCATATGATCGGATGCACCAGTGTCTATTATCTAAGTTCCATTCGTAGATAATTAATGCAGAAAGAGAAGATGCCTTACCCCCTCATACCTGATTCAGCTACAAGTGTAGAGGACTGTTCAGACAACTTTGTAGCAGCTGCAACTGTTTTTTGATATTTTTGCGCGGCTTCTTGGTGAAATCTCACCATTCAGGATATCCAATAATCTCATAACATCGCTATTTGGTATGACCAATATCCTCACAATGAGTACAAGTAAGATTCAGAAACTTGACCAGAGACTTCCTTCCAGTTTTTGATGTAGAAGCACCAAACCTAAGTGGACCAGCAAAACCCGGAGGAGGACCAAATCGACACTGGGAGTCCGCGGCACCGGCTACTGGTGCAGGAGATGGGAGTGTTGCAGTGGCCATGACTGTGGCCTCAGGTGCAGCTGCAAGGCGTGCAACATTCGATTGTTGTGGACTCTGCGAATGTATGCATAACTTTGCTCCAAATCCAGTTTCGGATCCTTTCTCTGAATCTCTTCCCGAACTTGATCAAATTCAGGATCTAATCCGCTTAAGAACATGTGAACTCTCAATCGGGCCATATACGACGCTTCATACACAACGTCATCTATTGTAGTGGAATGAGATGCAAGACGTTGATCCATCTCTTCCAACCATCCTACAAGTTCATTATAGTAGGCAGAAAGAGGTCGTCCATTCTGCTTTGTCCAAAAACACAGGCGATGAAGTTCAAAGAGTCAGGTTTCATCGGAATCATCATAATAGGTCTTGTATAGAGCATCTCAGATAGCTTTGGCAGTTGGCAATCGAAGATACCTGTTCATCAAAGATGATGACATATTATCGATGAGCCAACACTTCACTTTTTCATTGTCAGTGTCCTATGCACGATATGCTGGTAAAGAAATTTCAGGTGTAGCTTCAGTAATAATTTCAAGCTTGCTACGTCCTCCAATAAGCATCTTCATGAGAGGAGCCCAATTGAAATAGTTGGATTCAGCCAAGAGCATACCGATCGGAAAACACCGAATGATCTTGAATCGTGTTGTGGTAGTGGTAGTGGTTGTGGACAGGTGCGGCTCCGTCTCCATGGTTAGGGTTTGGAATCATATCTCTCATGATTTGCAGATTTCAGATATCAAGTTTTGGATTTCGAGTGCAGCGGAAACGATTTCGGTGGTGGTGGTGGATTTTTGGGTTTCAATTCAATTCAGGGTTTTTTCAATTTCGGTGGTGGTGGTGGATTTCTGGGTTTCAATTCAATATATTCATGGTTTTTCGGCTCTAATACCAAAAAGAAAGGTATTCAAGAGAACTTTATATTTTTATTCATCCCAATTATGAGTTAATATATAACTTTACAAGAGGTGTCCTTAATATCTATAAAAGATCTTCTATACAAACAAGGATTCTAAAAGATCTTCTATACAAATAAGGATTCTGTAATTCAACAAAGACTGGTTTTGATTATTGGCAAACAGAACTGATTGTATTGACCTTCAAGTATAAGCATCTAGTGAGCCGTATTTGGCGTACAGTTCACTAAGTCGGAGCTCATTGCCGGCGATGTCTTGCTTTGCTTTTTGCGTAGCAAACTAGGGTAGCAGCTAGCAAAATTAACCGGTACCATTTGGTAGTTCCAGTATATTTTGGTAACAATCTGGTAGTTTTAGTATAAAAGTACCAGAAATACTTCAGCATATGACCTTCCAAACCCTTTACGCCCTAAATCCAAAAACAAGTGAGGGTGCAAATTAGAATACTTAAATTATTGAGGATCTTGATAGAATTCACAGAAAGATATTCAAAACCCAAAGCTCCTTTACTTGGCATAATTAGCATCCTTCAGACTATTCTATTTACGTTATGGGTTTTCACTTCAAGCCTCCCTTTCATTTCCACAGTTCTCCTTCCATGTGTCATTTGTGCTTATATTTATCTCTAAATCATTGTGAATACACATAAGCGTAGACAACTCCATCTTCCAGAACACTCGCACTCTGTCACAACTCATAATCTCATACCGTTGCTATGTTGAATGATCGGAGAGCTGGCACCAGCCGTGAACAAGAAGATGTTGATGATCAGGGTGACGACGAGATGATCCGGGATATCCACGCCATGATACCACCTCATCCTCCGCAGGCTGCTAATCGTGGCCGTCAAAGAGAAGCAGCTTGGGAAACTGGCAGCCACAGATCATTGTCTCTGTCCATGGCTAGCACTGAAGGTGCTTCTAGTGAGAATTTCACTACCATGAGTAGAGAATTTAGTGCTCTAGTAGTTGCAGGGTCAACAATTGCGAATAGTAGTGATAGTAACAATGATATGAATGATAGTACTGTAAATAATTCTGGAAACAACTTGGGATTGGGAAGGATTGGAGAGGAGGACAGTATGCCGGAGGAGATCACCAACCCCTTGGCTATAGTACCGGATAATTATCACTCTTTGGACCCTGTTGCTTCTCCAAGTCCTGGAGTTAATAACAATAACATGGCTGCTGGCTATTCTTCATCAAGCAGGATTGGCACTAATCAAGGGCATCAAGGAGAGATATCTGTGCATAGGGTCAAGAAGGAAGAGGTGGAAACGAAGATTTTGGCGTGGCAGAACGCAAAGATAGCCAAGCTTAACAACAGGTTCAAGAGGGAGGATGCTATTATAAATGGGTGGGAAAGTGAGCAGGTTCAGAAAGCTTCTTCATGGATGAAGAAAATTGAGGTAAGTTATGAAAGCATATCTTCAAGTACTTTTACTTTGCATGGTGGTCAAAAAAAGATCTCAAGATCAAGATGGTTTTTAGTGATGAATGAAATTAGAGAAAATTGCCACTTTGGTAGTGATTGAATACTGTTTGCCATCCAGCCATCTCCTTGAGCATGTACTTCATAGTCAAACAAACAATCATTCTCATCCCCAACTCCTAATAGGAACTGTAATAGACACTATCATATTTATCATACTCATATGATATATATACTCTGATAAATCGTTTCAGTTAAACTTATATTTTATTTGAATCATATGTTCTACTTTTGAGCATGGAAAAACATTTTTTTCATTTTTTTCTTGGGTCTGATCATTCTAAATTGGGAAGAGTAATGATAAATGTGAATACTAATTAGTGCCCAAAAAATCCACTTGAATTGTTTAGAGGAAATTGGAAGAGAAAAGAGCAAGGGCTCTAGAGAAGATGCAAAATGACATAGCCAAGGCTAACAGAAAAGCAGAGGAGAGGAAGGCATCGGCTGAAGCTAAGAGAGGCACAAAAGTGGCAAGGGTTCTAGAAATAGCCAATTTAATGAGAGCTGTTGGAAGAGCACCTGCCAAGAAGTCCTTCTTCTAAGCCATGACATATTTCATGTTCACGAAATTATCTGCCCCATAAAAATATACAAGGACCTTCTCCTTTTGAAAAGAAGGCATCCTATATGAAATGGGGCAGTGAAAAGTGGCATCAAAGGAAATGATCAAGCTATGTATTTTGAGTGTTTTTGATTGATTGGCCTTTCTGAGTGTATTATGTGTTGGAATTTTTGATGGTATTGTTAGCTAAGATACAAGGGTGAAGAAACATTAGATGTACAGTAAGTGCCTAAAGAAGTAATGCATGTCTTCACATTTATTTAAGAAGTTTTGACAGCATTGGTATCCAAATTTTTGTGGCAAGGTCAACTCGATACTCAAACTTACAAAACTATCAATGTGTTACTCAAACTTCATTTTTGCTACGAACGAAAGGCCTGAGATCAATTTCCGTCATGTCTTATATGTGACCCACCAAAATATTTCTTGTCAGCAGATAGCCAAATCATCAGTCTTCAAAATCTTCTAGAATGATCAATGTGATACACAGAATGAAAACTTAGATTTTCCATTTTCAAACTATGAGGGAAATGGATACGCAAGACTTAATTTTGGAAATTTTAGAAGGAAATGAGATTTAGAAAAAGACATAAGGTTATTTTCGTCGAGAGTTTAGGGTTTAGAGATTTATCGTAGAGGATGTAGAGTTTAGATAACTTTCAGACTTTTTGTAGATCTCATTTCCTTCTAGAATCTCCAAAATTATATCTTGCAGATCCAATTTCTCTCTTATTTTGAACATAGAAAATCTGGGTTGTCATTCTGGGTATCACATTGATCACTCAAGAAGAGTTCGAGGACTGCTGATGTGATTGTCTGCTGACAAAAAGTATTTTAGTTGGTCTCATATGAAACATATCATCAAACAAACGACGTCGTGACAGAAAATGACCTCAAGCCTTAAATGAAAATGAAGTTTGAGTATCACATTAATAGTTTTGTAAGTTTAAGTATTACTTTGACCGTATCATAAGAGTTTGAGTATCAGTACTAAAATTTTCTGTGAATTTAACTGTATCTAAAGGATGGGCACAATAGTTTCATTGTTCACAAACGACAATGTACGAAAGATTCTACCCTCGCTTTGGATTCTTTCAATTCCACATTTACCCTTGACTATTGCCTTTTTTGTCACCTCTTGCAAATTCAAGAGCTCTTTCGACTTACTTTCTCCATTCCTCGAATACAACGTTTTAAGAGATTTCATCAATGATCTGTCATCTCTATAAGAAAACAGGAGAGATAGAGAGATTGATGACTTTCAATTTTTTTAAAGTACTGCTCCTAAGTTCTAACTAATAATATATTTCTCAATTATTCCCTGTTAATCTAATTGGAATGTTTGTGTGCGAAATCGTCGCAGATCGTATTAGGGGATTGTGACGGAAGTAAAGTTTGTTCATTCAATTGAATTGAGTATATAAGGAAGTTAGGACCACACTACCAGAAAAACACTTTAGCCGACGAAATAATTAAAAACAGGCTGATGAATTTTTTTTCGTCGGCTATACTATATTTTAGTAGACAAAAATAAAATGTTGTCGACTATTGTTTTGACTAGTTGGCTAAAGTATTTTAGTAGACCAAAAAAATGTCGTCAGCTATTATCAACTTAGCCAACAAAATTTTGTATTTAGCTGACGAAAATATTGACTTTAGCCGACGACATTAGATTTTAGGCGACGAAAATTGTATACTTTAGCCAACGAGATTATTCTTTTGTCAGCTAATAAAGTTCTTTACACTAACCTTTATGCCCGTGCGTACGCACGTGCACTTTGTTTTTCTGAGAAATACATTTTTCACATGTTTAACACCCTAAAACTAAACTCTCTAAGACTAAGAGTGATCAATGGAATACCTTCTCTGGATTTTACCACCCTAAAAGTATTACTCATATGTTGATCATCTTGGTTCCTGAACCAAAAGAACACGGTTAAGAAAAAAAATTAAATATATATATATATATAGATATATATATATATAGATATATATATATATATATATATATATATATAGACCCAGATAACATTCAAAGAAATCGAATGAGTACCTCCAGCGAGAGCAATCAATCTGGCTTCGTTGTCTACATCAGTTATTCTTCAGAAACAACCGGTGAGAAGTTGGTTTTTTTCCTCTCAATTGATCATTCACCTTCTCTTTTTTGTAGTTAGCAAATCATGGTAACTGCATCTCCCCGTCCCGATAACTCTCCACCTTCTAACTTTTCATCCCACGTTTGTCTCTTATATATAAATATTTTATTATTATTTTTTTTCATTTTTTTAAAGACCATAAGAGCCCCGGGTGTTTGTTTGTTAGTGATGGTTATTGATGTGTATATTCAACAGTTCACAATTTAGTGAAGCTTTCTTGCGTCTGGCTTTATTGTAGTCGAGATTTACAGATCTGGGTAGCAGCTCATTCATTAAAAAAATGGTAAGAAAAACACAAATCCCTCTTAAATCGTTGGGTGTTGTCAGAATCTGTTCAAAATGAGTTCGTGAAGCTATATATCCCGCTATACATATATACTAGCCTCTTACCCGTGCATATGCACAAAAAAGTTACTGTCAACATCTATATGATCCTAAAACTCCTCTATATTTTTTCTTTTTGTTTTGTTTTAAATTTAAGAACTGCTTAGTTTTGTAAAAACAGGAAGTATAAGTTTAGGGTTTTTTTAAGATTTTGGCTTGTCTGGCGGCGCCTCCACTTGTCGGCGTTGGCTTCTAGCCTCATCGAGGTGTTGAGGTTCACTGCCAGATGGGCGTTGAAGGTAGTCGGGTGGTGTTTTCAACCCGATAGATGGTGACAGTGAATTGAGAGGGCTGAGTTCATGGGGCAGACCAGACAGTTGTGAGCAGATCTAAGTTGAGGGGAGGTGCTTTCTTGGCGGCGGGGTTATGACGTCCCCTGTGAGTGACTGACAGGACCCACCCCAGGTTAAACCCCTTTAACCCGAAGTAAATCCTGCGGGGACCACCTCAAGGGAACTTCTTACCGAAACCCCCTGGAAATGGCCAACCCTTCCTACTAAACTAACTAAACCGGTTTAGTCAGAGCAGTCTACAGAGATGATTACCCCAAAGAATTTCAAGCAGCAACGGAATGATCGACTATGCCTCGACTCTCGTACGCGCTCGACCTCCTCTCAAGAACCCTGCATCAAGTACTATTTCGACCTTCTTCCCGCTCGGAAAGCTCCTCGAGCGAAACTCTCGAACTACCCGCGTAGTCGAGCCTGTCTCACGTCCGACTAGAGACTCTTCGGCATTCTGCCGGTTCACTGCATCACCGGAATCTTCGTCGGATTCCGGTGTCTTGCCGGAATTTCGCCATAACCTCCCCGTTTCTCTGGTTCACCAAGTTATCGACAAACAAACAACAACACACACTGAAATTAGGATCCAAACACAATTACATCAACAAATCAGTGGAACACACAAGCCTAAATCTAGAACCTCACCTCTGGTTTGTTCAACCCAAGAATAAGCAGCTTCCATCCTCCTTCACACCTAGAACACTACCGGAAAACAATAATATCTCTTCCCAGCCTCACAGGCTGTCTGCCAACCTCGCCCAAGCACCATGAAATCAAGAACATAATCGTCCATCTCCTCCACCTTGACTCGAGGGTGAACAAACCGTGTTTCGACCCAAGACAGCACTGCAGCAACCCTACAGTGATACACTTCGTCGTCAGACCAGATAACCCGAAAACCCAGCAAAAGCAGAAAAGAGGAAGTATTGAAATCAGGCTCGAATTCGCCAATTAGAAGCACAGGAAGAAGGAGAGGGACAAGAGGAGCAAGAATATGACCTCAAGTTACCGATTCGCTGCCCAGATCGTCGGGAAACCCATGAGGACAGCCGCCATCCTCCTCCTTCAATCTCCGTTGTCGACGGTTATAAGTCGAAATAGGTGGCTGGGCTTGATAGATGAGAAGAAAAGGAGTAGTTTGGTGGTGGTTTGGTGGGCTAGAGATGGCTCGGGGCGCTACTCCGCCGTGGTTCTCCGTCGCAGGCGAGAGAAGTCGAGAGAGTTTGAAAAAAAAACTGCGGTCAACCTCCATTTCGGTTTTGACCGAAGTCAACTTCCCTCTAAACCTTTTATACTCGAATCAACGGTTGAGATCAAAACCCTAATAGATCTAACGGTTCAGAATTAAGATGGGTAAAAGTAAATGATAGAATGGTAAAAATTAGTTACCGGAATAGTAATTGGAAATTACCATACACTTCAAAAATTCACAGAAATTAGCCAGAAGCTCCGAAAAATATTCCAAAAATACCGGGAGACTCGTGTCGACACGTACTACAACATCGAGTCATCAATTCAGGTATTTGGAGTACTTTTAAAAAACTCGAAAATTAACTCGAGCGATAACTTATTGAATTACCGATCGCAAATAAAAGTCCTCGGTAACTCGTAAATCTCTGTGAAAGGTAACTTTTATTAACTTCAAAAGATTCGGGGTGTGACAATTCTCCCCACCTTATAAAAATTTCGTCCTCGAAATTTCTATACTCGAAGTCCAATACTGTGGGGGATAGTACCACTTAAAATAATAATATTGTTCTCCAATATCAACTTCCTTCATTTTCTGACACCCGACCACACTTCTCGGGTCAAAACTAAAACATCTAAAGTCTTACCGTGGGGTACAATGATTTTCTCTTGAATCATTGATTAACTGATTCGCTGAATTCTTACTGTACTTCATCTCATTTATGAGGTGGAATACGACACTGACTATCACTGATTCACCATCTGTAAACCTCCGATATCAATATATAACGTGGGGTCAACACCCATGACAACATGCCCACGAGAAAACCATGACGACTTGTGTTACACAAACTATCACCTCATTAAACCAAGACTCCCTGTTCTGGTTTACGCTTCCTAGAAACCATTCTGTCAAGTTGTCCTGTTGTAGAATAATTGTCTTCCCTTACTCTATCATTACTCAAACTACTTGCACACACACAGGACATGAGTTGCCATGACTTTTAGCGTATTCTCAAAACCCTAACCTTTACATCAGGGAGGTCCAAAAGCTCCTGACATCGAGGTCCAACAATACTTACCCCTCGCATGAAGACAAATAGTTAGACTACGTACCATTCACGTAACTATTCTGACACACAAATCCTGACTTTTACTCACAATCCAAACATTAGAGTCGCTAGCTCAAATTTCAATTTGTGGAGTTACAGCATACTTTGCAACTGGTAATACAAAGCCGTACTACTCGTAGGTGAGGTGCCACTGACCTCCATATCTCTTTCCTTAACTTGGAATGACGCATAGTGCAGAACTTGCACTTCAACCATAACTGTGCGTCTAATAAACTTATCCGCATCGCACTCAGGGATAGACTTCCCATGAAAAGAATTTCCAGAGCCTTACCCGCTCAACAAGGATATTCCATTCACAGATGCCTCCATTACCACATCGTCCGGTAATAACTGACAACTTGGACATTTAACCAGATCGGACATCTGCATAAAATTTAGTGCCACTGGTGCACACCCAAAGGAACCCTTGATCAAAGCATCGGGAAATTAATTCCGCCCGAACTTAGCCATATTGATCACCGAGCATCCAGTTATCAAGGCATAATTTAACAAATGTCATCACCGCACTGGGTGCGTGAACATCACAGAGTCAACTCGTACAACTAGACAGTTTCTAACAAAACTGTCCACTCAGGCGCTGCGGGTTTACCATCCACCGCAACCTCTATTCGGTAAGATTCAAAATTCTCAATCGCTTACCACTCTAGATCTTAAATCACAAGATCCACTGCCACACGTTAACATCCTCTCAGATCATAACTTAATCTGAACGTAGCTTAATCACTCCACGGTTTCCGATGGAGTGTTGCACAACTTAGCAACATACTTTACTACCCTTGTAACAATTTGGTTTCCAAAACCTTGACTCGTAACACCTTTGAGTCATCAAAGAAACTCTTTCCTCAGTTTCACCGCTTTCACACTCACCGAAAATGTTGACAATTTTGAGGGTCACCTCCAATGACCTTTCCTGCTACCACTCTACACTCGTGGCGCCAAGAACTGCCGTTAGGTCAAAAATTCCTAACAAGTAGGGTCACTACTCAAATGACCAACGACCATAGCAACGCCAACAAAACTTTAATCCTCTTAGGATTTCCTTAAATTAACCTCAATAATTGATCTCCCAGATTTTAATCCTTATTCCCCATATCAAGATTGGGAATATTTCCTGTCACTGCAGTGAGTGTAACTTATGAACCCCAAACACGACTAAGTACACATTCGGTTACAATAATTGATTAGACCACAGCCAGTGAGTGCACAAATTCCCATGCCATCAAGCTCAGTTAATCGCCCTCGAGGAAACCAAGTGTCATAACGGACGACTTTGGTTGCAGGTTGAAGCTTAAGCAACTATAGACATTCTCACTCAGATTCAATGATCCCGTAAACCTTGCCCCCACTGCTGTCACTTCACCACTTCCGTGTACTTATCTCAGAAAACATCCGACCACCTGCTAACGTCATTTAATGATCTCGCTAACCATCATAAAAGTCGGAGCGACAACAATAACCCACTTCCGACATATACTTAAATGGTTAGGCCATCTACTGGACATTTTGTACAGAAACTTCCAACCAAACGTCTTTAATCTCCGTTCTCACTAAATGGAACTCATGAGAAATTCTTAAAATAATGTCATCACCAGCCTTAGTCACTTACCTGGTGTCCTTTTTGTCCACACAGCTGTACAAAATAATTACGCCTTTCCCGCATGTGCTACCAAAATTTCACTTTACCACTTCCCTACACAGGAGGGTACACGTGCTCATGTGGGGTATACCCATATACATCTTCAGCCGTCAAACAGTGCCGTTTGCACAACTACTGGTTCCTACACCACAATAATACCAAGTCCATCAAGGCTCGTATCACTATCTCCGGTACCCCGAACACTCTTGGTCCATGACCCGGTGGCTTGTTGCCACTTCCAACGTGTTCCTTAAAATTCCGGAACCACTTAACTTTAATTACCACAAGTAACGCTTTCTCGATCTGAAAATCGATCTCTAATACAGCCAACCTGGAGACTCCTCCACTGGTGTACTAATTACAACACTTTGACCGCAGGTGGATAACTCACCTTATAGTTGACATGAGCCCCAAGATCTGGTGACACGATTTAATTTCTACCTTCACGATAAATGGCCCAATGACCATTGTCACCAACAATCCAATTCACGCTTGGACTCACTAACAATTCAAATCTTTCTAGTACCCTAAACATGGGTGGCTGGAACGAAGAGGATCTCGTCGTAACTAACGACAACAATGTCAGCACCAAAGCTGACCCAAGCCATTAATTTCAGTGGCTGTCCCATAAACATCAAGTGACCAAACTTGCATTTACTTTCTTAACATTCTCCAGTAGTGTCACATCATGGACTCGTCACTAGAAACAAGTCCATTGATCACAAATAACCCCACTCAACTTTCCTTGAGTCGTTCCACTTTCATACGTCCGTTGGTTTCTCTGAAACCACACTAATGACGAACCTCAACAAAATCGTGGCAATCGTCAAATCTTAATATTCATCCTTTCTGAACAATCGCGTTAGGCGACTTCATTCATTTTTTTTTTTTTTTGCAGGATGAAATCTCTTTCATTAACTCGTACGACTCTCCACTGCTAAGAGTCTCATAACTCGAACACCAAAGCCTTGTCTTAGGCTTCTACAGCATCCCTGTCAACAACCATGACAGCCTCCCCGGTGTGAATTAACTGTTTCACCACCGAGTACTTACACAAAATGCTCAAACGTTAAACAACGTGAGTTTACAGCTCGATCCCCAACTCAAATCTCAATAAATCCCTTTAAAACACACTCCTTGGGGAACTCATCAAATAAATACGTAACGAGCTTACCTCGTTCCTTACAGGAGCTCATAGTGAGGTCGGCGTACTGAGGCATAGTCTTGAAGATTTGATCGTTTATAGGACCACTCGGTCCATATCTCAATCAGGAAGTACTAACTCATATCCTCAATAAACACTAAGCGTCCAAGCATAAAATGCCGATGGATCCGCCGCGGTCGGACCATCACTCTATAGACGCTAAGTGCTACCAGGTACATGAGGTAGTAACAGGAAACGATAACCTAATGCTCTGATACCATTGACAGGACCCACCCCAGGTTAAACCCCTTTAACCCGAAGTAAATCCTGCGGGGACCACCTCAAGGGAACTTCTTACCGAAACCCCCTGGAAATGGCCAACCCTTCCTACTAAACTAACTAAACCGGTTTAGTCAGAGCAGTCTACAGAGATGATTACCCCAAAGAATTTCAAGCAGCAACGGAATGATCGACTATGCCTCGACTCTCGTACGCGCTCGACCTCCTCTCAAGAACCCTGCATCAAGTACTATTTCGACCTTCTTCCCGCTCGGAAAGCTCCTCGAGCGAAACTCTCGAACTACCCGCGTAGTCGAGCCTGTCTCACGTCCGACTAGAGACTCTTCGGCATTCTGCCAGTTCACTGCATCACCGGAATCTTCGTCGGATTCCGGTGTCTTGCCGGAATTTCGCCATAACCTCCCCGTTTCTCTGGTTCACCAAGTTATCGACAAACAAACAACAACACACACTGAAATTAGGATCCAAACACAATTACATCAACAAATCAGTGGAACACACAAGCCTAAATCTAGAACCTCACCTCTGGTTTGTTCAACCCAAGAATAAGCAGCTTCCATCCTCCTTCACACCTAGAACACTACCGGAAAACAATAATATCTCTTCCCAGCCTCACAGGCTGTCTGCCAACCTCGCCCAAGCACCATGAAATCAAGAACATAATCGTCCATCTCCTCCACCTTGACTCGAGGGTGAACAAACCGTGTTTCGACCCAAGACAGCACTGCAGCAACCCTACAGTGATACACTTCGTCGTCAGACCAGATAACCCGAAAACCCAGCAAAAGCAGAAAAGAGGAAGTATTGAAATCAGGCTCGAATTCGCCAATTAGAAGCACAGGAAGAAGGAGAGGGACAAGAGGAGCAAGAATATGACCTCAAGTTACCGATTCGCTGCCCAGATCGTCGGGAAACCCATGAGGACAGCCGCCATCCTCCTCCTTCAATCTCCGTTGTCGACGGTTATAAGTCGAAATAGGTGGCTGGGCTTGATAGATGAGAAGAAAAGGAGTAGTTTGGTGGTGGTTTGGTGGGCTAGAGATGGCTCGGGGCGCTACTCCGCCGTGGTTCTCCGTCGCAGGCGAGAGAAGTCGAGAGAGTTTGAAAAAAAAACTGCGGTCAACCTCCACTTCGGTTTTGACCGAAGTCAACTTCCCTCTAAACCTTTTATACTCGAATCAACGGTTGAGATCAAAACCCTAATAGATCTAACGGTTCAGAATTAAGATGGGTAAAAGTAAATGATAGAATGGTAAAAATTAGTTACCGGAATAGTAATTGGAAATTACCATACACTTCAAAAATTCACAGAAATTAGCCAGAAGCTCCGAAAAATATTCCGAAAATACCGGGAGACTCGTGTCGACACGTACTACAACATCGAGTCATCAATTCAGGTATTTGGAGTACTTTTAAAAACTCGAAAATTAACTCGAGCGATAACTTATTGAATTACCGATCGCAAATAAAAGTCCTCGGTAACTCGTAAATCTCTGTGAAAGGTAACTTTTATTAACTTCAAAAGATTCGGGGTGTGACAGTGACGGTTTGGGGTCTTCCTTTGGTGAGGTAAGTTGATGCGGCAGTGTGGTGAGATGGGGAGGACGGAGCATTAGTCTACCCGATTGCTCTTTCGATCGATCTGGATTGGATCTTTGTGCTCTGTCTCGATGATGATGCAAAAAGATGGGTGGTCTTCATCTCCATGGAAGGTTGCATATGTCGGCGTTTTCAGGTGACGGTGTTGCGGCGGCGGCAGAGCGGCAGTAGTTCTGCACTTGGGGCTGTAGCATGCTGTTTTCAGGCCGAATCTTGGGCCTAGCTTTGTGATTCACTGGGGTTTGGGCCTAGGTCTTTGGTTTTATTGTTATGTTTTTGTAGTTTTTTTGGTGTCCCTCCTCTTTGAGAGAGGGTTTGGGGTTTTTTATGGTGTGTTGGTGTTGTTGATCGTGTTGTGGGGGTGAGCCAGTGTTTGGTGTCGTGTTCAGAGACTATTTTAATATCATGTAATTCTTGTTGTCAATGTAATGGAGAGGTTACATGTGAATATATGCTGGTAGTTTTGCCATGTAGTGTTTGAAATGGTTGTTTCGTCTTGAAGTTGACTGTAAGGATATATCGGTACTTCTAGATTATGTTAGGTTACGGTTGAACCAATTTCGGTTCTTGTCCACTGTAATCGTTGAGTTTTCGAGTAGGTATAGGAGAGTGGGAAATTTATTTCCACCACCGTTGTCTCTCATGGTTGTAATTTATATTCCCGTTAATGAAACTTTATTGTTTGCTCTCAAAAAATTTAAGATCTGCTTATGTCCTAAACCCACGTCTTCTCATCTCTTATTTTTATTTTTTATTTTGTTTTTACCTTTGGTATTTACCTAATTAATCATTGTACATATATGACTTCTTTTCTCTTTTTTTGATAATTTTAATATGTAATAGGGGTATTTTCGAGAGTTTATATTTTTGATGAAACACTAAATAATGACTTGACTTTATAATAGTATTAACATTCCAACCCGCGTGATGCGCGTGTAAAATTATGCAACCACAAAAAAAAGTAATTTGAAAACTGTAAGCATCTATGTGATGATCATGGAACAAAAAGATAGTGAAACAATAAAAATAATACCTCAACGAGAAGTCTTAGGAATCATCTTGTTCATAATCTGCGCTCAGCAAAACATAAATAAAATTCTTTGAAATAGAACCACTGATTCGTTTTCAATACTCCTGTTTTTCTTTTTTTGAGTGATATTTGATTAGCTCCCTCATTTTATTGGATGCAAAATCCAGATAACCTCATTCAACCTACCCACTCATTCGGTAGCCTCCGATAACCTCCCTTACCCCGATAACCTCCCGCTCTCTGTTCATGCTTTTATATAACTTTCTCTGACTTTTTGATTGTTTTATAATATTAGCTTTTATGTTTGTGAGTCATCTTTCCTTCAATAAAATCTACAGTTGACAATTTGGGGAAGCTCTCTCACGCCCGGGTTTATTGTAGTACAGATAGATACGGTGCTTCCAATATCAACCTCATTTCCCAAATTGTCCCTCCCTCTTAGCCACTGCCAGTGACTGAGAGAGTGCCATGGAGATGCCAACCACCACCTTCCACAGCTCCTCCTCCTTCGCTGTCACTCTCTCCTCTTCTCTTCCCCTCTCCAAGCAACTCTTCGGTTTCACCTTCCCTTCTTCCCGAAACCCTACCTCCGCTCCTGCGCCCATCAAATGCTCCATCTCTGAAGCCACCGAAGCCGCCGCCTTCGTCGGTACTTGCTCTTCTTCTTCTTCTTCTTCTTCTTCTTCTTCTTCTTCTCTCTGCCTATATCTGTATTTCATCTCACGGCTAGCGATTTGCTAATTTAGAGGTGTGTTGTTATCTTAGAGAAGAAGAAATTGAAGAGGAGAAGTGACATAAGGAACATAGCCATTGTGGCGCATGTTGATCATGGAAAGACAACTTCGGTTGATTCTATGCTTAGGTAGAATACTACTTGTTGATGATGATTCATTGCTGTAATGATGGAGCTTAGTGTTGTGTAGATTACTGATGGAGTTTTTCCGCAGCTGTTTCGTGATAATCAAGTCGTACAAGAGAGGATAATGGACTCCAATGATATAGAGCGTGAGAGGGGAATTACAATTTTGAGTAAAAACACATCTATTTTGAGGAGTGCCAAACTTACAGTTTGAACTGCAGTTTGCGGATGCTATATACATACATATAATCGCAAGAAGTTTCCTTCTCAAAGACCTAATTAATGTCTTGCTTTTAGTGGAAAATCTGAAAAGTGATCTATCTTTGAATGGCTTCTGTATAACTAATTATCTTTCATCTTTGAAGCTCTTTTGTTTTATTGTTGTTTCCAATTTATATTAATCTCTTTGCAATTTCATTGCAGTGTGATTTCCAAGCAATATATGCTAGTGGGATTAAAGGAAAGGCGGGGCTATCAGCTGATAATCTGTCAGATGATCTTGGCCCCCTTTTTGAGGCCATAATGAGATGCATCCCTGGACCGGCTATTGAAGAAGGTCCACTGCAAATGCTTGTGGGTGGGTTTTTCTTTGTCTTCTTCTTTCTGTTTGTGTACCAGTCCTCCTGACATGTCCAATCTGAATGATAGTGCTTCAAAATACTTATAATTTTAAACAAATTGTTTATGCTGTATTCGTTTATTCATAATGTTGTATTCTACAAATATCGAGTATGATGAGCATAAGGGACAAATAGCTATTGGACGCTTGCATGCTGGGGCTCTTCGGAAAGGAATGGATGTGAGGGTGAGTTTGATCTAAATCTGGCCTATGTAGTTACTTGCTTATTTGGTTGTTGTGAATATTAATGGTTGCCGCTGGTACTTTTTATGTGTTTGTTGAGAAGTCTTAAAGTTGTTTGTCCTTTACTCATGGTAATGATATAAAAATTTCTTCTGAAAAGAATGAAAGTCTTGAACTAGTTAAGCGTTCTTCCGTTTTTTTCTGTATCCCAATTTGAAATTCCTTAAAATACTATGTGAATGCGAATGCAATGCATGGATCTAAACTATTATCCTTAATCATTGACACACAATACAGATTGATCTTATTGTATTATCCAACATGTTTGTTATTTTGTCGTATAATTGAAGTCAATTTTATGCCGTATTACATTCTGATAAATCAAATTCATGAGATACTTTACAGGAAAATAAAAAGACTTGCTAACTTTTTTCTTATGGCTTGGGCTCTAAAGGTATGTGCCTCAGAAGATTCCTGTAGGTATGCTAAAGTTAGTGAGCTTTTTGTGTACGAGAAGTTCAATAGGGTCCCAGTTGACAGTATGCAGGCTGGTGATATATGTGCTGTCTGTGGAATTAATGATATTCAGGTAACAACTTATTGGTTTTTGCGTAACTCAATTGTTACTCTGTTTATCTGGATTTCATATCGTTTTGTTAAAATTGAGAGATAATTCTAGTCTGATATTATTTTGATTGTAATTGCTCAGATTGGTGAGACAATTGCTGATAAGACAAATGGGAAGCCTTTACCTGCCATTAGGGTGGAGGAACCAACAGTGAAAATGGCTTTCGCTATAAACACTTCACCATTTGTTGGGCGCGAGGTATGCCTATACAATGGAAATGTTTCAGATATTAAATGTCTTCTTCTTTGTAACTTTTCCGAAGTCTTTGAGCTCCCCCTTCGAATTACTCTTATAAACCAAGAGGTAAACTGCGCATGAAGATAGAAGCAAAATACAGTTTCATCAACCATATATTGTATTCCCATTAATGTCAAAATCAGGAGCCAGTGTCCTTTTTATCCTCATATATGGTTTTGTGTGTGTGTGTGTGTCTATCCAACAGTTTCTGACATATGTTGGTGATTAACTGAATCCAAATGTTTTGTCAACCTCATAATCTCTTTTCCAGCATCATAGCTTTGACATACTTGTCTTCATTTTTATTCTATAGGAAACAAATGTTTCTTGTACACACAAACGAATGTTTCTTGCACACACACACACACATTTGTTGAGAATAATCCTTGCATAGCAGGATATCCTAGGCATATCCGGCTGTCTGCTCATAGCCAACTGGTTTTGGATTTAATAAGCTAATTTCAACCTATTTATGCACACAGAGATATGGATATGTAAATATATTTATGTATATGTTTGCGTTCTCTTGCTACATTCTGTTATGGAATATGTTATCTGGCTGTCAATCTGGCACCACATATTAAACAAGAGTGTACCTAATTAGTGTTCTAGATTGATGTTTGAATTAGACTGTTGAGCAACATGACATCATACCTCATTTATGATTTTATTTCTTTGTAACGTATTCTTTGATGATCAATTTTAGCTATATATGGTATGTTCCTTGTTTCGTGTGCCTATCAGTGATTGAACGTTTATTTTACTCAATTTCAGGGAAAGTATGTTACGAGTAGGAACTTGCGAGATCGGCTTTCTCGTGAGCTTGAGCGTAACTTGGCTATGAGAGTTGAAGATGGTGAAACAGCAGATACCTTCATTGTTAGTGGACGAGGCACTTTGCATATTACCATATTGATTGAGAACATGTGAGTAGTTATTTATGTTGCAACTCCATATATCATTTTTCTTCTATGTAACCAAAAGGGTTAGTGGCTTGGTCTGGGCCATGAGGTCTACAGAATGAACTGCATCTATAGCTTCCTACTACTTTACTAGTTGCTAGAGTTTCCTACTTCCTAAAGATTATACGTTCAACAGGAATTTATATATATTACTTGTACATAAACATGTTAATTGGTTATTGAATTCAGGCGAAGAGAAGGATATGAATTTATGGTGGGACCTCCCAAAGTGATTAACAAAGGGGTGAATGACAAGTTGCTGGAACCTTATGAGGTGATTTCTCTCGACTTTTGGTTCTTTTTCATTTCTGATGCTCGGGAAAGGGTGAAAGGATATGCATTACTGTTCACACCTGAGGAAAAACATAGGTCTACATTTTTTTTGAGTAAATTGTCATTATAAGTTACCAATCATGCTACCACTCATATGATATAAGTTTTATCTATCATGTGTTGCTTGCAGATAGCCACTGTAGAGGTTCCAGAAGAGCACATGGGTCCCGTTGTTGAACTTCTTGGCAAGAGGCGGGGGCAAATGTTTGATATGCAGGGGATGGGGTGAGTACTTTGTTATTAATGTTTGACTAATATTTTTGAATAAATCTCAAAATAAATGCAAAAGTTGAACTAAAGACACTGAACTCCCTGCATGATGTGTCTTTAGAGCATAATTGTATTCATGGATCTGGCAATAACCTGCTTAGTGTTAGGGTATAACATAATGTATAATACTATAAAGAATTAGAATTGATTTTAAATCCTCACATGTAAGCATAATTTTGCATATGCAGGTGCAATGCTTTGTTAGATCTTCAAAACCTTTGACAGTCAATGATAAGACTTTTAATATGCCTGCAGAAGAAATTGGTAGAATCAATTGGGGTGAAGATCGATAAGAATGTTGAGTAAAGCTACATGAACTACCTCTCTAGGTGCCACTTTTTTTTTGTCAAATCTATTACAAACCACTCAAACCATCTTGTATGGGCCAACTGATGTAACATACCCACTTGTAACAATCAGACATGACAGAAACTGTCATTAACTGATGCGGCTATGTTACAGCAGGTGCCAAGTAAGGTGGTTTCTATGTAGAATCTAATTCATCTAGCAGAACCCCATTACAATAGTTCATTACATGAAATGGACTGTGTTACTATTATATGAATTTTGATCTACATTGGACGTAAATTGATTGATAATGTGCTTCCTTACGTGAAACGGACTTCGTTATGTTTATAGGAATTTGTTTTACAATAGAAATATAATCTGATTGATAATGGGTTTCGTTAAATGAAATGGATATGTTTGTATGAGAGCCTCACTATTTTGAGTATTTTCTAAGTGGACTACAAGGTTTGCAACATGATTTTTGGTTTGGACTACAAGGTTTGTATGAAAGTCTTAAAAAAATTCCATTAATTACAATAGTTTCCTTTTGCTTTTGCATGTGTTTCTATAGACCACAGTTTAAAATTGTAGTTCCAATATATCCAGGAATGATCACATTTTCATGTGCATATGAAATCTACATATTGCACACGTGTATTATTTTCCCTTGGACCTCTATCAGACCTCTGTTATACCTACTCTCCTTGTTCTCAGTTTCAGTATGGATATTCGCTATTACTTTTTGAACTTGGGCTTGGTGAATGTTAAATATAATCTGTTTACTTTATCTGTGAATAGGTCAGAAGGCACAAACATACTCAAATATAAGATTCCAACTCATGGCCTTCTTGGTCTACGAAATACAATTTGAACAGCTTCTCGTGGCACGGCTATTCTCAATACGATATTTGATAGCTATGGACCTTGGGCTGGTGATATGAGTACCCGGGATCTGGGTTCACTGGTAAGTTTCCAGTTAGTTTTTAACATGTTGAGTTTTATTCTTTATCGTGAAAGCCTTTTGCAAATGTTTGGTACAGGAGAGGCCAATAGGTTGTACTAGTTGTCACCCTTTTTGCAACACCTATGTCTTGACTTGATTCTTCAATTAAGTATATGATTCAAGTTGGAGCACTCCAGATCATAACAAACTATGTCATATATCGTTCTAAAAAATGACATATATGATGTCTGTATGCATATGCACACACTGCAGATCATAACAAACTATGTCATATATCATTCTGAACTAATTTTCAGGTTGCCTTTGAGGGTGGAACGAGTACTTCGTATGCCCTTGCTAGTTCACAGGATAGAGGACAGTTGTTTATTGGTCCTGGGGTAGATGTTTATAAAGGTCAGATAGTTGGCATCCATCAGCGACCTGGGGACTTATCTCTTAACGTATGTAAGAAAAAGGCTGCAACAAACATCCGTTCCAACAAAGAACAATCAGGTGATAAGCAACTCCAGTTTATTCTATTTGCTCCTGCCTATTTTTTAATAGGGTGAATTTTATCCTTATTCTGCTTTGGTTACATTCTCCTGTCAGTTTGAAAGAATGAATTTCATTCCCTTTTTCTGAAGTTTCCTACAATATATAGAAGGTGAGGTTTCAGCTGTTTTAAGCTAATAAGAAAAACTTGAGCTAAATGAAAAGTAATAAAGACTAGAATGTGTGTTGAACCATTGGTGGTTTATAAATAAACTTTCGTCTTTGTACGCTAATTTGCCTTTTCTTGTCAATAGACTCAATACTATTAGAAAGACGATATAAATAACTCGGTCTACATTCAGCAACCTAAGTGGATTGAAGTATTTATAGTCATTTTATTTGTTTTGAAAGTCGGCTAAATTTATTTATTTACCTTGTTTTGACTCAAGTCTACATGTGCAGCAGCTAGTCTCAAGAGTCAAGTCATTGCAATTAATAATTTTTGGAATTTTCTCTCTTTGCAGTAATTCTTGATACTCCCCTGGATTACAGTCTGGATGACTGCATTGAGTACATTCAAGAGGATGAACTGGTGGAGGTCACTCCCTCAAGCATCCGCATGTGCAAAAACCCCAAGTTCTCAAAGAAATCATCTAGGTAGTCAGTTTTGTGAATATATACCATGTGAACTGGTGTATCCTTGCAAAACTCAGCACAGATTTTGTTGAGTCACCTGAGTAAGCAATGATATAAGTTCAAGTTGTTTAGGCATCAAAGACAAAGAGTAACTCAAGTTTTGCAGTATTGGTTGTATATAAAAATAAGAATCAAATTTGTACAACTACTACAAGTAACAAGATGTTCACTGGTTAAGAGGAATTGGGATGACAAAGATTCATGATATTGAACTTTAATGGAGATCATGGTTATCACATATTTGACTGGCCAAAGGCATGGTAGTTTTCACTTTATGAGAAGCCTATCTACTATTACGGTGATAGAAAGGAAATGTTAACAAGTAGTGTATTCATGGGAGGACTTGGATCAGTTGCTCTACAGGTACGCTTTGTCACTCACTCTCTTTTTAAATAGTGTATGTGACTAAAGATAAGAGTATGATAGAGAAATATGTTGACCAGAGCACATTTTATGTATTGTATTTTCTCATAAGTCTTAGTCGCATGGATCAGAGGAGATAGGGAACTTACTAGGGTCTAGAAGATTTAATCAAAGTCCAAGAAGTAAGGGGCTGGTTTTCTTAAACGTATAGGTCTTGAAAGTGATATAACCCTGCTTGGTCTTTTACCTTTTTGGTGCTAACATGTCATCCAGGCTATGCACGTGTGCATCTAGATGGGTGGGAACTTACTAGGGTCTAGAAGATTTAATCAAAGTCCAAGAAGTAAGGGGCTGGTTTTGTTAAACGTATAGGTCTTGAAAGTGATATAACCCTGCTTGGTCTTTTACCTTGTTGGTGCTAACATGTCATCATGGGTGTGTGAGACTGCCTCTAAGAACCCAGGTTGGTCCTAGGAAAGAAAGATATATGTTTCTAGAATGATTCACATATATTTGTTCTTGATCTGGAAGCATGGTGTATCAAATAGAAGTTTCTGATTCCATAGTCCTGATATAGTTGATGGTCCTTTGTCTTTAAGATTGACCATAAGTTGAAGAGTTTTTAGGTGCTGTAGATAGCTTAACCATCTGAGATAGGAGCCATGTAGAAAATAGAACTTCAATAAGCCGTTGACTTTAATGGGTGTTTTGGGGAAGTTGTGGTAGGAATCATGGTGGACGACCAATAAAAATTGGTGGTAGGATCTAATCACTTTCATGTGTGGGATGAACACAAGCGAGGATGATTTGTCAGAATCCATTATTGACTTGGTACCACTGTTTAGATACAGCCAGCCAACACAAGAGACACGGTTTAATATATAAGATTTCAATATGACTCGTCAACATGGCATATACTTGGTCTTCTCCTTGCAGAAATTATTTCTGTCTTCTGTTATATATACTTTTCTTCTTTGGTATACTGTCTTCTAGTATATAATGTACTATATACTTAACTGAGAAGTTTCTTCAATGCATTAGTCTCTTATCCACTGTTTCCATATTCTAATCAGATGATATTTTCGAACAACATCGAACATGGCTTTGAGGTTTGAAATTGAACATTTGAGTGTAGTGTTTACTATAGATAACTAACCCATAAGAAATGACTAGGTCGAATTACATCAATGTCTGGCTGAGAAATTTGTTTTACCTGAAAGAGTGCAGAAGTATGATTTGGTTAGATCCACATTTGTAACCCAGCTAGATCCGCACCATAGTTTACTAGCTGTTGAAACCATTGTTGAGTCCCCAAAGGAGGCACTAACTCACCTGTTGCTTCCCAAACTAAATGAGATAGGGTGTTTTCAGGGGTGGAGGGACACAGATCCAATGGGTCTCGTGCCCCACTTTGCCGAATACTTGGTTTATGCGTACCTCATTAATACATATTTTAAAAAGTCAACCATTAACATTATGTGAGGTACTTGGGTTCAAAACCCATCAAGGCCTACTGGCTGTATTTTTTTTCTTTCCTAATACTGATTTCTTTCATTTTAATTTGATTCTTTTTTTTCACGGAATATTCTGTTATTTATTTCGAGTTTTTTTCTTTATTTGTTTTATTTTGGATTATTATAATTATTTGTTTTTAAATTAAATTAGTTAATAACAAATTACTTAAGAAAACACTTTCCTAATACTGATTTCTTCCATTTAATTTCGATTCTTTTTTAACCAAATATTTCTGTTTTATTTATCTAGAGCTTTTGGTCTATATTTCACTACAGTTGTTTTATTTTGAATTATTATAATTATTTTAAAATATTTAAATTAATTAATAAAAAATTATTTAAGAAGAATTAAAACATATAATTTTATTTGGTGCCCCACTTAAGTTCAAATCTTGACACCGCCAGGTGTTTTGGTGTCACAGTGCTGTCTGCGCACATTGGTAAGTGCAAACAAGCTATATCGAAGCAATTAAGCATCATATGTTCAAGCTTGATGATGTACTAAAATGAAACTTGCATATCAAGAGAGTATTTAAAGAATCATTTACTAAAATATATACATAACTTTTATCTTATCATGACTTTCTTCCCTTGAAGGAAAACATTCGAGAGCTCAACTCCAAGTGATCTCATGATAAGATCCACTGTATATGTATTCTACGTGCATTATCTAAATCTAGAGATGTAAGGTTGCATGTTTGTATATTTATTCTACGTGCATTATTTATTCTATCACTCGCTTGTAGACCCCTTTGGCTTTACAATGGCAATAACCTTATCCCGAAGGTCATATATGCAGTGAATAAAACAACAATTCACATCTCCCTTAGGGAGCAAGAACAAGGCAAAAATGAAAGTAGTCATAACTAAGCATGATTACAAGAGAAAATAAAGTATGATTCTTGAAGAACATACGATGTGTCTGTTTGATTAAGGTAGAAGTGACACAAAGGGAAGCAAATCCTCAAGGCTGACAAATGGAAAACAAGAAAACCAAATTGTGAGGGATTCGAGTTTCTAGAAAGAAAGAAACAAACTCATAAACTTTAACGCTAAATATAACTCTGAATGTAAGTAGATGGTTAGAGGCAAGACGATAGCGCTTCGATGCCATTACGACAAAGACAAAGAAAGAGTGTATATCCTAGAGTATGCTCTAGGTTTTTTGATAGAGGATTTATGTAAATTGCAACATTAGATTCTTGTGATATAATTTTTCTTGACAAGAAGTCAAATGGAATTGCAAGTGAATATATGTAAACAACTATCCCAAAATAGATAAGGAAATTTAGCTTCAAATACATACAAGTCACACTTGTTATAAAATCTAAAAAAAATGCTAGAAAACTAAGATACATATTTCATTTCCACAAAAAATGCAAGTGTATATTTTATTAACAACGACGTTTCGATCAATATGATACCAAAATCACACCATGATAGAAGATCTCTACTGCCTACAAATTTCCAAAAATGAGGAGCTTGATCATAATCGTGTAAAAGAGTCCAATCCTAAGCATCAACTAATTTCATTCAAATTATCATTTTTCATGTGTGGGAGAAACAGTCAAACAGAGCCTGTTTGCCTTCTTTTGTAACAAATACAATATTCCATATATTGTTTCCTTCATCAAAGTCAAAATCGTCGTGTTTGACCATCTCGGCGACGCTTCTGATGCTGTTTTATTATTATTATTATTATTATTATTATTATTATATTGTGCTCTTCATTCTCAAATGACGGATCTACCCTTCTCCAGACTGATTCCCAGACGGCTGGAGAGTGCGCAGACAGAAATTAGCTTTTGCTCTTTTTGGATTAATCGAGTTGGAAAAACAAACGAGTTTGTTGAGGGTAGCAGTGTCATTTACCACAGTCGATTAGTCGCCGGTCCATAAACGCCAATCACGAATTTTGGGATATGACCAAATTGGCCTTTGTGGATTAGAAGGTATACTGCTCAATAAGTAGGGACATACACGTGTGTTTTCTTGGACTGTTTGGTCGGCTTCTAGAAGGTCTGTAAGCAACCCAGCCAATTGGACTCTGCCACTTGTGTGTTAGTTGTGGTAGGGAAGCATTCACAATGAAAATCGCCCTCAAAGTTAAGGGTTAATTATCTCACAATTTTTTAGTTTTTTTTGCTGGATACAACTCTAAATACCCACTTGTGTAATTCCAACAACTGGTGAGGGCTGTTGTTCACCCACCGTGAAGAAGTCCAGATTCTGGAATGTGAACTTGTTCTCTCCGTTCCAACTGTGAAACCGAGACAGAGAGACAAAGTCTAGAGAGAGAAACTTGGAAGAAGCAAGTCTACGCGTCTCTTCTCTCTTTCATCAAATTCCCCTTGTCATCATCATCTTCTTCTTCTTCTTCTTCTTCTTCTTCTTCCTCTTCTTCCTAAACCAACCCGAAACCCTTGTCTCTTAAATCACCTCCCCATCTTTTCTTCCTCTCATATTTCATTTCAGTCCTCGGCACAATTCTCTCTAATACACCGGTTTCGATCCCAACTAAGCTTGCAGTTTCGGGTTTTCATTATTAATGGGTAATTGTTGCGTGACACCTCCCCAGACAGGTTCGCCGTTAAAGAACAAGAAGAAGAAACCGAACCCGTTTGCCGTCGACTACGTTGTCGCCAATGGCGGCAAGCTCGCCGTGTTGAAGAACCCAACCGGCACTGAAATCGAGCAGACTTACGAGCTGGGCCGGGAGCTCGGCCGCGGAGAGTTCGGAGTTACGTATCTGTGTACTGACAAGGCCACCAACGACAAGTACGCTTGCAAATCGATATCGAAGCAGAAGCTGAGGACGGCTGTGGATATTGAAGATGTGAGGAGGGAAGTTGAGATCATGAGGCACTTGCCTAAGCATCCCAATATTGTGAGCTTGAAAGATACTTATGAGGACGATAATGCCGTCCATCTTGTTATGGAGCTCTGTGAGGGCGGCGAGCTTTTTGATCGGATTGTGTCTAGGGGACATTATACTGAGCGTGCTGCTGCTGCTGTCACTAAGACTATTGTCGAAGTTGTTCTGGTGAGGATCTTTCCTATGCTCTTCTTGTTTCTTCAATCGTTTATCATAAAGATATAATCATGACGAGAATGATTTTCTCAGTAGTCCACCTTTTGATGGTTTTACATGCTCTCATATGAGTTTTAATTCTATTGCAGATGTGCCACAAGCATGGTGTGATGCATCGGGATCTTAAACCTGAGAACTTTTTGTTTGCAAACAAGAAGGAAACAGCGCCTTTGAAGGCAATTGATTTTGGGTTGTCAGTGTTCTTTAAGCCTGGTATGTATTTGTAAAACTGTCGCATTTGATCATCTTCTGTGTTCAGTATCACGGATGTGTTAATCTTTTTGTGTACGTTACCAGGTGAAAGATTTAGTGAAATTGTTGGAAGTCCATATTACATGGCTCCTGAGGTGCTAAGGCGCAATTACGGTCCTGAAGTTGATGTGTGGAGTGCTGGAGTTATACTTTACATCTTACTTTGTGGTGTTCCGCCTTTCTGGGCAGGTGTGTTGTCTATCCCCTGTTTGCAGTTCCACACATTTGTGTTTGATATTTTCACTTTGTTAGAGGTGCAACTCCTGCCAGGACCAATAACAGTTTTGATAATGTCCTGACTTATAATCTTCGATATCTCTGACTAACTTTGCTATCTTTCTTCGCAGACACTGAACAGGGAGTTGCACAAGCAATTATACGGTCTGTTGTGGATTTTAAGAGGGACCCCTGGCCTATGGTTTCTGATAATGCAAAAGACCTTGTGAAAAAGATGCTGGATCCTGACCCGAAGCAGAGGCTTACAGCCCTGCAAGTTCTAGGTAATGATAAGCTCTGATAGATGGTGATATTTATAACTCACTTGTAACCTTTGTTCTACGTGTTCACCAGTTCTGGAATGTATTGGAATTATAATATAACAAATATATCTTGTTCTTTAAATGCAGACCATACTTGGTTGCAAAATGCAAAGAAAGCTCCAAATGTTTCTTTAGGTGAAACAGTGAGAGCAAGGCTCAAGCAGTTCTCTGTAATGAACAAGCTTAAGAAAAGTGCACTGAAGGTAATGCCTCAGTTTTTTGTTTGATAATATTTTCAGGATCCTGCATTTGCTTTTGGATGCTCTACTGTGTGAGATATATGATTCCTTACCATTTCTGCTTTCTTTTGGAATTTAAATTTACAGGTTATAGCTGAGCATTTGTCACAGGAGGAAGTTGCTGGTATACAAGAGGGATTTAAGCTCATGGATATTAGCAATAAGGGCAAGATTAACATTGACGAGCTAAGAGTTGGGTTACATAAACTAGGCCATCAGATTCCGGATACTGATCTTCATATCATGATGGAAGCTGTAAGTGAACTCTTCGCTTGTCTTATCTCAATTAAGTCACTGTAGTTGCCTTTATTTGGCTTGATGGGTTTGGACTTGGGTGTTAATCGTAGTTAATTAATTATAGTATGATCATGAAATGGCACATTGAATTGTGTGAACAAAAATATGAACTGACCTTATGTTGCATTAAAGAATCTGTATCTCATTTAGAAAGAAACCACATTTTGATCAAGAAAGAAACCATTTAGTGACAAACTTCTCCAGAGTAACCCCCACTTGTTATCCCGCAATTTTATATCATGAGAAAAGAGAAGTGAATAACAACTGGAAATATTCCAGAATTTTATGCTTTTTATAGATCTGAGCAAAAAGAAATATAGAGAACCGAACTTTTCTCCGATCCATTATGATATTTGGTAGGAAGGATATGGTATAGAAGTTGAAATGACTGAATTATCGTACGTGTGTGATTCGAATTCACTAGTATTTTGATAATGACACTTGGTTAACTTTATATGAAGATCTCTAGTTACACATATTAACCAGATGTTAATTTACAGGGTGATGTAGATAATGATGGGTATCTGGACTATGGAGAGTTTGTTGCCATTTCTGTTCACCTAAGAAGGATGGGCAATGATGATGAGCACCTTCGCAAAGCTTTTGACTTCTTTGATCAGAACAAAAGTGGGTACATTGAAGTTGAGGAGTTGCGAACTGCCTTGGCTACTGATGTTGATGACCACATTGAAGATGTTATTAGTGCCATTATCAGTGACGTGGACACAGACAAGGTCAGTCGCATTTCATTCTAGTTAAAAATATAACCTTCCCTATCTGTTTGTCTTAGTAGCAATCTGCGTGCGAATTTATATACATGAACCATTACTAGGAATTTATACTTGTATAGTGTATCACTCTACTAGATATTCTTATTAGTATTTAACTATTTATGCTGGTCTTTGCCTGCTTAGAGTCCACACTCACCTTTTTTATGATTGCAGGATGGAAAAATAAGTTACGAGGAGTTTGCCACCATGATGAAGGCCGGCACAGATTGGAGAAAAGCCTCAAGGCAGTATTCACGAGAGCGGTTCAATAGTCTCAGTTTGAAATTGATGAGGGATGGATCATTGGAAGGTAAAACCGAGAGTACGTAAATGACTGGAAGACTGACTCGAACTTACATTTGGGAGGGTGATACATCATACATATTAATGAAAGAATTGTTCATTTTTTGTTTGTGTTTTTTGTAATTCTTTTGCAAGTTTTCTCTGTTAATTTTACATCCGTTTGTAGACCCATCTGTGATTATTAGGATATGAGAGGGTTTTCTCATGTCTTCATGTAGAGTGAGTTGGCAAAGAAATTCATTGTGATTGTAAATATATTACAGAAAATTGGCATATATTTTCATCAAAGTGATAATGTGAAATGATGGTATCATTTGTCAAAGTTGGAAAGGAATATACCAAACTTGACATTTCATGCTTTTTATTGATGTATCATCCTGAGGTGTAAAATAGTTAAATTGACTATAGCTTGCCCTGCAACCAAGGAAAACCAAGAATTATATGAACCTGGAAAGCAGTTCATTGCTCATGTGACTATGTTAGTTGTAAATGCACTTCAAATCAACCATCTCTTCCCATATTGTGTTTCACATTTTGCCAAACAAAAGCCTTCATCATTGTTTGGGGTGAATTTGGATTTCTCCGAACAATCAGTTTAGAAGCGTGTCAACATCTTTAAGTTAGGTGTAACTTATTTTGTGCTTGTTCATCTACTGACTTTCTCCTCAAGCGACTGATGTACATAAGCTGATCAAGCTGAAGCTTAGGTTCTTTTGAGATCTAACCAAGGAGCAACTAGGATTTTCTCCACCTCAAATGAAGAGGATGGTTCTTACTCAGACCGGTGTGGTTGAGCAGAGCTATCTGTCAAGACCCAACTTGGATTTCCTCAAAATCCAAGATGAACCGTGTAGGGACCACGTCCGAATTTTTTTTTACTAAAAATACGATATAACCTCCTTCAAAGGTGGACAAACCCTACCTGCAAACCAACCAAACACTTCTAATACAAAACAGATCAACCCCATCTCCTGAAGTCATCCTGCTCCCCAATCTCATCTACATTTCACCAAACAAAATCAACGACGACTAAACCGGGATATTCAGAGTAATCTAAACAGATATAAAACCTAAACAAGAACTAGTGATAGAGGATTAATTGATTAGACCTCGTTTTCTTGTACGCACGACCTCCTCTCTAATAGCCTGTAAATCTGGCCATTTGAAAATGAAGGGCTCAGGGGAAAGCATTTAAAACGAACGTTAGAGTGAGTGCACATAATCAAAGATTACTCAAATAAAAACATATCATTATGCTTTCCCAGAATTGCATTCAATAAAAACCCCATGTGCATGCAACATTGGGAAAAATCCCAAATAATTATTTAGAAAACAAATTATGTCATGCCAATCTTATTAGCTTGAAAATCAATATTTAAAAATAGAAGAAAAGATTCCACCAGGACAGTGTCTCCTAGCTAGGGTCGGAGCCATCTAAAGCTACTAAGTGATATAACAACCCTTCATGGTGGAGAGATTCCACCATGACAATGAGCCTCTCAAGCTAGGGTCGGAGCCGTCTAAGGCTACCATTGCTCCGCTCCACTTCCTTAATACACTTCCTTAAGTGGGGGGGCCGTATGGCTAGCTAGCATTTATAATATATATATATATATATATATATATATTATAAATGCTAGCTAGCCATATATATATATAACGACATTTCATGGTGAAGAAAAGAAACAAATACGAAAAGTCATTGAAGACTTCTCCACTAATAAAGTATGCATCTCAAGCAATGATTATAAACAAATCATTTCCAAATATAATCATTAAAACACAAGTTCCAGCTGACATAACAAAAGAGTTTACGAGAGGGGAGCAAACCACCTTCCTAGCCCTATCGGCTCAATAAAGGAATAAAATTATGTTGCTTATAAATTTTTATAAATATTGGAGCATGCATGACTATAAAATCAAAAGTCTACGCATAGTAATTTGGTTTAAGCCTCCCAAATGCTCAGAATACTCCTTGAACGCTGCCTCTAGCTAAAACCAAATCCTCGAGACATTCCGTGTCTGACAGTAAACGATAGCACACTTGGTCAAGTCCCTTGTTAATAATATTTAATATTGGATTAACCTTTTCCTGGTTTGATTAGGATTCTTGGGTTGACCCTTGACCAATTCCCTTTTAAATATCTAATTGACTGATTTTTTATCTGTTGACCCGTGTTGATTATTCCTTTTTATCGGTCAACTTTCCAAAGATGAAACTTTTCCTTGTTGAAATGTTTCCTAAACTAGAAACTTTCTAATTTTGGAAACTTTTTCATAATTAACCCGACTTATTAATTAATAGCAACTTTACAACTTTAAACTTAATGAGAGAATTGATTTCTACCTCTTCGGCTCACTGTCGGAAAACTGCTGGTTCACGGGACTCCGGTAAGTCGTCGGAATATTCTGCCGAATTCCGACAGTCTTGCCGGAATTTGGCCATAACTTCCCCGAAACCCTGATTCGCCAAGTTCTTGATAACAACAAAACATAACAAATTAATTACCAAGGCAACAACAACATCAACACAAAGGTTCAAGGGACCGATTTTTTCCTTTGTCCAGTCCGGAACACAGCCAGCGACCCTCCTCTGTCATGGTGGCTGCTAGGCAGCCTCCTGCCTTTACCAAAACATCACCAGCCACTCCCCATTCTCACTACAAGCCTTCCTGCCCTTTTCCAGAACAAACACTGATCAACAACTTTATGCTCGTCATAAGCCAACCTGTTGCAAGGCACCATAGTCTCCCTAAACCCATCTTTGCCACCAAGGCTCACTCCCGAGCTCCACAACATCTCCTCATCTTTAGTTCATTAAAGCTTCATCATCATCATCATCATCATCACCATCGTTGTACACAGTGGCCACAGACTGCCAAAATCCCAAGACAGTAAACAAAACTCCAATTGAATCATCTCAAGCACTTCCTCAATATCAATATACGAATTAAAGCCAGAAACTATTAGAACATTCACAGCCACCGCCATGAACAGCAGCACTCACGGCGGTGCTCTACTGCCTTAATCCAAATACTCCAAATCTCAATCCAAACTTAAATTCAAGCATACAGACACCTAGACTCGATAAATAGCCCAACTTTGATACTCGAATCGAAACTAGAAGCTCACCAGGAAAAAAAAACACAGAACATGGCCTGAACCCTAGAATTTTCTTCTC
The DNA here is from genome assembly GCA_951800085.1 of Comarum palustre. Classification (NCBI taxonomy): domain Eukaryota; kingdom Viridiplantae; phylum Streptophyta; class Magnoliopsida; order Rosales; family Rosaceae; genus Comarum; species Comarum palustre. Next base: position 15,479,289 of record OX637578.1, read on the forward strand.
CTTGATTCTCCCATCTCAGAGATTCTCTTCGAAAACCATAGCCACAAAAAGGTTCTCCAAATTGAGGCGTCGCTATCCATACCATTCAAGCTCGTCGTCGTGGCCTGACTCGCCGAGATTTACCACTGGACTGCCATGCCTCTTCTCGATCCATCTCCCTCCACAATGGCTACCTACTGGATTTGGTTGAGGTGTTTTGAAGTGGAAGAAGCAAGGAACATTTTGGTGGTGAGGGGTGGCTTGACGGCGGAGTACCGCCGTGGAGTCCTATCCTGCGGCAAGATATCTATATATATATCTACTACTTATTAATAACAACAACTTCATATATATTATCAAATCAAAATCGATTAACTCAATCACACTCAAAATCCACTATATAATTCAACTCAAATTAAAACTCAAAAACAATATATATAACTCAAATAAAACTATTAAATCAACTCAAAATCAAGATATATACACATATATGTACCTATATATAGCTCCACAAACTAATTTTGGACAGATTTCGACGACACCCAACAATTTCTACAACACCCAAACTTTATCTCCAGTTTTTTTTAAAGAGCTGCTGTATAGATCTGGAAATAGAAGGACTTTTAGCCAACAAAATTATATATTTCGTCTGCTATAGTTTACAGACTATAGTCGACGAAAAAATTATTTATTCGACGAAAATATATTTCGTCGCCTAAAAGTCCACTTTAGCCGACGAAAATTTATCTTAGCCGACGCTTTTTTTTTCGTCGGCTAAAGTAGATTTTAACCGACGAAAAAAAATTTCGTCAACCTGTTTTTTTTTCATCGGCTATTATGTTTATGCTGGTAGTGACCCCTTAACTAATTGATCACCAAAAGCGAATCACCCAACACTTCCACTTCTAGAACTCCCATCTCTAACAACATCTCTAAGCTAATAATAAATACCTCATATTCTGCCTAGTTGTTTGTGCATTTCGACTCCAGCTGAAAAGAATATGAGAAATTATGTCCAGAGGGATTGACAAATGAAATACCAGCCCCAGATAGAATATATACTACTACCATCAAAGTATAAAGTCCACGACTATGTATAGATTATCCCAACTGTTGAATCTTCATACTTATCTAGCTCTGTTGTAGGGCGATGGAGTAAGAAATCTGGCACTGCATGTCCAGTTTGCACCTTAAGAGGGGTATATTGTAGCAAAAACTCTAACAAAGCCAACATCCATTTGCCAACTCTACCTCTCAAGATAGGTCTAGTCAACGTATACTTCACCAGGTCAGTTTGTAATACCACAAATGTATAAAACAACAACATATAATGTCTCAACTTGCAACCAGAAAAGTATAAAGCCAAACAAAACTTCTCGATCGGCGAATACTGAGTTTCAACTTCCAACAACATTGTGCTAAGGTAGTATACCGCATGTCCGATGACCTTGGTATCTTCCTTTATTTCATCCTAGGCTAGCAACCTTGCTATGAAATAAGAACATGGTTTGTAAATCTTTAAGTGAATCCCAGGACGTGGTGGCCATAGAACTGGAGTGCTTGCTAAGTACTCTTTGAATATGTCAAAGACCTCTTGATATACTACCTCCCAAACAAACTTGTCTTACGCTTGCAACTTAAGAAGATGAGAGAAGCATTTTTTTATGTAGAAATAAATCTTCGTAGGAAATTAATCTTGCCTAACAAACTTTTTAACTCCTTGTTCCTTGGTGTTAGGGCATCGATAACAACCTTGACTTTATCTCCTAAGACCTCTATTCCACGCTGGTGCACCACAAACCCTAGGAAATCTCCTACTTGAATCCCAAAAATACAATTTACTAGGTTTATTATGAGCCTATGTTTTCTCATCCTAATAAACAACATTCACAGATCTTCAATATGACCCTCCTTCTTGGACTTGACCAATACATTATCAATATAAACCTCTATCTTGATACTAAGGATATCATGAAAAATTAGGTTCATTGCTCGCTGGTATGTGGCTCCTGCATTCCTAAGTCCAAAAGACATGCCAATATATTCAAAATCTCATGTAAATCTAGGACAACAAAAAGCTATAATGTGTCTATCATCTTCATCCACAGGTATCTTACGTAACAATCCGTACCTAAAAGTTTTATTTTTACAAGAGCTTATGGGTTACCGAGAGATTTTAACTACGACCAGTGAATTATTAAGTTATCACTTGAGTTTATTTTTGAGTTTTTCAAGATTTAAAGACCTGAAGTCATAGTATGTGTCGAGACGAGCTCATCGGTATGTCTGGATTATTTTTCAAAGTTTTCGTCTATTTTTTACAAATTTATGAAATTTCTAGTAATTTTTAATTACCATTCTGGTAAATAATTTCTACCATTTAACCATTTACTTTTTACCTTCTTTAAATATGGATCGTTGATCTTTATTAAGATTTGATCTGGGCCGTCCATTTCTCTATAAATAGAGAAGAGAGGTCTGACTCGGGTCCAGCGACTCTCTGCCGCGTCCAGCCATCCCACGTCGGCGCACCACACTACCAGAATAACTATTATAGCCGACAAAAAAAAATATCAGGCCGACGAAACAAAAAATCCTCGGCTAAGTTTATTTTCGTCGGCTAAAGTGGATTTTTAGCCGACGAAATGTTTTTTGGTCGGCTAAAATAATTTTTTCGTCGACTATAGTCTGTAAACTATAGCCGATGAAATTTTTAAAGTTTAGCCGACAACATATATAATTTCGTCAGCTAAAACTCCTTATATTTCCAGACCTAGACATCAGCTCATGTGAAAAAAAAACGGGAGAAAAAGTTTGATTGTTGGCGAAATTGTTGAGTGTCGTCGAAATCTGTCCAAAATTAGTTTGTAGCGCTATATATAGGTATGTATATGTGTATATATCTTGTTTTTGGGTTGATTTAAGAGTTTTATTTGAGTTATATATATTGATTTTGAGTTGAATTATTGGATTTTGAGTGTGATTGATGAGTTGATCGATTTTAATTTGATAATATATATGAAGTTGTTGTTATATATATATATATATATTAAGTAGTACTATACTAGTAGATATATATATATATATATATATATTAATTTGATTATAATATTGTGTTCATGCATATATATAGTATGAATTAAGTAATATTTTGATTGTGATTGATGTTAATTGATATATATATATAATATTGTTATATAATTAGTAATTAGTATATATATGCATGCATATATATATATATATATGTGTGTGTTAATTATTAATTTGTTATATATTAATTAATTGTACATTAACTGTAGATAGAATACTAAATGATTTGTAAATTTAATTAATTAATTAGAGTTTATACAAATATATTATGTTATCTTCTCAGGATATGGATAAGAGTTGGATTTCGCTTTCAAAATGGGACAAAAGATATGGTAAAAGAGTTATTAGTTTTATTGAATATGTGATAGATAATGCTAAAGGAATACAATTTTCTATTGCCCGTACACTAAAAGTCAGTGTCGCAGCGATATGCATCGATTTGCAATTGACAAGGTTTGGCAGCACCTTAAGAGTAATGAGTTTTGGAAGTACACATGTTGGATATCACGGTGAAACTTCATCATGGGGTCCGCATGATCATGGACAATTTTCTGAGACGGGCAGTACATCCAACTATCCAACAACGGCCTTCATCAACGATATGTTTCCTTATGAGAGCGGTGTATGCTCTGAAGGACAGTATATGCCTGAGCCGGTGCAGCCCTTCCCTAGAGTTGTCAACACTTCTGATATTGATAGGTACAACAAACTACTTGCTTTCCAACAGACCCCTATGTACCCCGGTTGTCAGAAGACGGTTCTTGAAAGTGTGATGGACGTTATGAAGATTAAAGTTGAGACAAAATCGACTATGAAGGCTGTTGATGACTACCTACAGTACACTACTTCGATCCTGCCTCACGGTCATCGTCTTCCTACCACTCATCATAAGGTCCGATGTATCCTAAAAGATCTTGAGCTTTCCTACATCAAGATCCATGCATGCAGATATGATTGTGCTCTCTTCTGGGGTAAAGATCCAGAAGGGAATGACCTTGGTGACCTTGACGCATGTCCAGTATGTTAGAGTGAAAGGTATAAGCTGACTCCTGCAGGCAATAGGAAACTTGTGAAGGTACTTCGGTATTTCCCGTTGAGGGATAGGCTGGAACGGTTGTACATGTCATCATACACGGCCAAAGCTATGATATGACACGCTGATAGGGAATTGCATGGCGAAGATACCCATATAAACCCTACTGACGGGGAGGCTTGGAAGCATATAGACCATGAGTTTCCACATTTTGCGTCAGAGGTCAGAAATGTGAGGTTCGTGCTATCATCCGACGGGTTAAATTCTTTTGGCAACAAGAGTCTTTAATACAGTATATGGCCGGTGATTTTGGTACCATACAACCTTCCTCCATGGATGTGCATGAAGAAGGAATACAATATGTTGAGTTTGTTGATTCCGAGATCCGGTTATCCAGC
>OX637578.1:16083988-16313149 GCA_951800085.1 Comarum palustre
CAATGTAATAAATAATGTTAAATATGAATTTTGTTATACTTACCGACATGGCGTTGTGGACCATGTCCTTAACCTCCTGTGGGACCTCGCCCCAGTCTGACCACAACATAGGGACTCTATCCCTAATAAGCGCTCCCACGCGGCCAGAGTACATCCTCGTCTTGCCGCCCGATACTACGTTCCCATCCTCGTCAGTATCAATGACGATCCTTCCCGATGTACTCACTGTCTTCTCGAGAGCTTTCCCCGTGACCGGACCTCTCTTCTTCCTTGTCGGCTTGGCTCCAACGGTGCCTATCATAAATTGATGATTAGTAAATTAATTTTATTATAACATAACAAATTACTTATATAATCATTACCTGAGGGCGTTGGGGCGGATGCGACAGACTCCGACTCTGTCGCCGACGATGAAACCCTCACAGAAATTAACTCTGTAGCAAACAGCACGAACAGATACACCGCTGATGGGGTCACCTGCGGGGGTAGTGGATAAATCGGCGCCCCTGAGTCATCGACTGCAGGTATTGCTGGTATGAAGCGCGGAAGGAAGAGAAGAGGCGGCGGCATCTGTACCCCGGAAGACCCACCCTCCGATGCACTAGGGCCCGGTGCCGGTGCCCTATGTATCTCAGGCATACGTGGTGCAGACACCTCCGCCTGAGTCGGAGGCCACAGCTGCCTCGAGGAGTGAGGGACGCTGGGCTGCCTGGAGGAGCGGGTTCGCTAGGCTGCCTGGAGGAGCGAGGGGCGTCCGGCTGGCCGGAGGAGCGAGGGGCGCTAGGCGGCCTGGAGGCGGGAGGGCCATCTGGCTGCCTGGAGGAATGTGTCGGCTCCAGAAGAGACGCCCGTCGGGCCGTCATTGGGCCCTGAAACGAACCTCGAGGGTTGCTAGACGTTCCCTCTGACGATTCGCCCCTTTGGCCCTTCGAACTCTTTGATTTGCTGAATAATCCTTTCATCCTAAATAATATAATTAATATTTTGTTAAATGTATAAAATTATAAAAAATGAACAACATTAACAAAAATTTATTTTTATATACCAATTAATATTGTAATATACGCAAATATATTAAATATACTAAATACACCCAAATACATCTAAATATACACCCAAATACACCCAAATATACACCCAAATATACACCCAAATTCAGCAAATACACCCAAATACACCCAAATATACACCCAAATTCAGTAAATACACCCAATATCACCCAAATACACCCAAATACAACTAAATACACCCAAGTACACCCAAATTCACCCAAATACAACCAAATATACACCCAAATTCAGTAAATACACCCAATATAATTCAACATTATCACAACATAATACAATTCAACATTATCACAATATAATTCAACACAATTCAATATAATGCAATATATTGAAAAAACAAATGAAATTTGTTCTATAATACAATATAAACATGAAATTGCATACCTAATTGGTTTGGGAGATGAGGGAGGCGGAGTGGAGGCCGGAAACCGTCGAAAATAGCGAAAGAAAATCGAGAGGAGAGGGAGAAACCGTCCGGCCGAGAAGGAGAAAGTGGGGGTTCTGTCGCTGGGTTCGAATATATAGGAAGAACTATAGCCGACGAAATTTTTTAGTAATTTCGTCGGCTATAGTTCAACTTTTACCCGACGAAATTACTACGAATGTTAGTAATTTCGTCGGCTAAAGTATATTTTATAATTATTTAGTAAGTTCATGCACAATTTATTTGTTTTATCTTGTGAAACGAAAAACCGACGGTCAGATATCATCATTATGTTGAAACATGTGTGAGGGTAAAATTTCAGCATCATCGGACACACGTAAGGGCTCGATCCGCACGGTCAATCCCGTTGGTCAAACCCCTAAACACAAACAAACGGTGATTTGGCCACCTAAATTACGTATTCTGTCCGGACCTTCAACTACAAATAGTTTCATATCGAGGAGACGCAACTAGCGGTATAAAATTTATAAGAAAAATAACCGTCGGAGATAGGGCGTCCTCTATGGCGAACGAATAGAAAAAATGCAATGACCGCAAGTATTGGCACCGAAACTTATCGGAATTACGTGAAATTTCAACCGTAGACATATTTCATCGTTCCGGTCATATCTTATCTCACGACTTTTGTTTGTTTGAAGCATCTACGTATAGTTTGTTTTTAAAACGGAACATTTACTTAACACTTATTAAATTAGTTATACAACATTAGTAGGCATATTTTGATTGTGACAATCCATCTTGTGAAACGAAAAACCGACCGTCAGATATCATCATTATGTTGAAACATGTGTGAGGGTAAAATTTCAGCATCATCGGACACACGTAAGGGCTCGATCCGCACAGTCAATCACGTTGGTCAAACCCCTAAACACAAACAAACGGTGATTTGGCCACCTAAATTACGTATTCTGTCCGGACCTTCAACTACAAATAGTTTCATATCGAGGAGACGCAACTAGCGGTATAGAATTTATAAGAAAAATAACCGTCGGAGATAGGGCGTCCTCTATGGCGAACGAATAGAAAAAATGCAATGACCGCAAGTATTGACACCGAAACTTATCGGAATTACGTGAAATTTCAACCGTAGACATATTTCATCGTTCCGGTCATATCTTATCTCACGACTTTTTTTTTGTTTGAAGCATCTACGTATAGTTTGTTTTTAAAACGGAACATTTACTTAACACTTAGTAAATTAGTTATACAACATTAGTAGGCATATTTTGATTGTGACAATCCATCTTGTGAAACGAAAAACCGACGGTCAGATATCATCATTATGTTGAAACATGTGTGAGGGTAAAATTTCAGCATCATCGGACACACGTAAGGGCTCGATCCGCACGGTCAATCCCGTTGGTCAAACCCCTAAACACAAACAAACGGTAATTTGGCCACCTAAATTACGTATTCTGTCCGGACCTTCAACTACAAATAGTTTCATATCGAGGAGACGCAACTAGCGGTATAAATTATTATTTTATTCATTTAACTTTAGGCGACGAAATATTAGGGTATTCGTCGGCTATACTTTAGGGTTTAGGGGTTAGGGTTTTGGGTTTAGCCGACGAAATATTAGGGTATTCGTCGGCTAAGATACTTTTAGCCGACGAAACATGTTATATTTCGTCGGCTAAAACTGTAAAATAGATAAAAAAAACAGTTGGTTTAACCGTACCCATAACAATTTCCTGCATATATAACCAACATTAAGATACATTATGAATTGTAGAGCTTATACCATATAAAACACATCAAATTGTATTACAAATTCAAATAACTAAGAAGGCTCGTAATCAGAATCATCCGATGAGTCTTCTTCGGTGTCAGAATTAATTTCCGGTAATCTATGCATTTCTACATCACAAGAGTCGTCGTCTGTTTCTTGATTTGGATCCACATCAATAAGGCGAGCGTCTAAATCACGAATTCGAACCGAACGGCCCGGTTTAAAATTATTAAGGCGAATTGTAGAGGAGTCAGGAATACCTATTGCACTGTGTTCTTGATACGCAACATTTCTTCCTCGTCTTCGGCCTCTCCAAGTGTAGCCGCCCGGTAAATGTTTCGAGGGTGCACAAGATTGACTACTTTTCACGCGTCACCCTTAATAAGGTCATCAAGATAAAACACTTGTTTCACCGATGTCGCAAAAACAAACGGGTCATCTTCGTAACAGCTTGTACCAGTGTTCACCGATAAAATCCCGTACTGATCAATCTTCATGCTCTGCGAGCTTCTAGTATCAAACCATCTACACTTGAACAGGTGCACGGTCATGCCTTGCCCATAAACGAGTTCCACCACTGAATCAAGAACACCATAATAATCAACTCCATTCCGGCCACCATGCGCCATAACCCCAGAATTCTGTGTTCTTCGTCTGTTGTCTCTCATTTCACATATAAATTGCACGCCATTGACCTTGCACATCGGGTAAACTCTTGACATTATCGGCTTCATAGCTAGAAGTCTTAGTTCGTGAGACCAATTTGGGTGACCATCAAATTGAATATGGTTCATCTGCAACCAAAGATTCAATGTATTATAAATATGAATAATTATGCAATCAAGGAGACTTGCAACATACAGAATTAAAGAATTACATACCCAATCGCCAAAATAGTTCGCGAACTCCTTGTTGTGGTAGTCGAGATCACCTTGAATGTCTGGACAGTGTAGATGGATGTCTTTCCAGTATTCAACTTCTTGACAGTTAATCAATACCCACCAATGGGCTATGACGAGCTCATGGGGTTGCAACTTGTAGGACTCTGGTAAAATTCCATAAACTTCAACATCATTTGAGACTATGGAAAGGTTAAACTGCGGTTCATCAACCGGTATGGTTTGTGGAGTTTCCTTCAATGCTCCTAGATACAACTTCATGTAGGTGACGCACTCGTGCGCAATATATGCTTCTGCTATACATCCTTCAGGCGCGGATTTGTTAGCCACATAAGCTTTGTAGTCTCCAAGTTGTCTGTAAATAAATAAATTTGTTGTCACATGTTACGATTATACAATGAACATGTACAATAAAAACATTAGGTGTAAAAAACATACCTTTCCATAGGATACATCCAAGTATAGTGTACTGGACCGGTAAGCAACAATTGCTCGGGAAGATGGATCATCAGGTGCGGCATGATGTCAAAAAAATTTGGAGGAAATATTCTCTCAAATTTACACATGATATAAATAATGTCCTGTTGCATTTCCCGGAGATCAGATTTTGTCACTTCCCTTGTGCATAACTTCTGGAAGAATCTTGACAACGCTACTAACGGCTCCACCACCTGACGGGGAAGGAAGGGTCGAATGAAAATAGGGAAGAGACGTTGTAGCAGAATATGACAGTCATGACTCTTTAACCCGTACATTTTATTGTCACGAATGTTTACACACCGGGCTATATTTCCTGCGTAGCCTGAAGGATACTTCACAGAACTCAACCACCTGAAAATTACGTTCTTCTGTTCAGGCTTCACGGTGTACGGAGCATGAGGCATTTTTTTCTTCCCTTCTTTCAACCACAAATGTCTTCGTATCTCCATTTTTTTAAGATCAATGCGTGCTTTCGGACCGTCTTTCGTCTTTCCCTCCAAGTTCAGCACGGTTCCCACCACACTGTCACACACATTCTTTTCTATGTGCATCACATCTAGGTAGTGCCTGATCAACAACTTACTCCAGTATGGGAGTTCCCAGAATATGCTCTTATGTGTCCAAAATTTATACCTGTCGGGTCTGTCAGGTATTGCCGCCACTATATTGGGATGATTGCTGATCTGCCCAAAATCATACTCATTAAGCACTGCTAAAATTTCTTCCCCTGTCCATCTTCTAGGAGGCACACCAAGTTCTACAGTCCCATCAAATGCCTTGTCATCGAACCGCCATTCGTGATCATACGGAAGGAGAGTACGGTGACCCAATCTACATATCTTGTTGCAATGACTATTGCTCCCCTCATCGCTTAGGCACTCTGGACAAGCCTTGTATCCCCTAACAACGTTGCCCGACAACATCCCACGAGCAGGAAAATCACTAATGGTACCAACAACCATAGCATGCATCTGGAACATCTCGTGCATGAACTTATCATAAGTGGGATGACCAACGTCCCAAAAAAACTTAAGCTCTTCAATCAAGGGTCTCAAATATACATCGAGACACTTCCCTGGATAACCGGGTCCCGGAATCAACAAACTCAACATATTGTATTCCTTCTTCATGCACATCCATGGAGGAAGATTGTATGGTACCAAAATCACCGGCCATACACTGTATTGAAGACTCATGTTGCCAAAAGGATTGAACCCGTCGGATGAGAGCCCGAGCCTCACATTTCGGACCTCAGACGCAAAATGAGGAAACTCTCTGTCTATATGCTTCCAGGCCTCCCCGTCAGCAGGGTGTATAAGGGTATCTTCGCCTTACAATTCCCTATCAGCGTGCCATCTCATAGATTTGGCCGTGTGTGATAACATGTACAACCGTTCCAGCCTATCCCTCAACGGGAAATACCGAAGTACCTTCATAGGTTTCCTATTGCCTGCAGGAGTCAACTTATACCTGTCACTCTAACATACTGGACATGTGTCAAGGTCACCAAGGTCATTCCCTTCTGGATCTTTACCCCAGAAGAGAACACAATCATATCTGCATGCATGGATCTTGATGTAGGAAATCCCAAGATCTTTCAGTATACATCGGACCTTATGATGAGTGGTAGGAAGACGATGACCGTGGGGCCTTCATCTTTCAGTACTGTAGATACTCATCAACAGCCTTCACAGTCGATTTTGTCTCAACTTTAATCTTCATAACGTCCATCACACTTTCAAGAACCGTTTTCTGACAACCGGGGTACACAGGGGTCTGTTGGAAAGCAAGTAGTTTGTTGTACCTGTCAATACCAGCAGTGTTGACAACTCTAGGGAAGGGCTGCACCGGGTCAGACATATACGGTCCTTCAGAGCATACACCCCTCTCATAAGGAAACATATCGTTGATGAAGGTCGTTGTTGGATCGTTGGATGTACTGCCCGTCTCAGAAAATTGCCCATGATCATGCGGACCCCTTGATGATGTTTCACCGTGATATATCCAACATGTGTACTTCTCCCAAAACCCATTACTTTGAAGGTGATGCCAAACCTTGTCAATTGGAAATTGATACATATCGCTGCGACACTGACATTTAGTGCACGGACAATAGAAAATTGTATTCCCTTTAGCATTATTGATCACATATTCAATAAAACTAACAACTCCTTTAGCATATCTTTTGTCCCATTTTGGAAGCGAAATCCAACTCTTATCCATATCCTGAGAAAATAACATAATATATATGTATAAACGCTAATTAATTAAATTTACGAATCATTCAATTTATATTATATCTGCAGTTAACGTACAATTAATATATATATACATGCATATATATAATAATTACTAATTAATATAATCAAATTAATATATATATATATATATAACAACAACTTCATATATATTATCAAACCCAAATCGATCAACTCAATCACACTCAAAACACAATATAATCAACTCTAATTAAAACTCAAAATCAATGTGCATAACGAAAATAAAACTCTTAAATCAACTCAAAAACAAGATATATACATTTACGTACCTATATATAGCGCCACAAACTAATTTCGGACAGATTTCGACAACACCCAACAATTTCGCCAACCCCAAAACTTTTTCTCCCGTTTTTTCTTTCAAATCAGCTACTGTCTAGATCTGGAAATATAAAGCATTTTAGCCGACGAAATTATATATATCGTCGGCCAAAGTTTTAAAATTTCGTCGGCTATAGTTCACAGACTATAGCCGACGAAAATTTCACTTAGGCGACGAAAGTTTTTTTCGTCGGCTAAAATAGACTTTAGCCGACGAAAAAAAATTTCGTCGGCCTGTTAATTTTTTTTTCGTCGGCTATGATACTTATTCTGGTAGTGTTATAACTCATTTAAATTGGTTAAATGAAATGACAATCATTACCATTTTTCCAACAATTCCCCACATGAATGAAATAGGCTACTAAAGACTCGATAGACTTGGTAGTAGATTTCTACAATCGAAACCTGCATAGGATAGGTAGGTTTTACCCTTTGAACTTTTTCTTGTGAAAGTATGCTAACTCTACTAACTAGACAATAGACGTGATGTCTCTGAACTGCTCGTCATTTGTGTAAATGATAACATACCTCACACAAGTCGGAATGACCATAACCATCTCGCTTCCAACCTATCACTAAATCTCAAGGTCATATACTTTATTGCCTTACCAAAACATTCAAAAATTCCATGGACCTAACCTTCAACTCCAACTATTCTGGAGACCTGATAGACGCATAATATGCTATATTCTTAACGTATTTCTTACCCTATTTAGCTATGTTATTTTCTTAATGACGTCATTTCTAACTTGTTTTATGATTGTAGAGGCATGAAGAGCACAAACAAAGAAAAGAAGGCTAAAACGGCGAAATAGTGAAGAATTCTATTCGAATTAGAATTCCCAGACCAACTAGGAAACAACATTCATATTCAAAGAAGAATCCTAGTCACATAAGAAGTCTCACCGAAGATTCAAAAACGTCACCGAGAGAAGAATCAAACTCGAACTAGAAGTCCTACTCACAATAGGAGTCTCATCAGAGGCCAGAAATGAGAAACCAAATCCGGATTGGACCAGAGAAGCATATTGGCGGCATACAAGGAGAAGAAAGCATAATCCATCAAGAAAATGGATTCATCAAGTCCCTGGGCTTTAAAGAAAATTTGGCAGCCTTTATTGGGTTTTTGCAGATTTAATTCAGCTAAGGAGTCCTACTTGTTTTCTTCATCAATTCAAGAAGTATTTATTCTAATAAAACACCAATTAAAATCAGAAAATAAAGGGTTAAAGACTACACAAGATTCTAGAGAATTTTAAGGAAGAAATTCGGATTTCTGCCCAGATTTTCAGTCAACTTCGACAGAGATTTTCAAACTGCTCAGAGCGAACCAGAAAACAAGCCTTATATCAATGGAAAACTGCAAAAGTCTAGTTTTTAGAAATTTTAGCCGTTTGTCGATATCTATTTTTTAGATGAAGTTATGGTCGTCCCAAGGAGAAAAGGTCATTCTATCGAAAATAAAAAGGTGAAAAACAAAAAGCTCAATATGTGTGCATAAGTCCCACATCGATTTTAAAGAGGGTTTTAACTTGGATATTCACTATATAAAGACTTCTTAGGATTCACAATATTCATCATTCACATATATATATATATATATATATATATATATATATATATATATCAATTTTTCAAAATATTAATTTTGACGGTGTATATGAATGTTGATATGTGGGTTTAGGGTTTAGGACAACAATTAATTTTCCTATTGATTTAGTTTATCAGTTCAGCTTATGACATGTGAATAGTGAACAGTCGAAACTACCTCTTTTTTACAATCAAGTTATTCATACACAAATTGACAGGTATTCTCTCAGTTTTTATATTTTTACAGTTTTGTCACTCATTTAAAAATAATAATATTAATTATAATTATAATAATAGGTTGATGTGTGTGTTAATAACAAATACTGGGTGTTGTTAATAACATCTCCATAATAATAATAATTGAAAAGAAATTGAATCAACTCTAAAACTAAATAATTGTGTTGATGATATTTTAAACGATTAATAATTGTATCAATTGTTCTGAGTTTATATCCATTTATAACACTTTTTTAAAAATATTAATTTTGACGATGCATATGAATGTTGACGTGTGAGTTTAGGGTTTATGACATCGATTAATAATTGTATCAATTTTTCAGGGTTTCTATTCATTTATATTAATTTTTCAAAATAATAATTTTGACGATGCATATGAATGTTGATATGTGCATTTAAGGTTTAGGACAACAATTAATTTCCCTATTGATTTAGTTTATCAGTTCAGCTTATGACATGAACTGATGAGTGTTCCTTGCAATTCTAGATATAAATTATGTGTTAATGTCATTTCGATAAATTGTGCAATTTTTATTATAGATTCAGATAATTGTTACATAAACATTGATCGAACTACAAAATTCACATGTATAGTGCAGCGATTTGTTATTTAAATTATCTGCATCTCAATGTAAATATATAATTAATATGATTAGTAAGTCTTAAAGTTGAGATACATTATATACTGGAAAATATAGATAATAACATAAAAACCAAATATTTTACAGGCGCAAACAACATCCTTCTGCACGCGCAAAACACGTGTTTGAAGGCTAGTATATAAAACGCGTGTTTGAAGGCTAGTATATAAAACATCACAAAGGCTGAAATGTGCCCGCATCATCCCTCTAACCCCACATCTAGTAGGCTCCCATCTCTCACCGTCGCCTTGAATTGCATTAGCTGCTTAGCACACTATGCGGCTGATTCCAAATCAATTTGGTGAAATCCAAGCTCTAACCAAAGTAGCTAAATGAATAACAAGTGTTTCGGGGTTGTGTAATTTCGGTCCGGACTCTTGCCTTTATGTTACTATTTGGTCTTAATAATGACTTGGTGATACCTCAAGTCTGTGAGTAAGGAATCTCATATTGTAGTTTAATGATCAATTAAAAAGATATCAGTCTCCATAACCGTTACAAAATCTAAATTTCAATGCACAAGTGCAACTCCAGTATCGTTATATTAACTGTCGTTATGAGGAAAGCAAAAACAAAAGGGAACGATCCGCCATACACTCAGACTACCATTAGTCCTTGATAGAGTTTCTTTGCATTTCCCATGGCACTTGCTTCACTTTCATATTCATTACCTTCTCTATCTAGTTCTAGGCCGTTTAGCTGGAGCAGCTTTTGTTGTTTCCGCTGTTCTCTTTGAAGGCCTTCCTACGCTCCTTTTCGAGGGGATTTCTTGCTCTTTCGCTGCCTGTCTCCCGCCAGAACCTCTACGTGAAGCTTGTTGTTTCTCCGCACTTCCTTTTCCGTTCCCACTTTTCTTTTGCTCTACTACTTTCCGTGCATTGCCTTTGCTGTTTCCAAATTTTCTCTGCCCTGCTGCTTTCTGTACATTCCCTTCGCTGTTTCCATTCTTGCTCTGCTCTGCTACACCTATGTTAACATTCTCAAGAATTTTCAATGTCTCTGATTTGTTGTTAGATGGGGAGCTCCTCTTCATTCTACTCAAGAATTTTTCAACACTTTGCCTTTTCCCAATTGTAGTACCACTGTTCTTCTTTTCTGTCTCGGCTAGGGGCTCTGAATTCTCATTGCTAATCATTGCTCTGCTTGAAGAACCGACATTTGCATTGGCATCGGCATCTAGATTCTTCAACTTGTTAGCATCACTTTGGCTTTTGCCACTTTTGTTCAAGTTGTTTCTTGAATTGTTTGCAACTCTATCTTTTCTTCTCTTTGTGACAGCAAGTTGCTCCTCAACTTCATCCAAGAATTCTTCTTTTTGCGTCCCATTTATAGCTGGTCTGACATCATGCAACGATGTATCATTTTTCTCTTTCTTTACGTCTGATGCCAACGAAGAGGTAGATGCTCTGGCCTTTATTGAGCTGCGCTTGCGACAAGCAGTCAATGGAATTGATAGTTTTGATTTTGCTAGCAAGGACTCTGATGACTCACTTGCAGGCTTCAATGGTATAGCTGATTGTGTCGGAGTTTCTTGTTCAGGTAATGGATCTTGATTAGGATCCTTACAAGCCATTTCCTTTAGAACAAGTAATTGAAGCTCACACGCTGCCTTGTATTCTGGAGAACCTTTCCCAAAGAAGACAACAGCATTCTTGCAGATAAGCAAGACATCTCTAAAAAATTTACTCTTGCAGCTTGAGTACCAACCCGCATTAAGTCTGGTTTGTACTGATTCAAAATCTATATGCTGACGAATCACGTTGGTATAACTGGGTGTGTCCTGCAGCGTATGAGATCCACAACATTGGCATTTAGCATGCACAAAGAAATTACCAATAAAATTTACTATGCATCGATAAGACATGTCTTTGATTAAGTTATTAATTCGGAAAACAATAAACATGTCTTTGGTTACACGAATCCCCATTCTAACCCAGCCTTCATCACCACTTGGATCATAAATGTTTTATTTTACCCGTTTTTACCGTAAAAGCCTCAAGAGTTTTATTTTTATTTTTTAATTAATGTCTACTTAAAAAAGGAAAAGACACCAAAATTCGAAACCACAGTACTCCCCAGTTAATAATATTATTATCAGGAACATACTGCACCTCACGTCCTTGTTCGATTCTGACCTCCCCACCACAAAACGTCGCCGTCTCGCTTTGTTGTAATTCCGACCCCAATTTTAATAATATTCAAATTTTAAAAAATAAACAATAAAAAAAGGAAAATAGGTGAACCTGGGACTGGAGCCGGCGCTCGAAAAAAGAAGCGGCCTTGTGAGATCGGATCATCCCTAGGAACTCAACCATGGCGGGGGATTGGTCCGGTTCGACCGATTCGCTCGGCCCTAACTTCCTCGACAAACTCGCCGTGCTCTGCACCTCACTACTGCTCCGACACTCCCTCAACTCGCCGGAGTTCGCCTTCTCCGCAACCGGCGCTTCCTTCACCACCGAATCGGAACTCCCGTTACACGAGTCCGGGTTACTCGACTTTTCCACCGCTCCGACATCCCCGGCGGCCTGGACTCCGGTTCTGGGGATCACAGATCCCGGATCTATGGTGTTGGACTCGTCGAAAGACCGCCCATCATTCCGAAACGAACCTTCGCCGGAAACATTTTTCCCAGCCAAATTTTCCGGCTTATCTTTCATCTGTCGGTCCTCTCCGCTCCCCTCCAGATCCGATTTATCGCGCACTTCTATTAATCTCTCCACCTTCAGTTGCAGAGACCTAAGCGAATCACAACCGTAAATATAAATCCGATCAAAAATAATTCTAAATTTTTTTTTAAAAAAAAATCGGGTCTGTTATGGATTCGGAATTTACACGATGGAGACGTCGTAGCGTTGGACCTCGCGGCGGAGCTCATCAAGGCGGAGTTGACGCAGCTGATCGAGCCACAGAATCGGCGAGGCCACGTCGTCAGCGTCTTCGTCGCCGTCGCGAACGGCGTCGTTGTGGTGGCTGAAGCGGCCACGGAGGTCATGGAACTTGCGTTCGCAGGTCTGGGGCGAGAGGTGGAGGAGGTTGGAAGAGCGCTTGCGGAGCTGAGCGGCGACGGAGTCCCAGCTCTGAGTGCCGTAGCGGTGGACGGCGCAGGCGAAGAGGAGCTCGTCCCTTGTCGTCCATGTCGTTTGTTTCTCCGGAAAACTGGGTTTATCCATAAAAGAAAATAATCATCAATAATATTTCGATTTGGATTCGGGTGCGCTGGGTAGTGATTGTATTGTTTTATTATGATTTGGTTAGGGGACTTTGGTTGTGACTAGTGATTATGATTTATTACGATTTTGTTTTATTAACGCATTCTATTTTAGTATTAACACACTATTTATTTTTATATAACTAAAATTTAACTGTAGTTACAAAATTACCCTTAAAATTTGCTTTATGATTAGCTCTTATTGTAGAAAGGGTGTGTAAATAGTAAATTAAGGTGTGTTAATAGCACCACCTTTTTATTTTAGAAAATGTTCACTCATTATAAAATTTGGTACGCTACTTCTCATTCCAATTGTTTTTTTTAAAATGTTCACTCATTTGAACTTTTAAAAAGAATTTATGTCCATTAGGTCTAAACTCTTAAAACACTCTTAAGAACCTATATTATTTTAGTATCATTATACCTCTCTCTTTAAATATGCTTAGAGATAGAAAATGTAAGAGAGAGAAAGGTTGACCGGAACCTCATCGACTCCAGTCACCTGTCGTAGTACTCCGGTCGCAGGAATCCAATAGTCGGATGCAGGACTCCGATGACCAGAATCCTGTGACAGAAATTACAGACCCTAGTAAACATTCAAGTTTACTACCTCTAATAAACTTACTTACTTAGGTTTCTAAAAACCAGACTTAAAACACCAAAATCAAATTTACTAAGAGTGGTAAACTTACTTCTAGATTTAGTAAACATTAATACGCATCATAAACAATATATTCATATCTAGTAATTCAGTGAGTCAATACACATCAAAAACAACAACATTCATATTTAGTAACTCAGTGACTCAAAACACCAAAATCAAGTTTACTACTCCTAGTAAACTTACTTTTAGGGTTCCTAAACATCAATAAACAACTTCTGAGAAAGAGAGAGAGAAAGAGAGAAGCTGGGACTTCGACGTCGAGGCTGGGACTCCGCTGTCGTTGTCGAGGCCATGCAAGCTGGATCTGGCTTTGTCGTCGAGCAGAGCGAGAAGCAAGGAGGACGGTGGTGTGGACGAAGAGGGCGGTGCGAGGTTCTAGTTGCCGGGGATGGTGGAGATGATTTTTGCATGGTCTTACACTATCACGTCCCAACCCAACCGGGGTTGGTTTGTGACTGAGTGGTGTAGCAAAAAAATAGATAAAAGAAATAAAATTTCAAGAAAATGTTCCTCAAATAAATAAATAAATAAAAACATCGCAACAACCATTTTTAGTAACAACCCAAAAAAAGAAAAATTACACCATAAATCCAAATGAGCTCCACGAAATAAGTAGCTCATTATTACAATTTGTTTCAAAATACAATAGAAAAACAAAGGCTCAATGTAATCTTGAAAACTTTAAAATGTCACAGGTAAGAGCTTTATTGAAAGGGGAAGAAAACTCCTTAAAATCACACGTCATCGCTCCTCAACACCGAAGAAGGAACAAAGTCGCAAGCAAATGTAGGGAAAATAAAAGGGGTGAGCCACCACCGCCAAGTAGGGGAGAAAATCCCTCATATATCAATGTCCCAATAATTGTAAGGAAATATAGACTTAAGCATGCATCACCTAGTCTCTTTGTAGGGGTGGGCAAATTCGGACCGGACCGGTTTTGAGCCCAAACCGTATCCGATCCGAATCAATCGGATTTGTAAAATCTCCATCCGAATCCGAAACCGAAATCCGGTTAACCGATTATTCGGGTCATCTGAAAACCGGATCGGATCGGATCGGTTTCGGATTTCACCCGAATTTGGAGAGGCGAGAGGCGACAGAGACGAGAGGCGAGAGGTGAGAGGTGAGAGAGGCGAGAGGCGACAGAGACGAGAGAGAGGCGAGAGGCGACAGAGACGAGAGAGGAGAGAGAGGCTCAAAGGCGAGCCGATTAGGGTTTTTTTTTCTTATATATGGTGTTTGTGATCAAGTGTGGCAGATTGCATTGTAACCAATTAGACTAACAAATAAAATGGTGACACCTATTAAAAAAAATAAAATTTATATATTAAAAAAATTTGGTTTATTCAGACCTGTTTTTAATCAAAACCGGAACCAACCCGGTTCAAACCGGGTCGGATCGGTTTTACCTATTATTTGACCCGCTTTAAATGGATCGGTTATCCGGTCCGTTTTTTCGGATGGTTTTTTCGGTTTTCGGTTGAAAATCGGATTTTTGCCCACCCCTATCTCTTTGCACTACCAGAATAACTATTATAGCCGACGAAAAAAAAATAACAGGGCGACGACTTTTTTTTTCGTCGGCTAAAGAAGACTTTAGCCGACGAAACAAAAAATCGTCGGCTAAAGTGGATTTTTAGCCAACGAAACCAAGGAACCATCATGCCGGTTCTAGACCGTTCGCATCGTTGATGGATGAGGTGGCTAGGGAACATCCAGAAGTCAACCTGTACGTCTATACGTACGAGAAGACATATCCTGACGCCCAAGAGGATATTGTAAGTCGTTTTACGTTTTAAAATTTTGTAAATTATATTTATATATATATATATATATATTTTAAAATGTTAATTAATTATTTTTTTCTATCCAATTAGGCGAGGGTGAGGCAGGCTAGTGACGAGGTGATGACTGCTATAGTGAGGGAGACATGACCATACACGCAAAAGGAAGACATGTCTGAAGCCATGTCTCGGATCGACACTTCGGATCTCAGGGTTGAGGCAAGGATCATGGGCACAGCATTCCCACCGTGAGGAAATAACTTCTATTGTCGGGGTCTAGGAAAGAAGGAAGAAGGGGTACTGAAGACCACTCCTGGATTTCAAAAAAAAGCAGCCTCGACCAGCAGCATAACGACTCAGCTAGAGGCGGAAGTTCAGATGTTACGGGAACAACAAGCCGCCCAGACAGCATATACTGCAGCTTTACAGGAGTATAATGCGGCAGTATATGCCACAAACCAGGCACAGCAGTAGCAGATGTTCCAGTACTTGCAAGATTTTTCAGCTGCCCAGCTTCAGGGACTTCCGCCTCCGCTCATGCCTACGTCTATTTCCTTACCTCAACCGCCGCAACCTCCTCAACATCAACCTCCTCCTAGCGCGGATATAGATTTAGATGATATAGATTTTATTTAGTTTTATAGGTTTATGAACAATTTATAAATTAATAATTTAATGCAAAACGTTTAGACTACTTTTGATGGTGTATGTTGTTGGTTATATCAAATTATTTGTGTAGTTTGCAGCTTGCTTGGATGATAATTTAGAAATTTTGTAGTTTTTTTAGTATAAAAAGTACTATAGCCAACGAAAAATTACCATAATTCGTCGGCTATAGTATTTTTTTCTTCAAAGTTTAGCCGACGAAATATGGTCAATTTGGTCGGCTATAGTTGTATTTAACCCGACGAAATGTACTATATCTCGTCGGTTATATTATTTTAATTTTTAATTTTTTAAAATATTTAGCTGACGATTTAGAGTACATTTCATCTGCTAAAGTATTTTAAATTGGCCGACGAAATATTTATATTTCGTCGGCCCAAGTCTTGGGTTGAGACCAACAACAATATATTTCGTCGGCCAAAGTCTTACTTTAGCCGACGAATGATTGAAAAATATGTCGTCAGCTAAGTGTGACACTATAGCCGACGACCACGTTTATTTCGTCGACTAAAGTCATAGCCGACGACAACTCGTCGGCTAAGATCTTAACCGACGAATTTGGCTAACAGGCCGACGAAAATTTTTTGTCGGCCAAACTACTGATTCCGGTAGTGAATGAACATTTTTTCTTGCTTTTGTAATGAATGGTTATTAACCATTTTTATTTGGTATATAAAATAGGGGTTTATATTAATGGTTAATATAACATATGTAACAGAAATATCTAAGGACACATTTACTATTTTAAAATGGAACTTTATTATGAATCTGTATTAACAAATATTGGAATCAACAAAAATAGGTATGTGATTGTTTACTTACCATATAGAATCAGAATTAGAACTAGCTTGATTACTAATATACTCATACAATATATATGATATTGTTTGTCTAATAGTAACAATACAATATATATCTAAGGTTGAGTAATTTAAAAATATTATAATTATATGTAAGGTTGAGTAATTTGAAAATATATATATATATATATGGTTGGGTAAGTTAAAAATATTATAATAATGTGAGGACATTTTTGGATACCCAAGGGGGAGGTCGGAAGAGGAGATTCATAAAGAATGAATTTCTGATAAGCAAGTGAGACTCGTCACATTTCTATATCTTGACATGTTAGTAAATGCTAGAATTCATCTATCTCAGAATAAATTCTGTCATATTAAATTTCATTCCAAGTTAGTAAATATGTTATTAATCATCATTATTTGCTATTAAATGGCTAAAGAAAAGACTGGTAGAAGATTGCTATGGACGTTATTGCATTGAGCAATTCATTGTGGGCTGTGGTGCACAAATTTGTTTGACAACAGATAAACTTTTCATGTGTTTGTTTTCGTG
Organism: Comarum palustre; assembly: GCA_951800085.1. Lineage (NCBI taxonomy): Eukaryota > Viridiplantae > Streptophyta > Magnoliopsida > Rosales > Rosaceae > Comarum > Comarum palustre. The sequence continues at coordinate 16,101,358 of OX637578.1, forward strand.
ACTTAAAGATGTGTAATTTTGGTCCTCACGTTTATAGACTAACTTTGGTCCAATTATAACACAGTTTAATGAGATTCTCGGATGTCCATTACATGATGAGTTAATTTCGTTTTTTTAATGTATGCGAAAACTTTAATTTTTTTTCCAACGGATCTTTAGAGTAGTACTAAATAAATATTCAAGCAATTTTTGTTTTGAACAGGAAATATTCAAGCTATTTAGCGGAGCATGGAGTGTACAATGAATGAACCAGTTACCGTGGGTATTACCACATCTTGTGTTGTTTGTATACGACTGTATGTAAAAGAGTATGTAATGGTTATATTGGTTTGAGATTTGCACAAGTTTATTTTGTTCAGACGATGGTCTAGAAAGTGTGTGGACGTATCAAAAGATGATTGAATTCAGGGCATGTTTACTAACCTGTAATGGAATTGAGAGTGACAGAATTGATTACGGAATTGGTGAATTCCAACGTTTACTAACATGTCAATTTATTAGAATGAGGTGGGTCTCAGTTGTTTATTAGGAATCGATTTCTTATGAACCCCCTATTTCGATACTCACCCCCCTTGAGTATCAGAATCAAGGTTATAGAATCAATTTTTTCTTTCGAAAATGTCCTCACATAATTAAAATATTTTCAACTTACACAACTATATATATATATATATTTCCAAACCCTATATAATTATAATTTTTTTAAATTATCCAACCTTAGATAATTATAATATTTTTAAATTACCTAACCCTAGATATATATTGTATTGCTACTATTAGATAACAACAACGACAAAATAAAAGATGACAGACTACAAGTTTAGTGTATCTCTTCCATGGTGATCAATAAACTTCTTTTCTTGTATGCGTATTTTAGTAATCAAAATAGTTTTAATTCTGATTCTATATGGTATGTAAACAATATCAATTGTAATTTGTTTCATTCATGTTTTGATTCTCTATGGTAAGTAAACAGTAGAAAAGAATGTAATATTTTCATACCGATTCTTGTTGATACCGATACATGTTGATACTGATTCATGATGAGTTCCATTCCATGTTAGTAAACGTGCCCTCAACTTGATCGAGTGATATTTTAATAGAGTTCTTTAATTTTTTTTGAGGAAACTCCTAAGAATTTTTATTAAGAAAACAAACCATTACAATCATGGGAGAAAGCAGTGGACAACAAGGTCTCACATTTCTCACTACCCACAGACATGCGATTACATGACTATAAACCGGAACGGGTTCAAATGTAACATACTCCAAACCTTATCCAACAAAAGCCTTGACACCTCATTCCAGCCAACCTAAAAAAAACAACCCCGTCAAACACTATATACCAAAACCGCCAACATATATGCAAGAGCAACCTTCCCATTACATTGAAAATAAAAAAAACACCGACGTTAATACCAAAAAGTCCCTGGATATGACAACCAAAGTATGACCCAAACAAATCCACCAAACGCACCAACACCTAAAGGGAGGGATGACAACCAAAACCTAAAACCAAGACTCCTAAAACACCCTCGTCCGAGGGAAGGGACACCTCCTTACCCTAAGGGAGGGACACTAACCAACCAAAAAACCAAACTAAACATAAGCCTAGAAAATACCCAAGCCCAACCCACCCCACTTGGGACCCGAATGAGTCTTCCTCGCGACCTGGTCGGAAAAGTTACAGACCTGAGCCACATCGTTACTCCTCCTCGCCTGACCCTCAACCCATCCTTGACTAACCAATCCACCATCCTTGCACATCCTCACCAGATCAAACCGCGAGAACCAGCCCAAGTTAGCAGAGCAACCAGGGGAAGCCTCACTTGCTCCGTTCACCCCTGTCGCGCTGCTGCTCCATCCGCCTCAACACAGGGAAGCTTCAAACCGAGAGGATCTCGTCGAGGTAGCACAGCTCCACAACTTAAAACTGATATCAACCTAGACCGATCTCGTGAAATTTCACCAGCTCTCTCCCCTCCACCATCTACCGAGTCAGATCACCGCCCGACAGCCTTCAAAGCCCGTCCGGCAGCGACTCAACCGCACTGACGAGGTTGATTGTCAACACTAGCATGAGTATGTCGCCGGAGAAGCCACACTTGAAAACCCTAACTTTTACCCTCTTCTGTTTTTACGGAGCCTCTTATTTCTTCGACCGGTTGTTAGTTCCATATATAAAGTTCTTTACTTGATTCGAAAAATTATGTAAAAATTTGGTTATCTCTAATATTGTAAAAAACTATTTTATCCTCTATATTTAAAAAAAAAAGTAATTTTGAGATAGATGATGTAAGTATTTAGTAATTTTTTATACCAATTAAGGTTACAAAATAAGTTCTATTAAGTAAAAAGATAAAGAAATGTTTCGCTCCTCTCTCTAGGGAGAAAATAGGGGTGCGATCTGCTAGCCCTAGAGATGGTGGCGGCGGCTCCAACACGACAGACGAGGACAAGATTTCTCTCCTCCATGAAAGAATTCGAGGTTTTGGTGGTGCTGTCTCACAACCTGGTGTCGTTCCCTTGCTTTGTTTGACCCTCTCTCTCTCTCGTCGATTCTGTATTGATGTGGGGTGGAGAACTATTATTTTCTGAGTTTGATGTTGTGTGTCGGCAACTGTTGGTTCTGCGGTGGCTTTGATGAAGGAACCTGGTTGGGTGGAAGTCGGATCGAGATCGGCTTGGCGAGGATCTGTCGTCCTTTTGTTGTCAACGGGGTGGGTGCTGAGACTGTGGCTCTGCAGCCGGAATTAGTTCCAGCAACGTCGCTGGTGGCTATTGGTGGTGACGGCGGCGGCAAGGAGGTAGTGTCGGCGGGGTCGGTTAGAGTTTTTGCTAGGGCTTCATTCTGGGCTCATTGGGCTCGTTTGGGCCTATTTTGGATCAACTATGGCTTTGGTTGGGCCTATGAATGATTTTTTTTGGGCTTTGGTCCCTAGTTTAGAATAAATGTTGGTCCTGATAACTAGTGCTTTTTTTGAGTTTTCTCTTAAATCTAATGTCACCTGTGACATAATTGTCCTCAACCGAAACAAGATGAGTGTATTTGAGATTTCATAGCTTATGCTTTATCTAGTCAAAATTTTCTAATGACTTCACCAGGTGCGTCGTCTTTGTTAAAATGATGTTTTCTAGTCAACATCAAGTTAAAATGATGTTTTCTGATGACTTCGCTGGGTGCGTCATTTTTGTATTATTTGTTCTAATTTAAATCGAAAGACATTTTGATAAAAAAGTAAATAAATAATGGTAGAATCAGACGTTATAACTGAAATTTAAAATTAACATGTCGGATGTGATTGTGTAAGCAGAATTATTTCAAAATTTTGAAAAATCTATTTTTTTTATTGAAAATGGATTTTCTTCGAACAACCAGTTTTGAGACATGTCAGTACCTATGGGTTTGGTACAACCTTAATCTTGATGCTTGTTCGCCTTCTGACTTCTCTTCAAACGACTGTCGTATGAGCGCTGGTCAGGCCGGCACTTAGGTTATTCACAGACCTAGCTGAGAGTAACTAGAATGACCCCGAGATATGCCTAATATGACCCTGATCAAGGATACCTCCTGAGATACTCGACCGACACATCAATGGACCTCTAAACTGGTGCATAACACGGTCCGTCCGAAAAATAATTTAAATTCTTAAACAGCTCGTCAAAATTTAAATTTGAATTGCATCCTTACCATGTGTGGCCAAATACTCAACCTACATCAAGCACACAAAAATACCCCTACCATTTCCTAATACCCAGTTCCGCATGTAATTTCTTACAAAAACAGAACCTTAAATTGCGACGACCCAATCTAACGCCTATAAATTTCACGGACCAATTACTCTCAATTCTTAGCAACAACAAAAATGAAAGCTTCAGTCAAATTCCGGGAGGACCAGAAGCCACTCCTCCGTGCCAAAGTGCCCCTCAGCATCTTAGGCCTTCCCTTCCAATCCGGAATCGTCGCCGGCGAGTCCAAAGAGCTCACTCTCAACCTCGCCACTTTCTTCCAATCCGGACCGTCCATTCGCGTCGCCTACCGTCCCAACGACACGTGGAACCCTTTCTCCTTCGTCGTCAAGACCGGCACCGGCTCCCTTGGCTCTCCGATCAACTCCTCCATGCTTATGAGCGCTGAATTCAATCTCCTCAACCACAGCCCTAGCTTCATGCTTCACTTCAAGCCTCAGTTTGGGGACTTCTCCGTCATGAAGTCAACCCAGTCGTCGGTCCTGGATAAGATGCTGGGGTCGCAAGACGCCGTCGTTTCGGCGGAGCCTCCCACGATTAAGGTCGTGGAGGCGCCGGTAGAAGACGGATTGTTTTCCGGGAAGAAAATTTCGGTTCTGCCCTCACAGAGCGCCGGGGCTGTGGCCGGTCTGCTCTCCGGGATGGAGGTGTCGGCGAGGACGTCGGTGCCGGTGGGGAACCGAGCCGTGGTGAGCTTGCGTTGGGGGATGAAGGTTCCGGCGGAGATTAAGAGCTGTGATTATCGGACGGCCGGGATTGCGTTTCAGAAGATCCCGTTCCTGGTGATGAACAAGATCGGGATCGAGCACGTGGACGGTGTGGATTCGAAGGGAAGCAGCAACACGAAAGCCGCGGCGGGTGGAGCCGTGACGTTTCTGGGAAATGTGGAAGTTGCGGAGGCTTGTTTCACTGTGAAGCGTCAGTTGGAGGTTTTACAGAGCGAAAATGGGTTGCTGAGGAAAGCTGTGGAGGATCTCCGGGAGGAGATTGCCGGAGGGGGTTTCAATTCAGAGAAGTACCGTGGAATGGAGAGTAGTGGGAATTGGGGATCAGGTAACAATGAGAAGAAATCGCAGGAGTTGAACAAGGCACTCAAGGGTGCTTGAATTAGTCGAAAAATCAATTCCAAGCTGTTTACCATTGCGGTAATGCTATTTGGTGCTCTTATTAGATTTGTTGTTGTTGTTGCTTGAAATTTGTTGTTGTGGTGATAGCAATGAATTTTGGATTGAATTCATACTATTTATAGATGTTTTTTTGCTAGTTATGCAATGTCTTCTGCTTGTGGCCTTGGTTAGTTTCAGTATGTTTCTCCTTGTCAGATGACAGTGAAGTTGGTTTGCAAGATCCTTCTTAGGTAATCATGAACTGACCTGAGATGAAGAGTGCGAATGGAACTTCTGTCACCTTAAAACATACGATTAGAGAACAGATTTCCGATCATGGAAAAAAAGAACGGAATTGGCAAAGGTCTCTTGACATTGTAGATGACTATGCAATTAATCACAATTTCAATTGAACTCAAAGGCTCAAAGCAAATCAACGATAAGAAGGTATGGCCCAGATCCCACTTCAGGCTCCTAATGGGATGCTGTTTCTGCCCAGATCACGCTACCACACCGTCAAGACCATCCTGTATTTGTCTTGGTATCTAGTTACTTGTATGTGTTTCATGTTTGGCTTCATGATTAGTTTGGATCACAAGAGAATGAAAGACAGTTGCTTCATGTTTAGGAAAAACAAAATTCTTGGAGTTGAAGTAATGATTTTAGGAAGAAAAACTGACCTGAATGTTCTTTCCTTAGAGATGAAAGAGAGGATCTCACAAGAGCATACTCGAAGAAGTTCAATTCCATCATTGAGGAAGTGGAGACCTTGCACTAGCTGGGTACTTTTACTTGTTTGTCACTGATATTGGTTTTGAATTTCCTTTTATGATATAACTTGTGTGTGTAGAGAACATTGTACCGGCTGTGTGATGCTTAATTAATTGCAGTAAAAAATCCAAGAGAGCAAGTCGCGGATGAGGAGGCGCTTTTGGACATCGCAAGAACCTTGATGACCTCTGTAAGGGCACATAACAAAGATAGCAGCATCATTACTACTCATTTGAGCTGAATTATTATCATTTCAAGAAGTTGGAATATGTTCTGTTTTTACAGGGCACTTGGAGCATTAAGCTAAAGCTTACTGTAATTTTTGTTGCAGCTTGGTGATGCTGTTGAGGAAGAGGAAAAAGAGACTGTTAAAAATGTGACCACCATGTTTAATATCTTGAGGAAAAAGAGAAAGGTCAGGCTTGAAAATCTAGTATTAAATGGAAATTCTTTTTCATCTAGTGTGTAAAATGTGTTTGCCCTATCATTTCTTGTTAAAGATGGGAGAGTCGAAATAAAAGTGAATGAGGAAAGCCATCATCTAGTGTGTAAGATCTTACTTTCCAAATGCTCTTGCATCTGTGTTTTGGTTAATTCTCTTCTGTGTTTCATTTAGTTATTCATGTTATCATGTATTGCTTTGTGTTTTGTACGTCAGCGCCAAGAAATGCGCCCACAGCCCAAGCAATTGCCGCAGCGGATGTTGCGTACTGCCGCTTGATCTTCAGATATGATTTCAAGGACTGGAAGTTACACTTCAAAATTTTACTGATTGTGTGTTTATATTAGTCTTGATTGATCAGTAAAGAAGGATTTCCTATTTTCCTTTACTAAACCGTTGCTTTTTCAGCATGTTCAGTTAATGAAATAGGTTGGGGAGGAGCTTATGTCACATAGGTTTCCAGAAGAAACTCCTGCAACAATAGGTACAAGTACAACACCAATTAGGAAGTTTTCGAGGAACAGAGGCTTTGGTTATATGGGAGCAGCCCGTTGGAACTGGTAGGAGTATATCAATTGCTGAAGAGAGCGCGGAATGTGATTATGCTGCAAGAGCTTCAGCCACTCGTTAAGGGAACTAGGCTAGTAAGTTTCAGCTAGCAGTCACTGAACTGACATCAAGTAGTTACTGTATGAACATACATGACAAATGCTCCAGCTACCGTCAGAATTATGTGCTTATTTTTGTTCATATATAGACTGACTAGGACTATCCTCCCTCCTAATACATTTTCTCTAGAACATGGTCAGATTTTTAAGACAATTCTTAATTTCTCCGTTTTAGCTTTGACAAAAGCACATTATAATGGCTGGAGGTCATGAAATAGGTATTAGATGAGAAGGGATTGTAGCTCCCATTCCTGCCCATGATGAGCTGTTTTAACATAATGAAAACATCTTAATTTTACCTAGGCTTAGTCGGGGCCTGAAATGCGATTAAATTAAAAATGGCATGTCTTGTATGTTATTCTGGATACATTGATACAAAATGCAAAGAGCAAAAATGGATTCTAACTGAAAAGATGAGAAAACTGTTCCATGGTACAGATTGACCTACGCTTTGACCTCAGCGGAGCTTCGCCGGAGGAGATCTGCCGGAGTTCATAAAGGATGACTCCAAGGTATGAAAACCTCGATTTTTCTTATGTTTGAGGTGTTAGACTGCCTAGGATGTCCAGAAGCTTGGAATGCAGGTGTAGAAGCTCGGTTTGGCCGGAAATGGTCGGTTTTCTGGTGAACCAGTAATCGGAGAAGACAAGGGTAAAAATACTGGTTTTTACCATGTCAGATTTACCTTTTACCGTTTTACTGTGGGGTGTGAAATGTCAGAAATACCCCTGGTAGTTCAGGTTAATTACAGGGCTGGCATTAAGACTGAAATCTTAGAAATGTCCTTGGCAGTTTTGTAAATTTACAAGACTGCCACTGAGGTTAAAAAGACGATACTGCCCTCTGCAGTTTTCAATAATTACAGAGTTGCCCTTGAGAGTGAAATTCTAGAAATACCCCTGACAGCTTAGCATATTTACCAAGCTGTCATTTAGGCTGAATTGACAGTATTGCCCCTGGCAGTTCTAGATATTTATAAGAGTGTCATTGGGGATAAATTGACTATTATATCTTTAGTGGATTTATATAATTATGTGGTTGGCATTATATTATGTTTATATGTGTTTAGATGTTATATTTATGTATGATGGAATGTTCGGGATACTCCCGATAGATAGTTGGTCGATGGATACTTCAGCGGAGAGGTTAAACTCCTGATATGCAATAGACATTTGCTATCCATATTAGTATATCGACCGATAAATAGAAAATGAGGATTTGCCCGGTTAGGGCGTTAATTTAAAAGAAGAGCTATGTGTGGCTTGATCCCTGAGCACAGGGTACGTAGGCAGCCTGACCGGGTTTTGGGTGTAGTCACAAATAATATTTAGACCATAGATCTTCTAAAGTAATTAGTATAAATTCCAATTCGGTACTCGGAATAACCTCAGGTTTTGTGAGGTCTATTTCGCTGTCGTTTGGACTGTTGAAAAAGGTTTGGGTAAGGGTTATCCCTTCTCAAGGGGGATTACGAGGGTAAACTCTTTTAGGATGGGTCATGCACGACCTATCCCTGGTTTAAGGAGGTAAACTCGGGCCGAGGCGTGACAAATGGAATTAGAGCGTAGGTTCAAATCTCGGACCAAAAGTTTGGGTAATTAAAGTCCTTGGCAATGTTTAAATGTGTTATTGACTTTCCAAGTGGAACAAGTCGTTATACTTATTAGTATGTGTTGTGGCAAGGGTTACCACCTAGGATCGAAATTAGTAAAGTTAAATGTAACGATAAAGTTGACTATCGAGCCAGATTAGGAAAAGTAAATTCGAATTTCAGTTTTGGGCGCAAATAGGCTTAAAAGTGCGCCTAATAATATTCGAATTTATAAATTGACAATTTTTGAGCTGATTAGGGTTTGATCCTTGTCGATTAGTCAGAAAGTTTTGGTCAATTTCCTGGTCAACTCAGGAAAGACTTGGTCAACCCTAAAGTCAATCATTTATTTTCCTTGACAAACCATGAAAGATTGGTCTGTTAGACTATTTGATAGTCGTTTCACGTCCTACATTTGATTGATGGGTTAAAAGAGTATATATGGCTATTTTTGTCAACACATTAGTGTTGCGTAATTATTTTTTAGGAAGGATCAGGGATGATCCGGTGATTGAGATACTGGATGAGGTCAAGAGAAAGGGATTACGTAAAGTATCATAGTGGCGCAACAGACGCGTGATGGGTCCATGAAGCTCGAGGAGAAATATTTTATTACGGTCAGGGAATCGTTTACGGGCATGAGAAACGTTATTGATTATGCGGTAATGAATTGAGGACAGTTAGGGTACCGTACTTGATGTATGAGACGTGTTGCCAGCATGGTGAGTGGACCTTTGATTTATTTTAAAGAAATGCATGTCATGATTTATTATTAAATGGTTTTAAATGCATGTCAAACCTCTCCCTTCAATTTTAAGGAAAATGGACGGTCCAGATCTAATCTGAGATCGATCCAACAGTCCAGATTTACATATTAAAAGTTACCTTGAGTGGAAAATATGTATTTTACCATTTACTATCTACCACACAGTACCTATACATTTTTCTCGAATAACTTTCGTATACGAACTCCGATTAATTCATAAGACATACTCACAGGTTCGTATTAACGTCCTCTACAACTTCCCCGAAGGAAGTTTCCTCAAATTCTTGACTTATCTCAAAGTCATCTTTTTACGGTAAAGTAAATAACTTTTATTACTTCCGTAAACTAAATAAATCTATAATAAACAGCTCGTAGCTCCAGAAAATATTTCAGACATACCAGAGGACTCGTATTGACATAATCTACTATCTCGAGACATTAATTCCACCTTCCCCTAGAATCGAGAATATTTCGATATTAAACTCGAATATTTATTCGGGAAAAATCAACAGCGCGGTTACCACCCTTTGTAACCCGCCTAATCCAGGTAAAAAGGTAACTTTCAGGACGGGGTGTTACATGAACACACATGAGTGAGTGTGCGAGCTTGTCAGCTCTTATTGTTGTGAAGTGTCCTACTGTAGACTCTTTCCCGAGAGAGTGGAGTAGGATGAGGAAATTCATTTGTGGCTGAATATGTGAAGAGGACATCCATATTGGCTCGAAGGGGCTTAGCGGATTCATCTGCCTGAGTGAGCAGTTTTGAGATCGCATTGTGGTATGCGAGTTCGTTCGAGTCCCATGATCGAACGTTAGGGTACCAAGAATGAGAAATGAGATTTTTTTGATTTACGAACGCAGGAGATAATACATCTATGGCCTCAAGGCCAAGTGTAAAAAGTTCATGTCTCTTTTGTCTCGAAAGGTGCGAGAGACGTATGAGTTTCCCCAACAGTGATAGACTGTAGCATTTTCGTTCTTCCACGAGGAAGGCGTTGGCGTTAAGTGTCAAGTGTGGTAGTTGTAAAAGTAGGACATAAGTGTTGACTACGAGTTGGTCTACGTTTATGTCTTGGAAAGCTACAAGATTGTCTAAATTGCCATTTCGAGAATTAACTCGAGAAGGCTAAGAGGAAAGTGATGAGACGAGGGTATCATGCTCGAAAAAGTGTTTCAAAGCGGGCGTAGTTGTGTATCTCATATTGCAACTACGAGAAGACTTCGGTTTCTATAGGAATTGGTACATAGAGTTTGTAACTCTTGTTTGCTTGAGGTTCCGTCTAGTGGAACTTGACGACATTCCTTGACGGATGGACAAATAAAGTCTTGAAATGTGGCTAATCTTTAACTGAATGGTGTCATTTGGAATGACGGTTAGTTTTACGTCCCGCAGTGGAAATTTCGAGGATGAAATTTTTGTAAAGGGTATTTTGTAACACCCCGCCCTAAAAATTTACCCTTTTAGCGGAACTAGAAGGGTTACAGAGGGTTGTAACCGCACTTTTAGCTCTCCCCAAACTAATATTCGAGTTTAATATCGAGATATTCTCGATTTTGGGGGGAAGATAAAATTTATGACCCGAGGTGATATATTATGTTAATACGAGTCCTCCGATACGTCTAGAATATTTTTCGGAGCTACGAGCTGTTTAATATGAATTTATTCAGTTTACGGAAATAATAAATGTTATTTACTTTACCGTAAAAGGTGACTTTGCTATAAGTCGAGAATTTAGGAAAGTTGTAGGGGGCGCTAATACAAACCAGTGGGTATGTTCTACGTTTTAATCGATGTTCGTAGGTGGAAGTATGATTAAAAATATAAAGTTACTGTACGATAAAAACGGTAACTTTATATTAGTTAATCTAGGCCGTTAATTTGATCGACAAATCGTGACCGTTGAAAGGTTTATAAAAACCCTCTTTTTCTCTCCCTTATCTATTTTTCTTTTCTTTCCTTTTTGGGTTCGCTGACTCTCTCTCTCTCTCTCTTTCTTCACTCTCGAGCCAGCTCGATACCTCCCCAACAGCATCACAATCGGTGCGCGTCTCGCCTCACTGTCGCCACCGTCAAGCTCGCCTTGCCTCGACGACCACGACCTGACCCTCAGCCAAGCCAACGCCGCCGTGAGCGCTGCCCAGCAAAGGAGAGAGAGCTAGATGACTGTCCACTCGGTCTCGATACAGAACATGTCGAGAGGAGCTGGGGACTTTCAAGAAGCTCCTAGGAGCTGCCAGAAGGAAGGAGGAGGAGGAGGCCAGCAGAGCTTCGCTGGATGAGATCTGCTGGAGTTCACAGAGGGTGACTCCAAGGTATGAAAACCTCGATTTGTCTTGTGTTTGAGATGTTAAATTGCCTAGGATGTCTAGAAGCTAGGAATGCAGGTGTAGAAGCTCAGTTTGGCCGGAAACGCTATGTTTTCTAGCGAACCAGTGATCGGAGAAGACAAGGGTAAAAACCCTGATTTTTGCAATTTCAGATTTACCTTTTACCGTTTTACTGTGGGGTATGAAATGCCAGAAATACCCCTGGCAGTTCAGGTTAATTACAGGGCTGCCACTAGGACTAAAATCTTAGAAATGCCCTTGACAATTTTGCATATTTGCAAGACTGTCACTAAGGTTAAAAAGACGATACTGCCCTCAGCAGTTTTAGATAATTATAGGGCTACCATTAAGAGTGAAATTCTAGAAATACCCCTGGCAGCTTAGCATATTTACCAAGCTGCCATTGAGGCTGAATTGACAATATTGCCCCTGGCAATTCTTGGTATTTTCAAGAGTGTCATTAGGGATAAATTGACTATTATATCCTTGATAGATTTATATAATTATGTGGTTGTCATTATATTCTGTTTATATGTGTTTGGATGTTATATTTATGTATGGCGGAATGTTCTGGATACTCCCGATATATAGTTGGTCGGTGGATACCTCAGCGGAGAGGTTAAACTCCGGATATGCAATAGGCGTTTGCTATCCATATTAGTGAGGTTAAAGTATGTAGGCAGCCTGACCGGGTTTGGGGTGCTGTCACAAATAATATTTAGACCCTAGGTCCTCTAAAGTTATTACTATAAATTCCAATTCGGTAATCGGAATAACCTCAGGTTTTGTAAGGCATATTTCGGTGTCGTTTGGACTGTTGAAAATGTTTGAGTAAGGGTTATCCCTTCTCAAGGGGGGTTACAAAGGTAATCTCTTAGAATAATAGTTCGTGAAATATAGAATAATAGTTCGATTGACGATTGTATTTGATGATTTAGAATAATAGTCTGTGACATATATGAGTGTAACCACTTAATTTATAAATAGATATCTTAAATTAAGTATAATGTGTATGGATGCATGTTAAATATGACCCTAAAAATAAGTTTCATTACATATAATTCTAAACCTAAATTATGAGAAAAAATAACAAACTCATCTCGGCCCTGTTTAGCCCTATTTAAAGGGTCAGCCCTACCCGACTCTATTAACCCTAACTAAATGGACCACTAAGACGAGCTAGAGTTTACATATTCAAGTGTCTGCCCTATCTTACCCGATACTAAATCTTGTTGACTTTAACCGTGCATTACCCTGTCCTATCCTATCATGTCTTACCCTAAGTCTTAAAATTTAAAGTACGATGAATCCTATATTAAAGAGTGGCAGTGAGGACAGACTTTCGACAGAGCCAAAACGGGAGAAATCAGGAAGGGAATTGGTTAAAGTTAATATGAATAGTCCGGTGGATCCTCAACGTGGAGTCTTGCACTGGTGCAGTAGTTCATTAAAGCGTAGCGCCTCTTTTCCTGTATATTTGGTCCCTCACATATTAGGTACCACCCACAGTTTGCCTGTATTGTTGTGTTGCACACAAGGCAAGCATCACACATCGACCCGCACACAGTTTGTTTCGTTGTCCTCCTTCCCATTCCCATAGGGGCATTCCCGTCCGTTACAAAATATCAAAATCCCGATGCTCCAGGTGCCACTCACAATCCGTCGCACGTGATCCGCTCAGATATTTTTTCACTCGCGCAGGTAAGTGTACGAGGAACCAGACAACCTGCACCGTCTAACTCTGAAAGTAACGGACGGCCAGGATCGCATCTTCCATTCAGTCGAGAGCTTGGGCCAGACCATGATCGTGTCACGCATAGCTAGCAAAACAACCCATACCCTCCAATCACTCCGAGCCACGTCATGGAACCAATCTGTGGTCCCCACTGGCTTTTAATATTTTTACTTTCGAGATTTCGGGGAAGAGGGAAACCACGGCCTTAAATACGAGTGGCCTCGGCTCAGTTTTTCCTTAAGGCCCTTGCGCTTCATAAAACAGCCACTGCCTTCCGAGAGAGACACACAAAAGAGCGGTCTAGAGCTTCTCTTTCAGGTAGCCTTCTTCTTCTTCCTCCTTTTGATTCTGTCTTTATGATTTTGATGACGGATGATTATATATATGAGAGATTTTTAGCCACATTTTCTGCCTCATGATTGCATGTCATGTATTTATTCAAGTTCCGGTCAGGTTTATATTCCGGTAGATTTATCTCGGCTAGATCTAGGTTATTCGGTCTTGTTCTTGGAGATTCAGATAGATCGTCCGTCTTTTCTTCCCATTTTTGGAAGAAAAAAATAATATTATTGTTCATCACCCCAGGCGACATGAGGTTGATTATTATAATGCAACTAGGGCTGCTCTGTTTTTGTGATTGATTTTTATAGGAGTTTAAGTCGGATCTGACTCATCGGCGGACGATAGTCTGGATCTCTTGTCGTGTTTTTTGATTTCGTTCGAAGATGGTTCGCCACGTGAGTCCTATCTGTCGTCATATTCTATTTTTTTCTGGAAATTAAAATATGAATTTCTGAAGTCTCCAAAATTAAAGAGTTTATGTTATGAATTTTCAATGCCTTTTCTGGTCCTGAATAAACGGGGTAATTAAATTTCCTGATAATAGAATTCGGGAAACTTTGCGACCTCTCGATGGTGTTTATGTGGTTGTGTTCCGTGAGATTAGAGTTGTGATGATTTTCTGGCCTTTTGGTTGCGTCATGAACAGTTACATGTCTTCAGACACGACAAAGGAAGCCCGAGTTGTTTGTGTGCTTTTTAGGGTAAGGTAGGTCCCAATTTAAGGGAAGTAATTAGCGCGTAATTTCAAATTTAGAAACACTAACACGATACTTGGTCTACAATATTTTTTTGGCTAAATCAATCTAGATATTTTTGACAAGTCGGTAAGTTCGGCGGTTTAGGCAAGCCTGGAATTATTCATTATTTGAATTCAGTATTTTATTTCATTTTTTGAGTCATTTCTTTTCCAGTATTTTCGGTCCTCAAATCAGCATTGTTGCGTGGAGAAGTTAAGGTCGTGGTCCTAATTATTAATATAGAAGAAAGTATTAAAATTGTTAACCCTACTTTATTTGGGATTTTGGCCTGAAATTGACCGCCATGGCCTCTACACTTGACCTTGAACCATCCATTGATTTATTGGTTCGTCCATTGATGGAGACCTACACTTGACCTTGAACCATCCATTGATTTATTGGTTCGTCCATTGATGGAGACCTACTACAGTACACACGTTTTTTTGGTTTGAATTTTATATCATGTGTTTAGTTATTGATGACGGCAACAAATATTACGTGGGAATTCCGGGCTGAAATGAAACCTTGAGTAGTGTTGGTAGTCAATTTTCTCAGCTGTGTTGGTAGGATTTCAGACCGTAATTGTGAAAACTGAGGAAACCCACTGCTATCAACGGCAAATGTAATGCTGGAATTTTGTCCGTACACCAAAATGTGTTGAGTTGATGTGAGCCCTGTTCGTCCAGTTGTTGGGTGCATTCTTCTGGATATTCCACTTGCCTCTATATTTAATTTTTTTTGAGTGGTTTCCTTGTAAAGGCTTGAAGCTCTCCAATATATTGATGGGGTCATGTATTGCAACTTTTGCTGGCCTTCTTTGGCGTTTTTACATCCCCATCCAATCCGAGTCCAACTAGCCGTTGTCACTGTCGGGTCTAAACTAGTGGCGACGAATACAATAGCGAGCAAGTAGAATCAAAATTAAATTACAACTCGTTCGGAATTGTTATATTTGTTAATTGTATTTAGACGATTATGCCATGTCTTTTACCCCTGTTACTCTGTTGAGTTAGATTTCAAGGATTGGGTAAATTGTTCCATCTTGTTAATAGGAGTTCAGAAGCTGAGACTTTCCTGGTATGTATTGAATTCGTTTCTTCCTTAATTTCTTGGCAGGTTTGGAACAATGGGTGCTGGTGGAAGAATGTCTGCACCTCCAACTCGCGAGAGTGCAGAAACTGACAACATCAAGCGAGTGCCACACTTGAAACCTCCATTCACTCTCGGCCAAGTCAAGAAAGCCATCCCACCTCACTGTTTCCAGCGCTCCGTCATCCACTCCTTCTCCTATGTTGTCTACGACATCGCCATCGCCTCCGTCTTTTATTGCATTGCTTCAAATTACATCAACAACCTCTCAGCACCTCTCTCTTTCTTGGCATGGCCAATTTACTGGGCTCTTCAGGGCTGTGTCCTAACTGGTGTCTGGGTCATTGCACACGAGTGCGGTCACCATGCCTTTAGCGATTATCAATGGCTCGATGACACAGTTGGCCTTGTCCTGCACTCCCTTCTTCTTGTCCCCTACTTCTCTTGGAAGTATAGCCATCGCCGCCACCATTCCAACACAGGTTCCCTTGAGCGAGATGAAGTCTTTGTCCCGAAACAGAAGGCTGCAATGGGATGGTGGTCCAAATACCTAAACAACCCACCAGGCAGAGTCCTTACTCTTGCTATCACACTCACTCTTGGCTGGCCTTTGTATCTGGCATTCAATGTCTCTGGAAGGCCCTATGTCGGCTTTGCTTGCCACTACCATCCATATGGCCCTATCTACTCTGACCGGGAACGTCTTCAGATATACATTTCGGATGCAGGTGTTCTTGCAGTCAGCTACGGGCTTTACCGTCTTGCTGTTGCAAAAGGGTTTGCCTGGGTCTTGTGCTTCTATGGAGGTCCCTTGTTGGTGGTGAACGCGTTTTTGGTTTTGATCACATACTTGCAGCACACCCACCCTTCATTGCCACATTATGATTCATCCGAATGGGACTGGTTTAGAGGAGCCTTGGCAACTGTTGACAGAGACTATGGGATGTTGAACAAGGTCTTCCATAACATCACCGACACTCATGTTGCTCACCATTTGTTCTCAACCATGCCACATTATCATGCAATGGAGGCCACAAAGGCAATCAAGCCGATATTGGGTGACTATTATCAGTTCGATGGGACTCCATTTTACAAGGCGATGTGGAGGGAAGCAAAGGAGTGCCTCTATGTTGAGCCTGATGAGATCGATAAGAAAGGTGTCTTCTGGTACAAGAATAAGCTGTGATCTAATAAATATTGTCGCGCATGCAATTTGTGGAAGCTTTAGAGTCCAGTCATTATAGACCTGAGCTTCCCTGTCTGGTTAATTTAGGTTCCTTTATGCTGTTTGTTCTGAACTACTTGTCATAATAGACGTGTTTTTCCTTTCATAATAAGCCGTAATGTTTTTGTAGGAATACTACACTATCAGAATAAGCTCTTTAGCCGACGAAAATTCCTGTTCATCAAAGTCGTCGGTAAAGACTCGTCGACTAAAGTTATAGCCGACGAAATAAAAGCCGTCGTCGGCTATAGTGTAACACTTAGCCGACGACATAATTTCAAAACATTCGTCGTCCAAACTCTTAGACGAAATACATTGTTGTCGGTTAAAACATAAGACTTTGGCCGACGAAATATAGTACATTTTCATCGGCTTAACTACAACTATAGCCTACGAAATTTACCATATTTTGTCAGCTAAACGTTGGGGAAAAAAATACTATAGCCGACGAATTATGGTAAATTTCGTCGGCTATAGTACTTTTTATACTAAAAAAACTAAAAATTTCTAAATTATCATCCAAGCAAGCTGCAAATTACACAAGCAATTTGATAACCAACAGCAAACACCATCAAAAGTAACATAAACATTTTGCATTAAATTTTGAATTTATAAATTGTTCGTAAACCTAAAAAACTAAATAAATAATTGTTCATAAACTTAAAAAACTAAATAAAGTCGATATCGTCTAAATCTATATCCGCGTCAGAAGGAGGTTGCTGGGGAGGTTGTGGCGGTTAAGGCAAGGGAATAAGGGAATAGGCGTAGGCATGAGCGGAAGCGGAAGTCTGTAAAGCTGTGCAGCTGAAAAATCTTGCATGTACTGGAACATCTGCTGCTGCTGTGCTTGCTGGGTGGCATATACTGCTGCATTATACTCTTGTAAAGCGGCGGTATATGTTGTCTGGGCGGCTTGCTGTTCCCGTAACATCTGAACTTCCGTCTCTAGCTGAGTCATTCTGCTGCTGGTGGAGGCTCATTTTTTCTGAAATCCGGGAGTGTTATTCAGTACCCCCTCGCCTTCTTTCTTAGACCCCGACAGTAGAAGTTATTTCCTCGCGGTGGGAATGCTGTGCTCATGATCCTCGCCCCAACGCTGAAATCCGAAGTGTCGATCCGGGACATGGCTTCGGACATGTCTTCCTCTTGCGTGTCGGGCCATGTCACCCTGACTATAGCAGTCATCACCTCGTCACTAGCCTGCCTCATCCTCGCCTGATTTGATAGGAAAAAATATTTAATTAACATTTTAAAATATATATATATAAATATAATTTACTAAATTTGAAAACGTAAATCCTCTTACAATACAACATTTTACGTCGGCTAAAACTGTAAAATAGATAAAAAAAACAGGTGGTTTAACCGTAGACATACCAATTTCCTGCATATATAACCAACATTAAGATACATTATGAATTCAACAGCTTGTAGCATATAAAACACACATCAATTTGTATTACAAATTCAAACTAAGAAGGCTCATCATCCGATGAGTCTTCTTCAGTGTCAGAATTAATTTCTGGCAATCTATGCATTTCTACATCACAAGAGTCGTCGTCTGTTTCTTGATTTGGATCCACATCAATAAGCCGAGCGTCTAAATCACGAATTCGAACCGAACGACCTGCTTTAAAATTATTGAGGCAAATTGTAGAGGAGTCAGGAATACCTATTGCACTAGGCTCTTGATACGCAACATCATCTTCCTCGTCTTCGGCCTCTCCAAGTGTAGCCGCCCGGTAAATGTTTTGAGGGTGCACAAGGTTGACTACTTTCCACGTGTCACCCTTAACAAGGTCATCAAGATAAAACACTTGTTTCACCGATGTCGCAAAAATAAACGGGTCATCTTCTTAAAAGTTTGTGGCAATGTTCACCGATAAAATCCCGTACTGATCAATCTTCATGCTTTGCGGGCTTCTAGTATCAAACCATCTACACTTGAAGAGGTACACGGTCATGCCTTACCCATAAACGAGTTCGACCACTGAATCAAGAACACCGTAATAATCAACTTCATTCCGCTTACCATGCACCATCACCCCAGAATTCTGTGTTCTCCGTCTGTTGTCTCTCTGTTCACATATAAATTGCACGCTATTCACCTTGCACATCGGATAAACTCTTGACATTATCGGCTTCATAGCTAGAAGTCTTAGTTTGTGCGACCAATTTGGGTGACCATCAAATTGAATATGGTTCATCTACAACCAAATATTCAATGTATTGTAAATGTGAATAATTATGCAATGAATGAGTCATGAACAAAAATAAAGAATTACATACCCTGCCGCCAAAATAGTTCACGAACTCCTTGTTGTAGTAGTCGAGATCACCTTGAATGTCTGGACAGTATAGATGGATGTCTTTCCAGTATTCAACTTCTGGACAGTTAATCAATACCCACCAATGGGCTATGACTAGCTCATGTGGTTGCAACTTATAGGACTCTGGTAAAATTCCATAAACTTCAACATCATAAGAGACTATGGAAAGGTTAAACTTCGGTTCATCTACCGGTATGGTTTGTAGAGTTTCCTTCAACGCTCCTAGATACAACTTCATATAGGTGACGCACTCGTGCGCAATATATGTTTCAGCTATACATCCTTCAGGCGCGGATTTGTTAGCCACATAAACTTTGTAGTCTCCAAGTTGTCTACATATATATAAATTTGTTGTAATATGTTACGATTATACATTGAACATGTATACAATAAAAACATAAGGTGTAAAAAACATACCTTTCCATAGGATACATCCAAGTATAGTGTACTGGACCGGTACGCAACAATTGCTCGGGAAGATGGATCATCAGGTGCGGCATGATGTCAAAAAAATTTGAAGGAAATATCCTCTCAAATTTACACATGATGTAAATAATGTCCCGTTGCATTTCCCGGATATCAGATTTTGTCACTTCCCTTGTGCATAACTTCTGGAAGAATCTTGACAATGCTACTAACGGCTCCACCACCTGACGGGTAAGGAACGGTCGAATGAAAATAGGGAAGAGACGTTGTAACAGAATATAACAGTCATGACTCTTTAACCAATATATTTTATTGTCCTGAATGTTTACACACCGGGCTATATTTCCTGCGTAGCCTGAAGGATACTTCACAGAACTCAATCACCTGAAAATTACGTTCTTCTGGTCAGGCTTCACGGTGTACGGAGTTTGAGGCATTTTTTCTTCCCTTCTTTCATCTACAAATGTCTTCGTATCTCCATTTTTTTAAGATCAATGCGTGCCTTCGGACCGTCTTTCGTCTTTCCCTCCAAGTTCAGCACTGTTCCCATCACACTGTCACACACATTCTTTTCTATGTGCATCACATCTATGTAATGCCTGATCAACAACTTACTCCAGTATGGGAGTTCCCAGAATATGCTCTTATGTGTCCAAAATTTATACCTGTCGGGTCTGTCAGGTATTTCCGCCACTATATTGGGATGATTGCTGAGCTGCCAAAAATCATACTCATTAAGCACTGCTAAAATTTCTTCTTCCGTCCATCTTCTAGGAGGCACACCAAATTCTACAGTCCCATCAAATGCCTTGTAATCAAACCGCCATTCGTGATCATACGGAAGGAGAGTACGATGACCCAATCTGCATATCTTGCTGCAATGACTACTGCTCCCCTCATCGCTTAGGCACTCTGGACAAGCCTTATATCCCCTAACAACGTTGTCCGACAACATCCCACGGGCAGAAAAATCACTAATGGTACCAACAACTATAGCATGCATCTGGAACATCTTGTGCATGAACTTATCATAAGTGGGATGACCAACGTCCCAAAAAAACTTAAGCTCTTCAATCAAGGTTCTCAAATACACATCGAGACACTTCCCTGGATAACCGGGTCCCGGAATTAACAAACTCAACATATTGTATTCCTTCTTCATGCACATCCATGGAGGAAAGTTGTATGGTACCAAAATCACCGGCCATACACTGTATTGAAGACTTATGTTGTCAAAAGGATTGAACCCGTCGGATGAGAGCTCGAGCCTCACATTTCGGACCTCTGACGCAAAATGAGGAAACTCCCTATCTATATGCTTCCAAGCCTCCCCGTCAGCAGGGTGTATAAGGGTATCTTCGCCGTGCAATTCCCTATCAGCGTGCCATCTCATAGTTTTAGCCGTGTGTGATGACATGTACAACCGTTCCAGCCTATCCCTCAACGGGAAATACCGAAGTACCTTCATAGGTTTCCTATTGCCTGCAGGAGTGAGCTTATACCTGTCACTCTGACATACTGGACATGTGTCAAGGTCACCAAGGTCATTCCCTTCTGGATCTTTACCCTAGAAGACAACACAATCATATCTGCATGCATGGATCTTGATGTAGGAAAACCCAAGATCTTTCAGGATACATCGCTAAAATAGACTTTAGCCGATAAAAAAAAATTCGTCGGCCTGTTAATTTTGTTTTTGTCGGCTATAACAGTTATTCTGGTAGTGTGTGGTTTATTCATGTGTAAAAATAACCTACAATTGCAACTAAACACAGGGACCAAACTGTACTGGAATGCAGTGAGAGCCGCTCGCATGGAGAAGGACGACGACGACGACGACGTCAAAGGACACGTCGACGCGTGTCACGTCTGTTGCCATCACAGTATCACTCATTGAGTTGGGCCCTGGGCCACTGGGACGGCACCGGATCCGTATGTGCACTCTCTCTCAACCCACCACAGATGATGACGCAACACATTCACATGACCATCCACTGTTAAAGTTTCTTTCATCTCTGATCCAGCCGTACATAATCCTTCCATTGTAGTTTTAAACTTTTTTTTAAGTATTGTAGCTTTAACCTTGTAACCAGTAACCTGCCTGCTCACACTTGTATAACACTAGGTTAAGTCCTCGCGCCAGCGCGAGTTATTTCACACTATAATAACAAAGAATGTTATGAACAAATAACAATTATAGTAAAAGACAGAATTTTCATATTACACTATAATCCAGTAAAACATATATTAAAGGAGATATACTTTGTAATTATATTGACATACGCAACAACAGTTGCATAACACAGTTGAGGTTGTAGCCTATTACACATGAAGTTAAATGTTCAAACGCATGACATTGTTTACGTTTCATCAGAGACTACACACACACCAAAGTTGTTTAAAATTGTTATAATTTGGCCTAAATGACTGTAGTGTGACTGAAGCTTGATTCAGAGACTGTCCACAAAAAAAACTCATTTCGACTACAAATTCCAAACTGCTATTGGAAGTTTGAAATTAACCCAAGAAGTTCATAAGTCATGAAAATAAAATTTAATAGACAGTATCATCTAGGAAAGTATATGGAACCTGATATACGAAGCTTGTTTGAGCTCAATTACTCCACTCTGGTTTTTAAGAATTTCAAGAAAATCATAGGGCCATTAGTAACAGAAGGCAGTGGCCTCAAAGAATCTCAATCATTTCGAAGTGGTCATTGGCAATGTAATTAAAGCTATAATGAAACACCAATCAAAACAGACTCAACATGATACTAATGCTATAGACACAAACCAAATTACTCTAGTAAAGTACTTTTCAAGTGTAAATGACAGAAGATTGAGCTAATTTGAAAAGGCTGTCTGTTAGATATGTTCATTTATTTCAACATAATAGCTAATTAGATTGCATCCGCTCTACATCAGTTGGCATCCAACAAAAATTAGAGAGAAAATATTTGATTTCTGCCCAAGAAAATATTTGATTTCTGCCCAAGAAATCCTGATACAACTGAATACTCAATGTACTTCTTTTTCCAGTTTTTCTTAGTTTGTCTCTTTCTAAAACTGGAAACAAAAGTTTCAATTAAGGTTGGTCAAAGAAACTGCCATTGATGATCTAAAACTGGAAACAAAATTTACAATATCAAAGACGAATTCCTTATCAAGTCACGGAACCCAACGAAACCCAGCAAATTACAGCACCCTACTAATGGGAAAAAATTACAGTCCATATTGCAAATCAAACCAAAGAATCAGCAACAAAAGTAAAGGCAACAACAAAATCTGAAAAGCAAACCAAATATAAACCTCAGATCAATAACCAAACCAGTTAAAAAACACATCTATGTTCTCCTATTCTCTGGTTTTATAATAAATTTTCACATTTCATCAATAATTCAATACATTAACGAAAAGTCAAAAACTTATCATTTGCCTACATCAATAATTCTTATATACAAAATTGAAAAGGTTCTTGCTAAAGTGAATGTGAATATATTTTTAGGCAGTGACTTTACTGAAGTAGCCAACGTGAATGTGATACATATTTGGAGAAGGTGTTTAATTCTGCTGTGTGGAGATTTTATTGTAAAGTGAAAACTGACCTCAATAGTCGGCTCTCCAACAATAGCTTTCCCATCCTTTCTCAGTACAAATAGAGTATAGCTCTCATCCACACCAAGATTAAGCTGCAAAACCAAAACAAACACAGTATCAAAATCTCATATTATTTCCACAAATCAAATCCTAATTAAAAACCCAACTCACATCTTCACTGGCAGATTGCACCACAACTCTGACTTTAGTAATATCATAGCTCCACTTCATTTTCATGATCCGACCAATCTCACTAACCCCATTGAATATAATCACCTTGTACCGATCAAACGCCACCATCAAAATTCTCCAGCACAAAACAAATCTTTCAAACCTCTAATCGATCAGAGAAAAAAAATGAAAATATGCTGGACTTGAGAAGCAATTACCCAGACTAAATGTAAACTTCAAAATTCAAGAAGAAAGGCATATCTTACCCGTTCCACCTCCTCGACTGCTGATCTCTATCCTTTTCAACAATAGCACTCCGAACCTCCGTTCTGTCCATCTCCTCCTCTCTAGCAGATTCCACAGTACCATTTCTCTTCCCCAACCCTGCTCATGGCTCCTACTGCTTCCTTGCTCAACATCATCCAAATCCCTCCCCCTCCCACAATCTCTATCCGAGAAATGCTCACTCATAATCTCATGATCACCACCTCCACGCCTGTATCCCCCATCTCTCTCCTCCTCATACTCAACAGACCGCCGCTCCCTCAACCTCACAATGTACCTATCGCCGCGCTCCATCGTCCTATCACTATACCTCTCCCTAACATCATCATACTCCATCTCATGCTCCCTACCTCTAGTCCCCCAGCTCCTCCCCCTCCCTCTCCCTCCTCTACTCCTCACTTCATTCACTCTCACCACTCACCCATCCACAGTCTGATCCAAAGTCAAAACCTCCACATGTCAACAAATTTCACAACACAAAACTAAATCGCAAACTCAATTTCATGAAAACAGAATCAGAAAATGAGAATCAATCACCCTGCCATCCATGTCGTTGATGGCGTCGATCGCCGACCGTGGATTCCGAAACGTAACGAAGCCATAGCATTTTCCTCTGCTCGTATTATCATTTACAATCTGCAAATCAATCGAAAAAGCTTTGATCGGATCAAAAATCTCCAAATCCAAACCCTAGGAAGCTCAAAATCAACGAAGGAGACGAAATTGAAAATTAACAGTGACGGATTGAGAGAGAGTTAGTTGAGTGGACCTTTAACGGCGACGACGGCACCGTAGATGTCGAAGACTCGGCGAACACTGTCCTCCGTGGCGTCTTGGGGAGGATAGTGCTTCCTCGCACTATTTGTTCCCTGAAATCAGGGGAAGAGGTAAGATCAGTAAAGATTCAAGAGGTGGCGATCAAGGGAAAGGGTGAGAACGGAGGGCAAAGGCGGAATGTTCAACACGGAGGCCCAACATGAAAGAAAAGATGAAGCGAGAGAGATCTGGGAAAAAGAGACATGAAGAAAGATCGAGATTGAGAAAGAGAGAAATCGAGCGAAGCTGACTGTTGTTAGGGAACCAATGGTGATGATCTGATGGCTAAGATACCAAAAACAGTGGTGGCTCAGCGATGGTGGCTTCGGTGAACAGGACCGGGCTCGCTGAGGAGGGGTTGTGGCTTCGCAATAGCGAAAAGGTTGGAGCCAGAGGAAATGGAGACATCACTGTTCATCGGCTTCTTAGGAACAGTGTCGGCTCCGTTCCAAGATTGTTATATAGGAAATTGTTACACAAGTTTGAGGAGAATGATCGGTATGAGCAAGATGCTTAGTTTCCCTTTTGTCCTACCACGAACTATCCGATCGATCTAACAAATATAGAGATGTTACAATTGGCCTATAGAAATTGAGATTTAATTGTTTTTCTCTCTAGTATGTTGACTCCCACCAAAAATACAGTGAAGACAGTTACAAAATTTAGTCTTATACATGGGACATGTATTTTGGAAATTTATGATCAGCATGATGCAACTATGACGAGGACAGGAAATACAAAGAAAGATTGTAATTAGAAGTGAAGGTAGAAAGGGGGGGGGGGAAGTAATTATCACAAGCAAGCTATTTTAGGGATTGCGTTATGAGAAGCATGAATAACTTTTGTGCATGCACGTACATACGAACTATGATGATCGATCATGTATAAGAGGAAATTAAGTAAAAGTAACAATATATATGGTATGGCAGTTATACCAATTCTACAAGAACCAGTCGTGAGCCATGTGACCACCCCAAAGTCCAATTCAGCAATTCAATCTCGATCACCAAATATATATTCCATTGATGAATAATGCAACCTTATACGGGACACTAGTTAAGTTAAAACATATATAGTCAACTTATTCATATATGAGAGATAAGAGCTTAGTGACAAATCATATAATCAATGATACAAAATTACACATATTCAACTCCTTTTTTGTGGTTCAATCTTTCTCCGTCTCTTTCAAACCCCAGCTAGTGGCTAGCTAGCTAGGGCATCGATTATTTTTAGCTAGTTTCAATCACCATCACAATAATTATTATAGTTGATGAAAAAAAACAGGCCGACGAAATTTTTTTTCGTTGGCTAACGTTCACTTTAGCCGACAAAATAAAAAATTGTCGGCAAAGTTAATTTTTTGTCAGCTATTTGTCCGTTAAAGTGGATTTTAGCCGACGAAATATTTTGTGGAGCTATATATAGGTACATATATGTGTATATATCTTGATTTTGAGTTGATTTAAGAGTTTTATTTGAGATATATATATATATATTGATTTTGAGTTTTAATTTGAGTTGAATTATTAGATTTTGAGTGTGATTGAGGGTTTAGATTTTGATTTGATAATATATATGAAGTTGTTGTTATTAATAAGTAGTAGTAGATATATATTAATTTAATTATAATATTGTGTTGATGCATAGTATGAATTAAGTAATATGTTAATTGATATATATATATATATAATATTGTTATATAATTAGTAATTAGTATATATATGCATGTTGATTATGATTTATGTTTATTGTACGTTAAATGAAGATTAAATACTAAATGATATGAAAATTTAATTAATTAATTAGAGTTTATACATATATATTATGTTATCTTTTTAAGATATGGATAAGAGTTGGATTTCACTTCCAAAATGAGACAAACGATATGGTAAAAGAGTTATTAGTTTTATTGAATATATGATGGATAATGCTAAAGGGAATACAATTTTCTATTGCCCGTGCACTAAATGTCAGTGTCGCAGCGATATGCATCGATTTGCAATTGACAAGGTTTGGCAGCACCTACAGAGTAATGAGTTTTGGGAGAAGTACACATGTTAGATATATCACGGTGAAACATCATCAGGAGGTCCGCATGATCATGGACAATTTTCTAAGACGGGCAGTACATCCAACGATCCAACAATGGCCTTCATCAACGATATGTTTCCTTATGAGAGAAGTGTATGCTCTGAAGGACTGTATATGTCTGGGCCGGTGCAGCCCTTCCCTAGAGTTGTCAACACTGCTGGTATTGACAAGTACAACAAACTACTTGCTTTCCAACAGACCACTGTGTACCCCGGTTGTCAGAAGACGGTTCTTGAAAGTGTGATGGACGTTATGAAGATTAAATTTGAGAAAAAAATCAAGCGTGAAGGCTGTTGATGATTATCTACAGTACACTGCTTCGATGCTGCCCCACGGTCATCGTCTTTCTACCACTCATCATAAGGTCCGATGTATCCTGAAAGATCTTGGGCTTTCCTACATCAAGATCCATGCATGCAGATATGACTGTGCTCTCTTCTAGGGTAAAGATCTAGAAGGGAATGACCTTGGTAACCTTGACGCATGTCCGGTATATCAGAGTGATAAGTATAAGCTGACTACTGCAGGTAATAGGAAACCTGTGAAGGTACTTCTGTATTTCCCATTGAGGGATAGGCTGGAGCGGTTATACATGTCATCAAACATAATCAAAGCTATGAGATGACATGCTGATAGGGAATTGCATGACGAATATACCCTTATGCACCCTGCTGACGGGGAGGCTTGAAAGCATATAGACCATGAGTTTGCTCATTTTGCGTCAGAGGTCCGAAATGTGAAGCTCGGGCTCTCATCTGACGGGATCAATCCTTTTGGCAACATGAGTCCTCAATACAATGTATGACCGGTGATTTTAGTACCATACAACCTTCCTCCATGGATATGCATGAAGAAGGAATACAATATGTTGAGTTTGTTGATTCCGGGGCCCGGTTATCCAGGAAAGTGTCTCGATGTGTATTTGAGACCCTTGATTGAAGAGCTTAATTTTTTTAGGACGTTGGTCATCCCACTTATGACAAGTACATGCACGAGATGTTCCAGATGCATGCCATGGTTGTTGGTACCATCAGTGATTTTCTTGCCCGTGGGATATTGTCAGGCAACGTTGTTAGGGGATACAAGGCTTGTCCAGAGTGCCTTAGCGATGTGGGGAGCAGTAGTCATTGCAACAAGATATGCAGATTGGGTCACCGTACTTTCCTTCCGTATGATCACGAATTGCGGTTCGATGACAAGGCATTTGATGAGACTGTAGAAAACGGTGTGCCTCCTAGAAGATGGACGGGGAAAGAAATTTTTGCAGTGCTTAATGAGTATGATTTTAGACAGCTCAGTGTGGCGGCAATACCTGACAGACCCGACATGTATAAATATTGGACACATAAGAGCATATTCTAGGAACTCTCATACTGCAGTATGTTGTTGATCAGGCACTACCTAAATGTGATGCACATAGAAAAGAATGTGTGTGACAGTGTGGTGGGAACAGTGCAGAACTTTGAGGGGAAGACGAAAAACGGTCTGAAGGCACGCATTGATCTTAAAAAATGGAGATACGAAGACATTTGTAGTTTAAAGAAGGGAAGAAAAAATGCCTCAAGCTCCTTACACCGTGAAGCTTGACCAGAAGAACGTAATTTTCACCGTGAAGACTTATTGATATTGATCCAAATCAAGAAAAATATGAAGACTCTTGTGATGAGGAAATGCATAGATTGCCAGAAATTAATTCTGACACCAAAGAAGAGTTATCGGATGATTCCGATTACGAGCATTCTTAGTTTGAATTTGTAATACAAATTGATGTGTGCTTTATATGCTACTAGCTGTTGAATTCATAATTTTGTTTATTTTTGGTGATATATGAACAGGAAATTGGTATGGTTACATTAAACAGCCTGTTTTTTTAATGTATTTTTCAGTTTTAGCTGACGAAATAGGCCGTATTTTGTCGGCTAAGATATTTTTAGCCGACGAATTATATCATTTTTCGTCGGCTAAAACTATAATGGCCGACAAAATACGGCATATTTCGTCGTCAACTAAACCATAAACCCTATATTATAGCCGACGAATACTCTAATGTTTTGTTGTTTATAGTTAAATAAATAAAATAATAATTTATACCATTGGTTGCGTCTCATCGATTTGAAACTATTTGCAGTTGAAGGTCCGAGCAAAATAAGTAATTTAGACGGTCAAATTATCGTTTCTTTGCGTTTAGGGGTTTGACTAACGACATTGACCGTCCAGATCGTGTCCTTAACATTGTCAGATCATGCTGAAATTTACCCACACACATGTTTCAATATAATGATAATATCTAACGGTCAGATTTTTGTTTCACAAAATTGATCATCACAATCACAACATGCATACTAATGTTGTATAACTTGTTTACCAAGTGTTAAGTAGATGTTCCGTTTGAAAAACAAACTATTCGTAGAAGCTTCAAACGAAAAAAAGTCGTGAAATAAGATATGACCGGAATGATGAAATATGTTTACAGTTGAAAAATCACGTAATTCTGATAAAGTTTCGATGCCGATAGATGCAGTAAATGCATTTTTTCATTATTTCTCCCTATTGGTAGCCCTATCTCTGATTGATATTTTTCATAAATTTTTATACCACTGGTTGCGTCTCACGATTTGAAACTATTTACAGTTGAAGGTCCGGGCAAAATACGTAATTTAGACGGTCAAATTACCGTTACGAAATGTTTAGGGGTTTGACTTACGGTATTGACTGTTTGGATCGAGTCCTTAACGTTGTCGGATCTTGATGAACATTTACCCATACACATAGTTCAACATAATAATCATATCTGACGGTCGGATTAGTATAAAAAAATAATTAAACTCATAAATTGGAAATAACTCAAACAAATTAGTATAAAAAGTACTTTAGCCGACGAATATATTGAAAATTCGTCGGCTTTGGTTAAATAATAAAAAAAAGATAATTAAACATATAAATTAAAATAAATTAGTATAAGAAATACTAAAGCCGACGAATATATTGAAAATTCGTCGGCTATAGTATTATAAATAGCCGACGAATTTATTTAAAATTCGTCGGCTAAAGTTGAACTATAGCCAACTAAAATCATAGGATTAGCCGACGAGTTTTTTATTTCGTCGGCTATACTTCTGCCGATATAAACAAAACCCAGCGACAGAAACCTTAAAATTTCAGTTTTTTCAATTCTTCTCCTCTCTCCGCCTCTTTTCCTCTCCTCCGCCTCCCACTGCGCGCCCTCCTCGGCTCCTCCACCGCCTCCTCCGCTCCTCCCACTGCCTCCTTCGCTCCTCCACTGCCTCCTCCACCACATCCTCTCTCTTTCGAATTCTCAAAAAATTAAGGTAAGAAATTCGAATTTGTATATTTATTTGAATTATTGAATTGAATTATCGAATTTGTATATATTTAGTTGATTTATATATTTATTTTGAATTATTGATGTATATATGGTTGTTTATGGTTGTGTGTGTGTGTATATATATATATATTTGTATATATTGCTACAAATAAATATATATTGATGTATATATGGTTGTTTACAAATTAATATATATTAGAATGTTTTTAATTGTATATATTGTGAATTATTAATAATTATTTTGAAAATTTTGAATTATTTGTATATATTTTGAATTATTAATAATTATTTTAAAAATTTTGTGTGTATATATATATATTGCTGCAAATTTGTATATATTGCTACATATTTTGACTTATTAAAAATAAATTTGAATTATTGATGTATATATTGTTTGCATATAATAAAGTTGATGTATATATTGATTTAAGTTTATGGTTGATTCCGGGGTCCGGTTATCTAGGAAAGTGTCTCAATGTGTATTTGAGACCCTTGATTGAAGAGCTTAAGTTTTTTTGGGACGTTGGTCATCCCACTTATGACAAGTACATGCACGAGATGTTCCAGATGTATGCCATGTTACCATAAGTGATTTTTCTGCCCGTGGGATATTGTCGGGCAACGTTGTTAGGGGATACAAGGCTTGTCCAGAGTGTCTTAGCGATGAGGAGATCAGTAGTCATTGCAACAAGATATGCAGATTGGGTCACCGTACTCTCCTTCCGTATGATCACGAATGGATGTTCGATGACAAGACATTTGATTGGACTATAGAAAACGGTGTGCCTCCTAGAAGATGGACGAGAGGAAGAAATTTTAGCAGTGCTTAATGAGTATGATTTTGGGCAGCTCAGCAATCATCCCAATATTGTGGCGTCAATACCTGACAGACCCGACATGTATAAATTTTGGACACATAAGAGCATATTCTAGGAACTCTCATACTAGAGTAAGTTGTTGACAGTGTGGTGGGAACAGTGTTGAACTTGGAGGAGAAGACGAAAGACGGTCCGAAGGCACGCATTGATCTTAAAAAAATGGAGATATGAAGACATTTGTGGTTGAAAGAAGGGAAGAAAAAAATGTCTCAAGCTCCTTACACCGTGAAGCCTGACCAGAAGAACGTAATTTTCAGGTGGATGAGTTATGTGAAGTGTCCTTCAAGCTACGCAGGAAATATAGCCTGGTCTGTAAACATTCAGGACTATAAAATGTACGGGTTAAAGAGTCATGACTGTCATATTCTGCTACAACGTCTCTTTCCTATTTTCATTCGACCATTCCTTCCCCGTCAGGTGGTGGACCCGTTAGTAGCGTTGTCAAGATTCTTTCAGAAGTTTTGCACACGGAAAGTGACAAAATCTGACCTCCGGGAATTGCAAGAGGACATTATTTATATCATGTGTAAATTTTTTTAACATCATGCCTTACCTGATGATCCATCTTCCCGAGCAATTGTTGATTACCAGTCCAACACACTATACTTGGATGTATCCCACGGAAGGTATGTTTTTTACACCTGAATTCCTAATTTACATGTTCAATATAAAATCATAACAAATTACAACAATTTATTTATAGACAACTTGGAGATTACAAAGCTCATGTGGCTAATAAATCTGTACCTGAAGGATGTATAGCTTAAGTATATATTGCACACGAGTGTGTCACCTAAGTGAAGTTGTATTTAGGAGCGTTGAAGGAAACTCCACAAACCATACCGATAGATGTACCGAAGTTCAACCTTTCCATAGTCTCTAATGATGTTGAAGTTTATGGAATTTGCCATACTCCTACAAGTTGCAACCACATGAGCTAGTCATAGCCCATTGGTGTGTATTGATTAACTGTCCAGAAGTTAAATACTGGAAAGACATCCATTTATACTGTCCAGACATTCAAGGTGATCTCGACTACCATAATAACAAGTTCGCGAACTATTTTGGCGGCTGGGTACGTAATTCTTTATTTTTGTTCATGACTCTAACATTGCATAATTATTCATATTTACAATACATTGAATATTTGGTTACAGATGAACCATATTCAATTCGATGGTCACCCAAATTGGTCGCACTAACTAAGACTTCTAACGATGAAGCCAATAATGTCAAGAGTTTATCCGATGTGCAAGGTAAATGACGTGCAATTTATATGTGAACAGAGAGACAACAAACGGATAACACAAAATTCTGGGCGGAATGGAGTTGACTATTACGGTGTTCTCGATTCAGTGGTGGAACTCGTTTATGGGCAATGCATGACAGTGCACCTCTTCAAGTGTAGATGGTTTGATACTAGCAGCCCGCAGAGCATGAAGATCGATTAGTACATGATTTTATCGGTGAACACTGCTACAAGCTATTACAAAGATGACCCGTTTGTTTTTGCCACATCGGTAAAACAAGTGTTTTATCTTGATAACTTTGTTAAGGGTGACACATGAAAAGTAGTCAACCTTATGCACCCTCGAAATATTTACCGGGCGGCTGCTCTTGGAGAGACCGAAGATAAAGAAGAAGATGTTATGTATCAAGAGCCCAGCGCAATAGGTATTCCTGACTCCTCTACAATTCGCGTTAATAATTTTAAAGCGGGTCGTTCGATTCGAATTCAAGATTTAGAAGCAAGGCTTATTGATGTTGATCCAAATCAACAAACAAACGAAGACTCTTGTGATGATGAAATGTATAGATTGCTAGAAATTAATTTTGACCTTAGAAAACTCATCGGATGATTCCGATTACGAGCCTTTTTAGTTTGAATTTGTAATACAAATTGATGTGTGTTTTATATGCTACAAGCTGTTGAATTCATAATTTTGGTGATATATGAACATGAAATTGGTATGGTTATATTAAACAGCCTGTCTCTTTTATGTATTTTTCAGTTTTAGCCGACGAAATAAGATGTATTTAGTCGGCTAAAACTATCTTGGCCGACGAAATAAGATGTATTTTGTCGGCTAAAATAGTTTTAGCCGACGAATACCTTAATATGTCGTCGTCTAAACCATAAACCATAAACCTAACCCCTAAACCCTATACTATAGCCGACGATTACCCTAATGTTTCGTTGACTATAGTTAAATAAAATAAAAATTTTATACCACTGGTTGCGTCTCATCGATTTGAAGTTGAAGGTCCGGGCAAAATATGTAATTTAGACGGTTAAATTACCGTTTCTTTGCGTTTAGGGTTTTGACTCACGGGATTGACCGTCCGGATCGAGTCCTTACCGTTGTCGGATCAAGCTGAAAATTTACCCACACACATGTTTCAACATAATGATGATATCTGACTGTCGGATTTTTGTTTCAAAAGATTGATCATCACAATCACAACATGCCTACTAATGTTGTATAACTTGTTTACCAAGTGTTAAGTAAATGTTCTGTTTCAAAAACAAACTATACGAAGAAACTTTAAACGAAAAAAAGTCATGAAAAAAGATATGACCGGAACGATGAAATATGTCTACGGTTAAAAAATCACGTAATTTCGATAAGTTACGTCTAACTCTTTCTTCTCTAACTCTTTCTCCTCCTCCTTCTCCTTCTCCTCTCCCTCTCCTAGCCTATCTATTCCGATCTCCTCCCCCTCCTCTCTCCTCCTATAGCCGGCCTCATCTTCTCCTCCTCCTTCTCCTCCACAACCCTCCACCACTGGTGTAAAAACGAAAAAGAAGAAAAAAAAATTTTAATAAAAAATACAAGAAGTAAAAAAAAGAAAAAAATAAAATAACTATAGCCGAAGAATTTTAAGGTAATTCGTCGGCTAAAGTTAAAAAAGAAAAAAATAATTATTATTATAGCCGACGAATTTTAATAAAATTCGTCGGCTAAAGTTAAATAAATAATAAATAAAAATAAAATAACTATAGCCGAAGAATTTTAATAAAATTCGTCGGCTAAAATTAAATAAATAAATAAATTTAAAAAATAAAAATAATAGATATAGCTGACGAAATTTTATTAAAATTCGTCTGTTAAAATAAAGAATTTAAGCGACGAAAAATTTTTCGTCGGCTAAATAAATGACTTTAGCCGACGTTGAATAGTAATTTCGTCTGCTAAAGTTTTGGCCGACGGCTTTTTCCCGACGACGTGTCGTTCGCTAAGACATTAGCCGACAAAATTTTGTACTTAGCCGACGAAATTTACCATATTTCGTCGGCTAAAGTACTTATCCTGGTAGTGTATAGTAGTATTTAGCCGACAAAATTTACTATAATTCGTCGGTTATATATTTTTTTTTTCAATATGTAGCAGACGAATTATAGTAAATTTCGTCGGCTATAGTTATTTTTTTAAATTTTTTTATTAAATACTTTGGCCAACGAAATATTTATATTTCGTCGGCCAAAGTCACAGGTTAAGGCCGACGACAATTTATTTTGTCGGCTTTAGTTTTACTTTAGCCGAAGAAAAATAAAAAAATAAGTCGTCGACTATGTGTTAAACTATAGCCGACGACAACTTTTATTTCATCGGCTAAAGTCATAGCCGACGAGTCTTTGCCGACGAAATCTTAGCCGACGACAACTCACCGGCTAAGATCTTAGCTGACGAATTTGGCTAACAGGCCGATGAAAATTTTTCGTCAGCTAAAGTGCTGATCCTGATAGTGATTTTCATCGGTTAAAGTGCTGATCCTGATAGTGAATGGTTGCTTACGAGTACAATTTGTGCAAACAATATGTATCTTTGAAGCTGGATCTCAGTCTTAAAAATTTAACTATATGATTTTTTGAATTAACGAGTAGCATAAAAAATTCAGATAAAATTAACCATGAGTCACACTTGTAGTCGATGTTTCAACCTTTATCCCATTTTGCAAGATGAATTTCAACTTGTATACGAAAAACTACACCTTGTATTTGCTTTTGTTCGTAAAATGGATATAAGATAGACATCCATAAAATTGGATCCTATCTTTTGGGATTATGTCGCAATTTTGGTGTCACGTAGAGAAGTGGTAAGTTACAAACAAGGAGGATTAAACAGCTAAAAATCATTGTAAACATTAAACGCGGGATTACGTAGGGCTGTCGTAGGAAAGCCGAGGGCATGACATTTGGTTGCTTCCAACGACACGGCATTTTGATTTGCCCTTCATCATTGCAGATTTGCCCTTCATCATTGCCTACCATGATTGCAATTTTAATATTCTCAAATGATACCTGATTGATATTGGGGAGCATGATCTATTCCAAATTAACACTCCTAACTGGAGAGCTAGTGCATATACATCGGTTTATTCATTTTTTTAACAAAATTACAAGTTTTAAAATAGACCGGAAATGAAAGTCGAGCTCAGATCGACGGTAAAGAAACAAAACGAAACCAAATGAAAATAAAAATATATATAAAAAATAAATAAATTCATAAAAAATACAAATGCACTAGGTGCACCTTAGAATTTTTGATCTAACAGGAGTTATTAATAGAGTGGTATCACCACGATTTGAATCTACAAAGTGAATGTTTCTCAATTGTCCATGCATGGAATATTAGCATGATCACAACAATTGAATAACAAACAAGACCCAAACACAATGACGTAGTTAGAAATGTTCGGTTAGTGAGGCATAAATAATAATAATAATAATAATAATATATTTACAATGATATTGGTTTTCGACGAGTGTTATGTGTTCAAGTTGTTGCATGATAGCTAGTTTCATCGACTATATTAGAAAAATTATCATTCTAGATATATGAAATCAAACAATCACTCACCGAGACTTTACAATGTTTATAACATAAAATAAGTGGCTAATAATCTTGGCTTTCACAACTCTAATAAATACCTTTAAATGTAGGTTACAAAATTAAGTGAATTCCTAAGTTAGTTAAGTGAATTCAGCCTTGAAGTTCATCTGTGAGTGAGACCCTTCCTGTTAATTTTTTAATTTTAAAAATAATCCATTTGAAAAAAGAAGTATATGTGAATATATAGAATATTTGTGCAATGTGAACATGTGATCGAGGTGGTCTAGTGAATCAGCCTTGGATCTTTCATTGAGAGGTTAGAGGTTCGACACTCATATAGTGCATATTTTTGTATTTTGTTCAGTATAACACTGGTGAGACACTGATGAACCAAAATTTGTGAATGAAGGGTGAATGAGACATGTGCCCCACTTTGTCCCTGTATGTCTCTGTGTTTGCCCAAACACGACCCATCTCACGTATCTAGATGAAAAGGCCACCAAAAATTTAAATTTGGATCAATATTGATCGACATAAAGTATCTCACTTAATAGATTCATTTTCATTTCACTTTCTAAAATGTTGAAATGGTTACTGAAGTAAATTTGATTCAATGCTCACACACTCTGACTTTTTATTTTTTATCACTATGTTTTCTTGTTCAAATAATAACAAGTGTTACTTTTCATTGCTCTTAAATTAAAAAAATTACTGTTTCAAATTTAAGCAAACTAATTAAAGAAAATTGGTTGATATCAATGAGAAATTCTGAGATACATGTTTGTTATATATGTAAAGATACGACAACAAATTTGTGTCATTGTGTTGAAAGGAGTGATAGTCAATAATTTAAGTTCTAATCTTATCAAAAAAAATTTAAGTTCTAATGAATGTAGTTACTTGGCTACAACATTTTTATATGATTACAAACACTGTTTTGTCGATTTGTTAAGTTTGTTCAATTATGTAAAACTAGTATAATAAGTTTGTTGTGGTAACACATACGGTAAAATTAATGCATATAAATAAATAAAAGACATAATAATAATAATAATAATAATAATAATCAAGAAAATATGATAAAAATCCAATCAAATTAAATTACATATAACACAATGAGCCAAGGGGTAGTTCATTGTCTTCCTTGTCATAGTGGCCACTTGGAAAGTTGGGGTCAACCACATTGACATCTCATCTTCACTAACATGCTATTAATTGGTTATCTTTGTTAACCACCTCATGACCCATCTCTTCAAGCCAGATGAGGAGGAGATTCATCCATAGTTTCTGGTAAGAACTAACTTCTTACATTAATGCATTTGCAAATTGTTTGCAACTAATCAATGTTTAATAAGCCCTCCTTTGGTCATTTCATGTTGGAAGAAGAAAACATACTAGTTATTGTCTACATGTTCCCACAACCCCAGTTCCTCTTCAAAGGCCATCTTACATGTTTTGCACTAAACAAACAATTACATGCACAATTTGCATAACTATAATCAATAAAATACCAATTTGGGTACTGTGGGGGCCATTTGGCTTCCATTTACTTCATTGACAATAGCATTTTTGCTCCCTCTTTTATTTTCATTTTTTGAATGTATATTTTATTTTTCTGATTTGCCATCCATTTAATTAAGTAATTAATAATTAATTAACATGTAACCCCACCCCTCAATGTTAATGACTGCCCTCATATAAGTAAGCATCACCTTCTAGCTATCCCTTCCAAAAACAATTAGATATACACCAACTTCGACAAGCCCCCGATCTCCCAAGTCCCAACCTTTCTCTCTCAAACTTCCCCTCACCATTTCTCTCATGGAGGAGATGAACATGAACAAGAAACAAACTTGGGGAACATGCTCAAATGCTTTGGCTGTTCACAGAGACTCACAATCAATCTCAAAACCAAAACCCAAAATCAGAATCATCCACATATTTGCACCCGAGATCATCAAGACCGACGTGGCCAATTTCCGGGAACTCGTCCAGAGACTCACCGGAAAGCCATCTGACAACGGCGGCTGTACCACCAAGAAGAAGAGGGCGCAAGGAGTTTCAAGAAGAGCGTCAGAAGCTCATCAGAGAAGTGCATTCGTGGCCGAGGCCAGGAATATGGAGCTGCTGAGAAGTAACGGAGGCGGTGCCGGGTACCGGGGTCTGGAGCAGCTTCAGAGATCGGAGAGAGTGATCAAGGAAGAAAAGACGATGTGGAATGCGGAGAAGTCAGGTGGGTTTTTGGAGAGGTTTGCAGATTTGGAAGGGTTTATCCAAGAGCTTGGTGAATATCCTATGCTACCCAATTTGCAGTCTGCTTCTTCTGCTGCTCCAAATTCTCACTTGCTGCATGCTTTTGAAGGCACCCAACTTGTTTAGCTAGTTTTTATTAGTTGTACCAGTAATTCATCACCATCATTATCAGAAGAAGGAAGAATGTAATGAATCTGAAAATGGGTTGTGCTTAATCTCTTGGGTTTCAAGTTTTTAACTTAACTCTAGTGTTTGTGATTCATTTTGCTGTGTAAATACAAGGGTTTAAAGATGAGCATATATTTTTGGGTGTTTTCTGGGTTTTGGCAGAGACATATTGCAGCTGACAATCTCCATTTGGAAGTAAACTGGTCATAATATTTCATTTTCATCTTTCTTTTGCAGTTTTCAGTTTTGAATTGAATAGTGCTAGCTGAACCAGGGTTTTGTTTCTTTGTTTTTGGAGGATAGCTTTCACCCTGCTTCTCCTTTTGTCTCTTGTTAAATTGGGTCTCTCTGTCCATCTCTCTTTCTCGCTCAGAGCCATTTATGGTTTGGGAAACCACTCTTGCATTGCATTGATCAATTCCGACCTGCAAAACATATGGCTGGGTAGGCTGGCTTTCTCTGCAAACTTGATGCAAGTTTCTTCTTTTTGGTTGCATTAATTTTTATACACAAGTCGTCTCTTCTCAGTTTCTCTTATCACGTTGACATGAAAATTCAGATACACTGCTCCGAATGTAAGAGGCTAAGATCTACTGTTGAGAAACTTCCATTATTAGATTTTGAACACCGTTTTGCAATACCCACTTGTTTTTCATAAGCAAAAATATACCAACTTGTGCCTAGTTGTCTACTAATTCAATTGAATAATAGTGACGATTTAGATGTTTTTTGTTCATGAAAAACTTCTAAACCAAGACATTTTTCTTCTCCAACCACATGTGAATGTACGGAAGGTACATAATGTATTTGATTTTTTTTGAGTAAAATAGGGCAGGAGCCCAGAATTGCATTTACTGAGTAATGGATGTATATAAATTCAGATACCATAGATGTACATATGTATGCGTATACCTATAGTGTGTACATACATGTCTATATAGTATCAAGGTTCAAAATAATGTTCTAAAAAGCTAGCAATTAGGCGGATGGTAGAGAGGGACATCGCATCCAGGTGTTCAAGAGATAATTGGGCCACCGTATAGTGGGTTAAAAACAATTAAAAGAGTTGAATACTTGAATACGTAAGTGTAGCGTAATAATTAAATTAAAAAAATTATACTCAAACATTTGACAAAAAAATTAGTATCATATCTGATAAAAAAAGATTAGCATCATAAATATCTATAAACTCGACTCATCCAAACAGATGGTGGCGTCAAGGTTGCCGCCAAGAGGGAATTTGAGAACACCAGGCACCCGCCAGTAGCAAATCAAGTAGTTTTGTTCGATTCACCAAGAGCTGTGAAATTATTGTCTGGGTTTGCAGCAGAGGTTTAATAAGTTGACTATGAATTAAACAGCGGCGGATAGTCAACATTTTAACTAGATGAATATGTAATTAGCCTCTGAATCATTCAACCTAAACTAAACAATAAACATGACAGGTACAACTCAGAGTCTCACAAACCACCATCACTTCAAATCTTTCAACTAAGATGCTATAATAGTGAGCATCTGTTAGTCTACAACGACTGCATACCAAGAGTTGAGCCTTCAAAGACAACGATCGGTGCCTGAACCCAGATTGGAGTTCCCTTATGCACATCGACACTGCCTGCTGCTGCTGTATATCACGAGAAATTTTCGCATACAGCCATCATATGTAAACTCCTCTCAGAAGAGCTAGCACGTCAGATATGGAGTAAGCAATGGTATTACGATTAAAAACAAAGGGAAAAAGACTCATTCTCACTTGACAAAGGAAAAATAAAACGCCATTTGATCAAACCTTCAATCATGACCTTTGTTATAACGTAGATTTGTACATGAATGTCATAAATTTGAAAACAATTAACTTAGTTCATGAGACTCCAATGAAAGAACCACTACCCTAAAGAATTTGATGGCAATAGATAAGTTCGACTCAAAATTTAACGGAGAAGAGCAGAGATTGTTTTTCCGGTCAAGGTTAAAAAGAATATGCACTCCATAAAGCTTCAAATGATCCACACATACACACATCAGATGTACACGAGGATCATTTTGAAGAGCAAGGTTTCCTCAACGTTGACAAATGAATTGGAAAACAAGCAACATATAAAAATTGAAAATGGAAAGAAAATATTGAGATGTCCTCCCAGGTGATGTATAGGCAAAAACATGAGGCGGCAAGAATGTTCACATCTTAGTCAATCAGCGTGGGTGCAATTTAGTCAAGGATGTTCACACTGCACACCAAGTTTTTAATACTCCACTAGTCTCCTTGTTCTTATCCGGACTAAATAAACACTGAATTTTCTAGTGTACCTACGTGTTTGTGGTACCTACATTTACCGATATAACAACAAATTTGTTGTCATTTTGGTAAATGTAGTTATTATTTAGGTAATATTTGTTCTATTAGAGATAATTACTCAACTTAAGACAATTTACAAGTTTATATACAATTTGTTGTCATTGTAGTAACTTGGTACAATTATATGTAAATGTATAAAATAAATGTAGTAAATTTTGTTGTGAATATTATAAATTTTACTCATTTAACTACTTATTTTTGTTCAATTAATGGTAAATGGATGTATGGTATACATCACAATACCGTAGACAACCCCAATAAACACTAGGGTTTGTTCTTACTTGCGGATCAAGGCATATCAAATCTTCTTTGGATCTTTAGAGGATTCCTTAAGCAAACACAAATCCTTGTCAATTATGACTTCCAGTCAAAATGAAACACATTAATAATAACGTAGACCGCAAGAATCGGTCCAATGACCCTTTTGACAAAGCATTCGCCAAATATTAATATTTTGGTCTAAACATTGCCTCCTAGGCCTTGAGATTGAACACCAAGCCCACTTGTAAAATCGATAAGGGCTAGAAACCCGACCCAGATTCTTTAAAATAATAGGAAACGCTATATCATTTCCCCCTTTACCGTCGTCTACCTTCAGCAAACAACACTTCGTTTCAGAGGCATCTGTTCAACTCTTCTAAATACCCTAACACCAAATCTCGTTTTCAACCTTCTTTCAACAACATGGTTGATATTCCGACACAAGACATTGCCATTGATGGCAAGAGAATCGCTGAAAACCTCAAAGCTATTAACCACTTAACCCATTCTCATCTGGAATTGACCACCAGAGCCACCGCCAGACTTGGGCCATTCATAAAAAAGCTCTCAGAAGTTCAGCACTACTATCATGAATTCAGGATCCCCATATTTCTTTTCCAAAATGCTACTGCAGATGTTACCTCTTGGCAGAAGCAAAGTGACTGTCCAGCCATAATTAGAGCCTAGTCATTTCCAAGTGATCAAATGCTACAATGGTACCAGAATCGCCAAGCTCTGGATCTAGATCGATGGAGACTGGCAGGAATTGTGGATGCTATTGATCTCAGTTTCAACCTGAATAGTCGTGGCATGAATCGTTCCCAATGATGGCTGCCACCTGTTTCTGGAATTCCTACATTAATACTTTCGATTTCAAGTTTGGTCAAATGGGCATCACTCTCCTAGATGTTTACGCAATCACCGGCTTCCCAGTTACTGAAGAAGCATACCAGGAACACCTCTTTGAAGATGCAGATGTCTTCCACATTACCAACCCAACAGATTACCCAACACACTTGTCCTACAAAGGATAGGTTAGACATTTCTATGCTCGCACATATGAGCAAAGCAGAATCGCCTTCCTTGATTTCTGGCTTCATAAGTTTGTGGCCTGCACCACCACTCAAAAATTGACTAAGACCTGGGCACGCACTACAACCCTTCTTTTCAATGGGCACCGCCTTGGCCTGGCTCAACTGGTATTAGGATTCCTTTATCGAGCACTGCATAAATTGTCCCTCCATCAGTTAAATTATAGTGATGTGTCTGGTCCCCTTTGGATACTAGACCTCTGGTTGCAGATTTATTTTGTCCAATTTAGAGATGAGCAGGTTACAGATTTCTCGGCGAATCAAGTACTAGGGAAAGCATTCGCCAATGCTTCTTCACCTCCATCTATTGGATATTTCAGGTCTCTGGAGTACATGTTCAACTTTGACGCCACCACGCTAGACTCCGGTCTTCTAGTCCTCAATCATAAATATCTTGAAACTCTGGCGAACGAATTCATGTGGTCCATAGCACAATCTCCTGAAGGGTGAACACTGTTTAATCAGTCTATCTCTCTGATGGATATTCCTCTCCCCAAACTGGCTGGCTTCGAACTATATGCACCCAACTACTTCTGTCGCCAGTTTGGTCTCCATCAGCGTGTACCTTATCCTCTCACTGATAGCCTCAACTGTTACAGCTCCTAGCGAATCGAGAAAGTACCACGGCAGAAAATCGGGGATCCTCGCTTCAAGTCCAGATTAATCCCAACCATTGTCAAAATCCACAGCTTTGACCTATTGTTCTATACCAATGGCGTTTCTCCAGAATACACTTAGTGGTGGGATTCTCTTCATGACCATCACTGGCCTGCAGACATCAGCACTTTCTTCAGGATGACTTTCAGACTTGCCAGATCCTTTCTCTCTGCAGAAGACAAAGTCATTCTTGATGGAGCTGCTATTCCTAAGAAATTCACGCCAATCGAGAGTTCAACCGCGAATCAACAGGTAACTGCATCTTTCCTTCAAAAACTACTACTTACTCATCTTGGTTAACAAACCACTAACTAATTGCTTGACCATGTAGAAACAACATCCAAGTATACCTCCAGCCCAAACATCAACTTTACAACCTAGCAAGTGGAGCAGGAGAGTAATCATGGATGATTCTGATGAAGACATTGAACCACACCCAGTAAATTTCTAAGAATCTTCTGAATCATCTCCTATTGCTTTTTATATTGAAGGCTACTAAGTACCATTTAAACCCTCTTGCACCTGACCCGAAGACGAAAAACCACCCCAACAGATGCTTCTTCTTCGTTACAGGCTCTAATCTCTGCACCTCCTCCCTCAAAATGGGAAAGAGACCAGCTATTAGACGCTGTGCTGTGTAGTGTACTGCCTCGATCTAACGTCATTCCTCTTCAGACACTACGCCCTTCAGAAGCTGAGGCCTCCTCGACTCCCAACTTCATTGACGGACCAGAGGCTACCTATCCCCTATCAGAAGACTCCAGCGAATCCAACGAAAATAACAAAACGATCATCCTTGCAGGGGCTACTCATGATGTGGAGCATAACTCACACCCTACTACCTCAGAACAAGAAGTAGTCCCGGATATCAGATCACTAGACACTCGTGCTTCATCAGTGAGATACCTTTCTCATAATTCACCCTGGTTGTTAGTTTTCCAATTAGAAACTTATGCTCATGTCTCCTTGGCCTCTTCCAACAGGAACCAAACCAGGACGCATCCACGAATGCACCTTTAGTAGTTCAAATCCCACCAGATGAAGCAAAAATTTCTTCCAGGGCGAATATTAATACTACACCAGAAGATGCAGAACCCTCCAAGACACCACTTGTCCAGGTATAGTAGTTCTACTTCTCTTACAGCTTCTTTTATATATCTACCTTTCACAAGACTCACTCTTGGTTTTTTGTTTCTAGGAATCAACTCCATTACCAACCGCGAATATGACTCAAGTTGATATTCCTGAATCCTCCAATGCATCTTTGGCTCCCGAAAAACCTGAGGATATTTTCCCTTCCACCTTAGTGACTTCACAAGGGTCTTTCCCTCCACTTAGGGTCTGTATCTTCCTAACATCTTGTTAAACCCCCTGATGTCATTCCTGGGACCTAACTGATTAAGTCTTTGATTTTCAGGTCTTAAGAGCCTATCATCAAAGCCGGTGCTTCAATAGATGCAGCCATCACCACTGTTCCTATTACAAACAAGTCATTAGAAGAAAGCCTTCAAGCTCTCTTTGAGATTTCCACCCTTAACCCTGTAGTAGCTGCAGCTAAGGAATTCCTGGCGAATCTTGACGTTGTTGACATCACATTGGAGGAAAATGAAAACAAGATCCTCGAAGCCATCTCATCCCTTCGGGACCATGTGGATGAAGAAAAACTAGAGCTCTTGGAAAGCTGCATGCAGCATCTTCCCTCACAAATTGATCACTGGGAATCGGATAAACATAATGCACAAGTCTCCAGCGAGCAAAAGAATGAACTCTCGAAGA
Source organism: Comarum palustre (assembly GCA_951800085.1). Taxonomy (NCBI): domain Eukaryota; kingdom Viridiplantae; phylum Streptophyta; class Magnoliopsida; order Rosales; family Rosaceae; genus Comarum; species Comarum palustre. The sequence goes on from OX637578.1 coordinate 16,145,247, forward strand.
CCTTCTCTGAAGCATCCAAACAACTCCAAGTTGATTATCAGGAGGCTACTGTGATCGCAGACAAACGCATAGCGGACCCGGAAGCCCTACTGAAACAACACGTGAGAAGAAACAAGCAAAACTGTCTGCCCTTCAAGAGCGAATCCCAGAAATTACAAAGTTAAAAGACCAGCTAGCACATGCGGGTGACTCCAAAAAGAAGGCCAAGGAAAAAGCTCTCCTATCGAAGGCTGATCTTGAGAGAATCCAGATAAACATTAGGTTCGCTGGCAAACTTCTGTAGACAGCCCATTGGGCCTGAAATCTGTACTTTCGTTGTAAATAGCCCAAACCTTAAAAGATCAACTACTCCGATTCTCTTCACAACGCCTGATTTTGAATTAATGCTAAGATCTTGAAAAGATGTGAAACACAGCTACTTTTGACCAACAATTAATCCAAAACCGTTCCCAAAACCTTCGAAATTCATCCATTCTTCGCTATAAATTGGGAACTCAGCTTAGTTTCTTTCAATCAACATAACGATTTTGCCATGGCTCGTATCTCTTACCTTCTTCTCGGGAAACTCTTTCCACCAGACATCAAACTCCCTGAGTTTCTCTCCTAGGTTTAGTGGCCTGTTCTCATATGGTACATAAGTTTAGTGACATGTTCTCATGTCCTTCCTCAAAGTGTAACTACTGTTGTCGGATCTTCACGAACGTGAGGCATCCTCGCAACGTAGTTCATAGAAGGATAATGGAGACTGTCACCTTATACCAACCCATTCTGGCTTGTGCTTGTTCCTTGATCAGGACATGTTCTGCCAGATAGTATATATGAGTCTCTAACTGTCGCATCCCGGGGACTATTCCCGGCCCCGGAACACGCCGGTAACCGCCGTAATCCCGATCTAGCGAGTAATTAATATGTCATTTGACGTATTAATGACCCTCCAGACCGAAACTACAAGGCTATGAATAAAATAATCAACACACAAATGATATGAATGTCAAATACGAAATGACAAATGTGCAGAGTAGCATACAAATGTTTTACAAGTGGAAGATAACAATGGAAAATACCCGAGACGAAAATAATACAAGAAAAAGTCTCGGAACAACGAGCCCGAATAATGTCTCAAAGTATCCAACAGATTATCAAATATCAAAATACGGAAATCAAATGAAATGGAGTCCACACCAGAATGGGTGCCCTCGAAAGCGGAAATGCACGATAACCGACGACGCTCCGCGAACTCCTAGTCCAGCTCCTCTAGAGATGGGTGCTGAAGACCTGAAAAGATGTAGAGGTGAGCAACTCGTCCTCGCTAACCCAAATGGGGCCAAAGCCAACCAAGTCGGGGTTTAAAACCCATGAGAAAACATATAGCTTATATATGTAGATAATCGTAAGTATACGAAAAGAGCATGTGGAAATGTGAATGCAAAGCCACGCACACAAAGCTCGGTAAAACATGTTAACCACACATGAAAGAACTTTCTGGATCTATGCGGCCGAAATCCCGGGTTTGTCTTCACTGCAAACCGGGGCCAACTACCTATGAGCCCTAGTGCGCGTAGTAGCGAGAGCGTCCATTTACAGCTAACGCCCAACTGACAGCACACCGCACTTACGTCACGCTTAACTCTGTACGAGGCGAGCGTAAGCGGGATAATTAAAATAAACAAGGCATTGCCCCTCCGGAGGTTCAAGGTCATCGACACCGCGGGAGCGCTAGATACTAGGTCCAGTCACTCTCAGGCCAAGCACCGGAAATCTGGACAACGGTACTACTTTTTGATCCAAACTCACACACGCACACCAATTGCTATAAAAAGCGTGTGGTCAAACTCAAAATAATGCAACTGTACTTTTATATAAATAAGTAAAGAGAAAGAGCCACCGACCCAAAAGGGTTTCGGCTCACCCATTGGGCGTGCCCCTACTACCTGGTATGATAATACTACTGGCTGCGCTCCAACTCCTGGTCCTCCTGAAGCAAACGTCGATGTGCTCCTGAGTCTGTGGGTGAGATAACAATGACAGTCAGGTATATGTAATTCGAGGATCTACTATCTACGATTAAGACTTGATAAACATTCTTTGTTTATCTTTCTGACATTAGGGTCTAACTTATTTAACACTCCGATTCTCGAACCGGCGAGAATTCAGGATTATTTCTTATTCAGTACTTACGTCGTTTTGCCACGTTTGTAAATCAAAAGTCTTTAAAACGTTTAACCGTAGTGATTAAAAACGTAAAGTAGGTGTTCTACGGTACAAGTTAAAAGTCAACTTTGAAATACTAAAAGTCAACTTTAAAATAGTAAAAGTCAAATGTCAACAATAAAGTCAACGGTCAAAAAGTCAACCGGTGAATAGTAAAAGTCAACGGTCAAAAAGTCAACCGGTGAATAGTAAAAGTCAACGGTCAAAAAGTCAACCGGTGAATAGTAAAAGTCAACGGTCAAAGTCAACCAATGAATAGTAAAGCCAACAGTAAAAGTAAACAGTAACCGTAAATAGTAAAAGGTAAAACTAAAAAAGTAAATAGGGTAAACAGTAAAATGTAAACAGTAAAACAGTAACTGTAATTATCCAAACAGTCAAAGGTAATATGGTAACTCTACCCCTGGGTAAAACTGTAAAAGTGAAACTGACATGGTAAAAACTCTGGTTTTTACCGTGCCGGTTTACGATCGACTGTGTCGACGGAATAGGTCGGTTTTCCGGCCAAATCGAGTCTTTTGGCCTGTTCTTCCTCTTTCTACACAACCTAGGCTATCCAACAACAGCTCAAACAGAAGAAAAGATCGAGTTTTTACCTTGAAGCTTCCTCTATTTTTTTTCTGGCAGAACTCCTCCGGCGGAGCTCCGCTGGCCTTCTCCTCCTTCCTGGGCAGCTCCTGGTGGCGCCTGGGAGCTTCCTTGCTCTTCAAACACTCTAGATCTCTTCGTCCTCCTCTGCACAGTGTTTCCTAACTTTTGTCCTCTGTTGGGCAGCGCTGGTGTCGCTGGTGACCTGGGCAAGGTCGCCGGGGCGAGGCGAACGGTGGCGGCGGTGAGCGTCGACGCGCGCGGGCAGAGGAGCAGCTGAGCTGCTGGGTCGAGAGCAGGAGGGAGAGAGAGTCTCGGTGAGGGAGAGACAGAAAAGGAAAGTGAGGGAGAAAAGAAAGGGGAAAGAAGAAAAGGAGAAAAGGAGTGGTCGAGAGAAGAGAGAGAAGGATAAGATGAGATAAGGTTTTTAAAAGAAACCAACGGCCACGATTCGACGATCGAATCAACGGCTACGATTTAACCACACTTCCAAAAGAATTTTAAAACCAAATCCATTTTCAAAAATTAATTTAAAAACAACCAAACGTCAAATTCAATCGTAAAAGTTGTACGAAAAAAAATACGTAAATACTTTCACGCATGTGGCGACGTGTGTCCTAACGACAAAAGTTTACGACGTACTAAAAAGTAATCGGAATTAAACCCTAAATGTGTCGGAAAATTAAATAAAATTATCGGGGTCTCACACCAACTGCTTCTACTATCTTATACTTTTTACGCTAGCTGGAGAATAGTAGTAGGACTTGTATTATGGTATCAGAGGCACTGTCTGGCTTCTTTGTGTTGTAAAAGTTTATGGCCACAAAGCCAATTATGAATAAAACATCTGATTGTTTCTTATATCATCGCCTGTATCTTGTACAAAAAATTGGTTTTCTAACTTTAAACCACAGGTATTGGTTCAATGAATATAAATAAAATTGCAACTCAAATAGTTACAAATTGAATGAAACTATCAAAGTTTCAAAACATAACAAAAATTTGAAAATTTTGAAAAATTGGGTATCAAACAAACCTCTTAGATAGTGTAGGGTAGCCCCCTAGTTTGTTTTGGTTGCCACGAACGAGTTCCAGAGAAAGCTAAACCAAACAAACTTGTCATTTGAACCAAGCCCCCCAGGTCAGCCATGTTTCATAGAAAGAACAATGTCTTATATGGAGGGTGAGCGACTGTTGGAGGATCTTCATACTCCCAGATACTAGGGAAATATTTCTTCAAATGGCGACCGTTAATAGGATTAGTATGGATTTCACCATCCAACTCTCTAAGGTAATAAGCCCCTTTTCCAACAAGACGATCAATAACGAAAGGCACCACCCAAGTTAGAGACCATTTTCCACGTTCGTGAACATGTTCGCCAAAAGGTAAAATGGCTTTCCACACCAAATCTCCAACTCCAAAGCTACGTCATCTGGTGCGTTTATCATAAGTGTGAGCAACTCTTTTCTTTTCCATAATGAGATTATCCAAAGCTTCCATTCGTTTGGAATCTAAGTCTTCATGTTCCTGATACATAACTTGAACATAATCTTCACCAATTAGCTGATGTTTTTCGCGAACGCGCATTGAATGAACATTAATCTTCATGGGAAGGACTGCATTATGACCAAACATCAACGCATATAGAGTAGTTTCGGTAGGAGTTCGTTTGGTCGTTTGATAAGCCCACAGAGTGTGATCCAATCATTATGCCAATCCTTGGGGTTGTCTACCAACATCTTTCGTAGAATAGTCAAAATAATCTTGTTGCTGGCTTCTGCTTGTCCATTAGACTGAGCATAATAAGGTGTAGAATGTAGAACTTTGATTCCATATCTTGCAAGAAACTCTTGAGTTTCTTTGGCCATAAAGGCTGCCCCCGGTCTGCCACCAGACATTCTGGTATGTCATATCTGTAAATAATATTCTAAAACACAAATCGGCAAACTGTCGTTACAGAAGCATCCTTCGTTGGTATTGCCTCCACCCACTTAGTGAAGAAATATGTCTCTACCAACAAAAACTTATGTTGTTTAGAAAATTAGGGATGAATGACTCCCACAAAATCTAATGCCCAGCCTCTTCCAAGCCAAGGCTTAATAATAGGTTGCATGAGAATATCAGGGACATGCTGGACTGGTCTATGTGCCTGACACTCGAAACAACTCTGAGCGAAACTGATACAATCCTTAAGAATGGATGGCCAGAAAAAACCGTAACGGCGAATAAGCCACCTCATTTTGGGTCCAGCCTGATGCGATCCATAGACCCCCAAATGTACCTCTCTCAGCAACCTTTTAGCTTCTTTCCCGTAGATACATCGTAGGTCCACACCCTTTTCTCCTCGGCGTAAAAGCTCACCTCCCTTAAGGATGTAATTTAATGCAAGATATCTGACCTTTTTTCCGCTGGAGCAGATGGGTGCAGTAGATACTGTATGATAGGTTGTCGCCAATCAACATCAATGAGATCTAATGTTGTCACTAACCATTCATCGTTAATCATTGGGCGTCCCAAATGTTCGGTGTGAAAATGGATTTTCTTCGAACAACCAAGTTTGAGGGCGTGCCAGTACCTATGGGTCAGGTACAACCTTGATCTTGATGCGCGTTCGCCTTCTGACTTCTCTTCAAACGACTGTATACAGACGCTCGTCAAGCTTGCATATAGGTTCTATAGACCTAGCTGAAGAGCAACTAGGATTTTTCTCCTCTTCCTCTGAAGCGGACGTTCCTACTCAGACCGATATAGTTGAGCAGAGCTAAAAATCACGAGATCTGGTGCGTTCGTCAAAGGATCTCTAACAAACTCTGGATATTTGCTAGAGCTTTCACTCCAACAATGGTTTTTTACTGGTATTCACCTACGGATAGGGCTTTATGAGCCGGTGGTGGACTGTTCGCTCACGGATGAGGCTTGGTGAATAGAAACGGGTAGTGCTCACAGATGAGGCTTTGGTGAGGTAGCAGCGGATAATGCCGACGGGTTGGGCTTTGGTGAATAGCAACGGGGAATGCCTACGGATAGGGCTTTGGTGGACAAAAAGACTCGAGGAATCTTTCTGGTAGAGGTGCTCCGGAGAGGCTTGTTTTGCAGTGTGCAAAAGTTGTGTAGAATCGTTGAGATGTCCCCTGTCTCTGTATCTTGACTCCTTTATATAGTGAACACTAGGGTTTGTTCTTACTTGCAGATCAAGACATATCAAATCTTCTTTGGATATTTGGAGGATTCCTTAAGCAAACACAAATCTTTGTCAATTATGACTTTCAGTCAAAAGGAAACACATTAATAATAACGTAGACCGCAAGAATCGGTCCAATGACCCGTTTGACAAAACATTCGCTAAATATTAATATGAATTAAAATTTGTTTAGTCCTTGTACTTTGAGGTTGACATCTATTTAGTCCTCCACGTTTCATTTTAATTTGAACGGTTCTTGAAGTCTTGATTTTTCATCCAACTCGTCAGTCCGTCAGTTTCTACCGTTAAAAACAGACATGTCAGTGCCTAGTCAGCCGATATTTGCATGAACTGACTAAAATGCCCTTGTGTGATTTGAACTTAAACCTCTATCTCTCTCTCTGGTCTCTCACTGTCTCACTATCGATCCTTCTCTGACACCACCGTCTCCTCTCAACACCCATCTCGACCCATCATCTCTTCTCTCAATAATGGAGGGGAAGGAGATCGTGGTTTTGGGTTCGCGAAGAAGGGGACATGAATGATAAGATTCCTCGTTTTGGTGAGTTTCAATTTCAAAACTTTCTGGGTTTCAAAATTTAGGGTTTCTGGGCTTGTGTTTTCAATTGATTGTTTGTTGATGAAGAAGGTAGTTTTGCTTTGGGTGGTGTTGATATCCAAATTTAAAACAATAAGTTATGATTAGCTCAAAGACTAGCTCTATGTCAAAGTTAAAAGATCAGATTTGGGTTATATAAATCAGCTGTGTTTGATACTACTGTTTTGGTCTATAGCTAATATTGATCTTGTTCAGATTTGTTCCATGTTATACAGTAATGATGTTTTGTTGCCTTAATGGATTAGTTTCCAGTACGTTGCCATACTTTGCAAAAGATGTGCTGATGTACTGAATATTCGCTTTTGTCTTTTAAAGGCTTAGAAGAGCATCTTTTTTACTCATGTAGCTAATAATAATCCTTTGCTTTATGCTGAGAGATGATCTAAGTTTCTTGGCAATAATGGCTGATTTATTGAGCTTAGTTTTTGATCCTTACTGGTTGATCATTACAATATTTTGCGTATTAGCTACATTACGATTTGATTGAGGATTCAATAAGGAATATTTTATAGTTGGATTCTTTATAGTTTGTACGGTAATATCCTACTTCATGGATATCTCTGAAGCAGATTTATAAGTGGAATCAAAGTGTCCTAGAATGATTAAATAGTCCTTCCAGCTGTTACTAGATTTTGACTATTACGATAATGCCAGCAGTTTTGCAATGCCGGGAGGCACTGTAGTACACACCACATTGTGGCACCACTCTGTGCCATTGTTTAGATGCAGTTGTAACTCATTACAATACTCATTAGAAATCTCCAAGTTAGCATACTTATGTTTGAAGTTGTATACATGAGTGTTCTGTCTTTTCCAAACTTTTAGTGACAATAAGGGCGTATGCCCTTCTGATGGGAATTGCCATAGTGAAATATTCTTGTTGATCTATTGGGGATGAGTCTTAATGCCCTCTATCAGATGATCTAAGTTTCTTCCCCACCTGCATTTTGAAGTCAATGCCTTGGCCACTCATAAAGATTTTGTTCTTGTTGACCAGTGTTTGGATCTCGAATGTATTTTGTATACAGAGATAGCAATTCTAAGACAATATCATTTTGATGTAGTGGAAACAAGACAAAATGTAAGGATTACAAATGGTGTTAGTATGAGGATTACACTGGTATGAGTATAAGCAAAATATGTATATGATGAGTACTCATATCCTCATTGTTGTAAAATTCTAAGTTTCTTGCTGCCGACTTTCTTCAAAAATATGTATTGATCTTTATATCATTTGCTTGCTCTTGAAAAATTCTTCTGATATGTCTATTGGAATTTACTTGTAACAAGGTCCAATTTTTTTTATAATCAGGTTTTGATCTCAATCTCCTTGTAATAAGTTCAAAACTTACTTATGTGTCTAATGCTTTCATTTGCCTTTGCAGATCCTCCGGACAAGCAATGTTTATCTGTCAACCACAAGGAACTAGAAGATGATGATTTCTTCATATATGAAGACTTGTTTGTCAGTCAACCAAGCAATGGTCTGATAGAAGAGATAATGGAGGCTAGACCTAGCAAGGGAGTGGTGATAAAAGAACCTGAAGAGAGTGTTGTGTCTACTCAATGTAGCATTGTTGGTGAGAAAAATAATAAGGACAAAGGAAAGCAAAAACTGATTGAAGATCCTAAGGTCATGAAGCCACCTAAAAAGGCAGTTCAACTTGGTTGGCAAGGTTCAAATGCTGTTGGGCAGTCATCTAGTGGCTTTGGGTCAAGTGATGTGGAGCAGAATGTGTCTGATAATGTGCTTAACTTTGATGATTTCGATGCTTTAGATTTTATGCAGTCTTATAGTGGTCAGAGACAAGATGAAGTGTGTTATGACGATGAAGAAGGTACTAATGATGAAGATTCAGATAGTGAGGATTCTGATTACGAGCCTCTACCAGAAGATGAGGACTATGAAAAATATGGAGATGATGAGAATGACTATTTTGTTGAAGAAACTGGAGAAGAACAAGCGCAACTCAAAAGATCACTTCTTTGTGGTTATGTTGGTTCAAGCAATGGTGAAATTCTGCAATATGAAGATGATGAATTTTTTGACAATGAGCATATGTGGACCAACTTCACAAAACTTTTTCCTGGAAAAGTTTTGAAGGATCAAATGCGGAAGTGTGCTAAGGATACTACGATGCCTTACTATCTTAAATATATGGAGGAGATGAATAAACTTGATGACAATGCCTACAAATGGATGACACGTAAGTAAACCCTAAACTTTTAAGTCTTAAATTTTCATGAAGCTTGGATGCTTACTGTCCTTTTGTTTTTTGGTGCTTTTAGATTATACCTTTAACTATTGTTTTTGCTTGGCAGATAAGGATAGGCCTCCTAGAAATTGGTGTCGAGCATTTTTCAACACAACCACCAATTGTGACATTATGGACAACAATATATGTGAGAGTTTAAATGCAGTACTTGTGGATGCTAGAAAGAAGCCCCCCATTACCATGTTTGAAGAGATAAGGTGGAGGCTTATGAAAAGGATTCAAATGAGAAGACAAAAAATGGAGAATTATGAATACAATATTTGCCCTAAGCCAAGAGAGACTTTGGAGAAGAACAAGATCAGAGCTGCAGATTGTACTTCAACTTTCAATGGTGGGGATAGTTTTGAGGTTGAGAACTTTGAAGGAACCAAGAATGTTGTCAACCTAAGGCTGAGAACTTGTAGTTGCAGGAGATGGGATTTGACTGGAATCCCTTGCAAGCATGCAGTTTCAGCCATCTACTGGAAGAGGGAAGCCCCAGAGAATTATGTTGCCGACTGTTATTTGAAGAAAACATACATGGCTATCTACAGCAATTTCATCAATCCTGTTACCAGTATGGACATGTGGACAAGATGTGAGGGGCCAACAATCTTACCTCCTTCATATTCAAGGATGCCTGGTAGGCCGAAGACAAAAAGGGCTAAGCATCAATTTGAAAAAATTATACCCTCAGAGGGTAAGTTAGGCAGGCAGCAAAGATCCCTCAAATGTGGCAATTGTGGTGTAGTGGGGCATAACAAGAAAACATGCCATAGACATTAGCCTCCGAAGGAGAATAAGAAGAGGAAGGCCAGCAACGAAGGATGTCAAGTTTCTAATCAGGTTTTGGACTTTTCTAATAGTATTATATTACTTTAGTTTTACTAATTTGATGGTTATTTGTGTTACTTATTGTGTACAACATTGTGCAGCCGAAGAAACCAAAAGAACCTCGTAAGCCTCCTATGACTGTGAATGAACTCAGGGCAAAGTTAAGGGAGAATGACAAGAAGCAAAGGGTAACTATTATGTGTTTTCGTTAAGGCAAAGTTAAGGGAAGATGATTCAAACTTGTTTCCTTTCTTGTATATAAGCTATATATATTTACATTCATGTGTTTTTGTTTGGCTTAGGACAAATATGCTGCTGCCAAAGCTGCAAAGCTGGCATCAGCCAGGTCTTCCTCATCCACAACAAGGCTTTCACAAGTTGGAGCAAGACCAGCCCAAAGAGCAGCTGCCCCTACTTTAAGGCCACCCCAAAGCGCAGCTGCTGTAACTTCAAGGCCCGCACAAAGCGCAGCTGCCCCAATTTCAAGGCCAAGGCAAAGTGCACCTGCCCCAAGTTCAATGTAATTTAGTTGCTAGCTCTAATCTTTTGTTAGCATGATTAGAGCTATTTTGTTAGGATGATTAGAGCTAACTTTCACATATTAGAACAGTTTATGAGGGATGTAATGGCTTTAGTAGTCATTTTTGTTAAGCTACAGTTTGCTAAAACATCTCTGTCTAGGTTCTTTTGCTTATTATGAATGAAACATTAATTAAGTTCTATATTAATGTGCCAATTGTTGTTGCTTGATGTTTTGATGGATAGATGGTTGTTTTGATGGATTGATGGAATGTGCCAATTGTTGTTGGTTGATGTTTTGATGGATTGATGGTTTTGGTTACCGTTGTTGTTCTTTGCAGTTTTTGGTATTAGGTTTTGCAGGTTTTAGTTTAGGTTATGGTTGTTATTTTGCAGATCAAATGTTGCAGGGGTATTATAGGACAATCAAAAATATATAACAGTCAAAGTTAGCAACTTAACAGAGAGAACCAACAGAATGATTGATTGGATGAAAAATGAAGACTTGAAGGACCATTCAGATCAAAATGAAACTTGAAGGACTAAATAGATGTCAGCTTCAAACTTTGAGGACTATACAGTATTTATCCCTATTAATATTTTAGTCCAAACAGCATCTCTTATAATCTGTATTAAATCCAGAAGTAGAATTCAGAACCTGCTAATGTATAAAACTGCCGTCATTTCAATAAAACAAAAATCAATGTCATCTTCTCATGTTCATCACAAAATAATATTTGGCCACCTCCATATTTAAGAATCCACCGCTGAAAGACACAATGTCCCTGTTTTGTACTAAAAAAACGGGAGCCTCCAAATTATATTGTATGTTTAGAGAAAGCACAATTATTATTGACAGTTGGCTCAAGAATCAATTGTCTAAGGTATGACCTCTCCTAAACTCTGGAGATTTGTGGGAGAAGTGTGCATCTCTTGGGGTAGACCAAAGTCTTAGAAACCTGCCGTGCTAAGCAAGATTGATTACTAGCAATATTTTAGTGGTCAATAAAATAATTCCACCTCCCAGAAAGAAAATGAAAAGAATTGGAATTGGAATTGTCATAGTAATATAACATCTAAAGACTCGACAACTAAGTTCTTGCTAGACTACATCTAAATTCCAAGGTAGGTTCAAGGGTAGGGGAGCAATTTGAACTTATTTTATCTATTATTAAATCTAAGACAATTGCAAACACAGTTAAAAACTCAGCAAAAGGGCATTACCATTGACATTTTGTGAATATGATTCATGCAAAGTCAGACTACCAATATAGTGTTCTTGGAAAGATAATGGATTTAAAACAGTCTTACAGTTTAAAGCTAAAACTAAAATGCATCGTGCATTTGAGGCCTTTTTTTGGTTATGAGAGCTAGGTGAAAATAGGCCAAGTTGACATAAAATAGTTTATGGAAGGTTAAATTGGTAGGTTTTATCATGTACAACGGAGCAGTAGAGGGACCGCCACTGACATACATAATTGAAACTGATCTTTCCAAATAGTTGAGCATAGAGCTGCACACTTGTCATGGATTTATAATATCTTAAATTGCCTCATTTATCATATTGAATGAAGCATTCTAGACCTTTGTAAAATGTTAAGCTACAAACCGGCCTTTGTAAAATGTTGCATCAATGTCCATTGATCGATCATTCGATTATCGCAGCGAGTCCAGGCATTGTCCCCGTTCTTAATATGCCATCAAATATTACCTGATTTAAAATGGAGAATATACCAAACATGAAAAAAAAATTGATTAGAGTTAAACTTAAACTTAATTTTCCAAGTTTGAGTTTTCTCAAATTTTCCATATTTCCTAAAACATTTAAATACACAGTACCTGATCACTACAGAGAAGCTACTATTCTGACAACACATGGGGTTAGATATGTGATTGTGCAATTCGGATAACAAAATAAAGGGTCAAGAAGAATATCAAACTCACTTAAAGGAACTCTCAGTCCACTGGCGAAGGCATCCCTAATCGGAACAGGAAGCTGTTGCACTGTGTTTTCTACCTGACCAAGAGCACCCTTTAGCTGTTCTGGTACTGTTTCTTGAATAACAGGTCCTCAACATATTCCTCTTTCATTCTAACTGGTCCCTCCACTATCACCAAGTCTGTCGAGCCTTTTGGTGGTCAATTTTTATTCATGTGAAGAATTGTAGGAAATATGATTTAAAGGACCATTGATTAAACCAAATGATTAAAGTGAGTTGCACATTTAATTAAATGATTGCATGCATGAATTTGTAATCTTTCTAATGAGGGCTATAGAATCATGTATTCATATGTATAATTTGGTTGTGGGGTGAATAAGAAATTGTCACCCAAAGATGGCTAGTTCAAATGAGAAAATGAACTTTGTCCCACATTGAAAAAGTGGGAAAGGAATAAGGCTTTAAATATAATCTCACACCTTAAAGGTATAATCATGACAAACACCCATGCTCTCTCTCACACGCGCACGAGATGGGAGAGGGGGTGCAAATCACAGGTCGAAAGCCCAATTTCTTCACTTGGGCCCGTGCGGCATGTGAACACGAATGTAGCTCAAATTTGTGGCCCGAGAGCCTAGGTTGTTTTTGAACTGACGGATTTTATTTTTTGACATTTTTCATGTCTGGAAGCTGTAACAGACAGAAAGCCATCAATTTGTAGGTAATTTTCAACACTATATAAAGACCACCAATCCCTCATTCTGAACACACCAACAACAAACACTTCTCTTCCTCTCCAAAAAGCTTCTCTGCTCCTATTCAGTTCTCTCATAAATTCGGTGATAGTTTGATAGCTTTTCCTAGTACATTGAAGCTCTTGTTCGTAATGCAACAACTTAAGCTTGATTGTCGTTTAATCGTAGAAGACCAAGCGGTATTGAGATCTTTGCACCGATTGAGATGTCATAATTTGTCTTAAGGACACCGTGTGATACACGGGACTCGACAAACTTTCATTGGTTGAATTCTTATTCTTAAATCCTCAGTTTGTCATTTTATAGTTTTGTTCATGTTCATGCAATTTGATTAATTATAATTAATTTTTCGTTATTTCATTTTGTTAATATATAAACAATATAATCACCCATCTTGCTAACACATATTACCAAATTTACTGTTGGATTAAGAATTAATATTTCTTGCTTTCTCTGCTGGTTCCCGTCTCTGTCTTTTGCTTTCACATGTCTTATAAATGAACACCAATAAAAAGCAGGACATGACACAGATAATTGCTTGGCTTCCTAAGAGTCTAAGAAAATGGACGAACACATGATGCAAATTTACAAATTTATTTGAAAACAGATTGATTTAGTAATGCTATACCTAAACCACTTGCACAAGCAAGCCAAAGATCTGATGTAAACATGACCAACTCTAGAGTCTGATTATGACCCACTCGAGTTCAGTTTCCATTACAAATCATGCTTATACTGTGAATATAGATGTGATTTGCCTATTAAGAAAAAAAGATGAGTACTTTCTCTATATAGATATTTTATAGACAAGATGTAATACCGAGTATAATATTTTCATGTTTGCTGTAATCTTTATATTCCCATCCTTGATGAGCACCTCCATTTTTGACAAACTGGCCAATGTTGAAGGAAATCTCCAGGGGAGAGAAGTTGCATCAATGTAAACTGTTTGAAGACAAAGTAAACTGTTTGAAACCAATACTATATAAAAATAAATAAATAAACTTACTCAAACAGAAATCTAACAGCAAATAAACCTGGGCTTCCGGACCCAAAACACTCGAAATTCCATCGTCCTTCCAAAAAGGGCGACCTGGGAAGCTGAATAAACAAGTGAACAAGTCATTTAGAGCCAAGGTTCTAAAAGGTTCCGTCTAGTCCTCGTCTAAGCTCTAGGTTGTAACAAGCCGTCTTGTTTTTCTTTAGAGCCTTTGTGCTAGGCGGTGGGCAATTAGGCGGCAGTCTAGCCCGCTTAATTACCGCCTAACCCGTCTAGACGCCGCCTAGCAGCCTAGGGTTCTAAGCTCTCTAACTAATTTTATTTACATTTAATGGTGGGGTTGTTACATTGTGGGGAGCAGGAAAGTATAAGAGTAAATGTTGTTGTTAGAATTAAAAGTGTATGTGTTTATTGTTGTTGTTGTTGTTCACTTTTACATGAAATTATGCTAAATTTTGGCTATATTTTCTTCTATAAATTGGTCTAACAATATTTATGTTGAATAATTTATTCATATTTGACTGTTTTCAAATATTGGAGTATATAAAAATATATATATATTTTTAATTAATAAATATGAAAAAAGTAAATCGTTTAATCTCAGCCTGGGCTGTCCAGGCGATAGGCTATGGGTCGCCATCCACCTAGCGTCTAGCGCCTTTTAGACCATTGTCTAGAGCACATAATATGTGGGATTGATTTGTTCCGATAAGCGCTCACGTTATAGGCCGTGGAGTTGGATTGACCCTAAGGCTAAGAAGCCTAGATGCCGAGATTTAACATCTCTAGCGCTCACAAGTTGTGACGTCATCGACCTGTGCAAAAAGTAATGAGTGATGTGGAATGCGCATGTGGAGCATTTTCTTGAAATGTTCATCTAACTCTCCTTATTGAGTTACTAGTCACGTGACTTGATTACCACTTGTTTGACTATGTGTTGTCGATGATACTTCATGGCATCCTGATCTATAGTTTGTAGTGGATTTGATCCTCATCGGGTTTTTTGAGCCCTCCAAGTTGGTTTGTTACCAACAAGGCATGAGTTTGATCAAACTATTGCAATCAGAATTGTATATACGCTAATGAGATCAACGTATTAGTCTACGTCCATCAGACTAACCTCTACTATGGGGCAGTAAATGTGGGTCACGTCAACGGTAAGAGAAGTCGAGCTGATGTCTAGAAAATAAGGGGAGGCACAACTAACCATAATGGTAGCGCTCCCGGTCTAGACACCAACTTGTCAAAACAAC
The DNA here is from genome assembly GCA_951800085.1 of Comarum palustre. NCBI lineage: Eukaryota > Viridiplantae > Streptophyta > Magnoliopsida > Rosales > Rosaceae > Comarum > Comarum palustre. The sequence goes on from OX637578.1 coordinate 16,160,403, forward strand.
TCAAGCCAGCTCATGTCAATATAACGGTTGTAGATCATCAAATCACCGATCGAGAATTATCGAGCTCATTCTTAAGTCGTGAGTGCATACAAAGCATGTACAAAGAGTGTACCGAAAATCAAATTGTGGACAAGAATGTCATTCTCATGATCGTGAACTCAGTAGTGTTCAGATCCAACTCAGGATTCCTTTGGCTTTGACGTCATTGAAGAACCCCATTTGATTTTCTTTCGAAGCTATATGTGAATAAAAGTTGTATCGATGTCCTTGGTATTTATAATTTGAGACCTCGATGAAATCATTGGCACAAATGTGAAGAATTTTTCATGTATGTATTGAAAGTATTCTTCCATTGTACGTTATGGTTCGATAAGTGTATTCACATTACCCTTAGTAACACGACATGATTACGCCGCTTCTTGTCTCTCCCAAAGAGAAAAGACGTCTGATATCGCATCCTCACGGAGAGTTTCCATGTGTTTGTGGTTTAGTCTTCACCACACAGCGGATTGTCAATCATCGAATGGTTGGTTAACGTTATCAAAAGCTCTTGATTTTAGATCCTCCGACATTGTGGCCCAAATGTCATCTTTGATAAACGTTGTAGACTTGTAATGTTGTATCATTGTTAATTAAACACATTTCTTTTGGCCTAGGAGTAGTCCTGCAATGTTATCTTTAACTTTAAAGCTTCATCATGTCAAATCTGCGAAAACAACAAACCTGTCATTTTTCGGGCAACAACTTTGTTTAAGCTTTGTGATTATCTTCCGATGAACTAAAATGTGTATGATATATCAATAGAAAGACAATTGAGTCTAGTTTCCAGAACATATCGTAGTTTATTCGTAACCATCATAACGAATAAGTTATGACTGTTCTAGTGCGTAAATGTCATGTTGCATGTAAATTTTGTTTTGCACTCGGGATTGCAATTTGTTTTGCTTCATTCTAAATGGTTCAAGTGAAACTATTTACTCATATATTCACTCTCTTTTAGTAGATATGTCTTATACAGATAATGAGTGCATCGTAGATAGTGGAGTTACCCATAAGATAAGGAACCAACACCTAATTCAGGATTTTGTGCCTTGTGAATCTTTTGTGACTAACATGATTAGATCTTCACCTGTCATTCATGGAGACGGTTGAATTAATTATTGATGCCTTATGGCACTATGATCCAAGTCACATGTGCTCTTTATGTGTTGAGAGACAATCGAACCTTGATATGTTTTAAAAACAGACACGCCAATGATTACCATGTGAAACTCTTTATGAGAATGATAGAGACTTTTATGTTTACTTCTCATAAGTGCGAATGAGAGCGTATCACGGAGAGAAGCATGAGTCAATTTAGTGGATTGTTGTCGCTAATAAATAGATTTTGGGACAATTGACTCAGACAATCTATGACATTTGGGTCATACCGGAAGATATATGATGGTCAGAATTCTATGAAATTCCCATGGACAACCTTTATTCCACTAGTAACTGTATGCGAGAATTGTCATGAAGTTGTAATCCTTGAGCTCGACAAGATTGAAACGAATCTCCAGTCCTTGAGCTCAGCAATGTGCCAAATTGCACTGCCACAGTGTCTAATGATGAGTCGTGTGAGATGAATAAGTTCTTAGGTTGGATATGAGTCTCCACTTATAGTTTGATAATGTTTACTTCTTGATAGACGATCTCCTTAACCGCGAGATTACAGATTATTACTTTGAGGTTGTATTCCCGTAGTTAATGGGAGATACGAACACTAGTGTTCAAGTGGAACGACATGAATTATCGTGGTTTGTCACTACTAAGTCTCATCTTGATCTCAAATGCTTAATGTATTAAAGTGAAGTGATCAATGCTGCATATATGTCTGTAAGAAATAAGAAATGATGTCTTATCAAGACGACATGGTGCGACCAGACGGAGTTGGTCCTGGCGCCATCACCATGGGTGGTAATACGGTGACGCCATAATGTGGCAACATGGGGTCACATGCCTTGTGGATCCCCAAAGGTTAGGGTGAGGCCCTTAGGTTAGATAAATACTCGCATTAGGGATAAAGCAAGCTTGGCAAAACTTGATCTATTGATCAGTGATACTCAAGTTCGTCTCATGAAATCTGAATTGTGATTATCGTTGAAAGACGCCTCAATATCAAATCTAATTCATATAGAGATCTCTACAAGTATTGCACTAGTGTACATGAGGAGGTGGAATGATGAGTCTATCAAATCGCGCTTTGTAGATGAATATCAATATAGTTGATTGGTTTAATGGAAAGATACGATCCAGAACAAAGAGATAAGTCTTTGGGCATGTGATACCGACACTGTAAGTGTAAATCCTATAAAATATGTCTTTGTTAGCTTAGAGAGAACAAGAGTTTAGACTCACCTTATGACATAATTTTTCTCCCTAACATGCATTAAGATTGGCTATGATGAGATATGCTTTCGTAATGGTTGTTATCACTACCAGAACAACTAATTTAGCCGACGAAATTTTTTCGTCGGCTAAACCCTAAATTTTGTTGGTTAAAGTCTTAGCCGACGAAACGTCGTCGGCCAAGACTTTAGCAGACAAAATTATTGTTCATCATCGGCTAAAGTCATTTATTTAGCCGACGAAGAAATTTTTCGTCTCTTAATTTCTGGACTTTAGCCTATGAATTTTTAGACCTTAGCCGACGAAATTTAATAAAATTTCGTCGGCTATAGCTATTATTTTTATTTATTTATTTAATTATAGGCTAAAGTTCATCGGCTAAAGTTATTATTATTTTTTTTTCTTTTTTAAACTTTAGCCGACAAATTTTAGGGTAATTCGTCGGCTAAAGTTATTATTTTTTTATGTTATTATTTTTTTTCTTTTTTAAATTTTAGGGAACGAATTTTAGGGTAATTCGTCGGCTATAGTTATTATTATTTTTTTCTTTTTTTAACTTTAGCGACAAATTTTATTAAAATTCGTCGGCTATAGTTATTTTATTTTTTTTGATTTTTTTTATTTCTTGTATTTTTGATTAAAATTGTTTTTGCTTCTTTTTCGTTTTTACACCGGTGGTGGAGAAGAGGATAGAAGCAAGGCTAGGAGGAGAGAGGAGCTAGGGGAGGAGGAGAAGGTTAGGAGAGGGAGAGGAGAAGGAGAGGAGGCCAGGAAGAGAGGAGGAGGAGAAGGAGAATGATTTAGAGGAGGATGAAGGAAGAGAAGAATTTAGAGGAGGAGGATGAGAAGGATTTAGAGGAGGAAGGAGGAGGAGAGGAGGTAGGATGAGGAGTACGTTGTTGCCGCCGGAGTAGGAGGAGGAGGAAGGAAGATGAGGAGGAGGAAGGAGGAAGAGGAGGAGAAAAATGAAAGATATAGAAAATTTTGAACTTTACCCAATGAAATACCCTAATTTCGTCCGCTAAAGTTCCAAATTTTAGTCGAAAAAATTTCAAAATTTTAAAAATCCCCGCCAAAAAATTTGAATTTTTAATTAACTTTAACCGACGAATTTTAATAAATTTCGTCGGCTATAGTTATTTATTTAACCTTAGCCGACGAATTATCTTAATTTCGTCTGCTATAGTTATTTATTTTATTTATTTATTTAACTTTAACCGACGAATTACCTTAATTTCATCGGCTAAAACCCTAAACCCTATACGTAGAAGCTTCAAACGAAAAAAATTCGTGAAATAAGATATGACTGGAATGGTGAAATACATCTACAGTTGAAAATCACATAATTCCGGTAAAGTCTCGGTGTCAATAGTTATGGGTAACGTAATTTTCCATTCTTTCTCCCTAGCGGTAGCCCTATCTCCGGTGGTTATTTTTCATAAAAATTTTTATACCACTGGTTGGGTCTCATCGATTTGAAACTATTTTTAGTTGAAGGTCCGGGCAAAATACGTTATTTAGACGGTCAAATGACCGTTTCCGTGTGTTAAGGGGATTGACTTACGGGATTGACCGTAACGATCGAGCCTTTAACGTTGTCAGATTAAGTTGAATTTTTTTCCTATAGACATATTTCAACATAATGATCATATCAGACGGTCAGAATTTTTTTTCTCAACTTTGATCATCGGAATCACAACATGCCTACTAATGTTGTATAACTTGTTTACTAAGCGTTAAGTAAATGTTCCGTTTCTTAAATAAACTCTACGTAGAAACTTCAAACGCAAAAAAATCGTGAAATAAGATATGAACAGAATGGTGAAATACGTGTACGGATGAAAAATCAGGTAATTCCGGTAAAATCTCGGTGCTGATAGTTGCGGTCAATACAATTTAAGGGTTTGACTTACGGGATTGACCGTCCGGATGAAGCCCTTAAATTTATCGGATCAAGTTGAATTTTTTACCATAGACATATTTCAACATATTGATAATATCTGATGGTCGTATTTTTATTTGTGAATTTTGATGACTGGAATCACAACATGCCTACTATTTACCATTATTTATCTATATGGGGAGCTCTATCATAGAGAGGTAAATGGCTCAAAAATTTTTGATGAAAAATTGCGTCTCATTATGATGAGTGTTTGTTGTGTTGAAGGTTCGACCAAAATACCTCATATGAGTGTAGATATGGGCATTTTCGTGTGTTAAGTGTTTAGAAAAAAACTTTATTTTGAAGCCTTAAACGAACTCGGATGGTCAAAAAAACTCATATGTCATAGCATTAGCAATGAGTTTGACTCGTATGGCCATTCTTCTTCCAGATTGGTATCATAATAGTCAATCAGACATCGAAATATCCGTAGGGAAATTTTGTAACTAAAAGGTACTTTAGCCGACGAAATACCCTAATTTTTTCGGCTAAACTTTTCAAATTTCGTCGGCTAAAGATCACAGAATATAGCCGACGAAAAAAAATTTCGTCGGCCAAAATTTCACTATAGCTGACGAAAACTTTTTCCGTCGGCGAAAATGTTTTCCGCCGGCGAAAATTCCACTATGGCCAACGAATTTAACTTAGCCGACGAAATTTTTTTTCTGGTAGTGTATTGTACTCCATTACCTTGTCAATTTGGTAGTTTCTGAAAAACTGAACATACATCTCATGAAAGTGGATATAATAGCATCTTTATGGGATCAGAGATAGGAATGAATGTCTTGAAGAGACTTCATTCACCCAAATCAAATAGCTATAGACCACAAGAGCATGAGTTTGCAGGAGAGGTTGGAACACATACTAAGTAACTTCATGATTTGAAAAAGATATGATGAATAATGCCCTTGCGTGTTGATTCTGGATTTACATGGACTCTTTATGGTCAAGAGATGTCAATATGTATCAAATATCCGAAGTTAGAATGAAAAAGATCTTGAAAAAAGACAGTCTCATAATGAAACTTGACGATTGTATTGATGATGTTTTTCCATCAATACGGTCTCGTAAAGGAAGTTGTTTATTGTGTGTTGATAATGTTTTCTATCAATCGGCTTAGGGAATCTAATAAGAGTGAGGCCTACATAAACTCCCACGTACGATTAGTTAAAGTCTTTATTGTAAGAGAAAGAGATGTGTTTCATCTAAAGAGAGATGATAAAGAAAGACTTGACATCTCATTCATTGAAACACTAAGTGTAGTTTTGCGCCCACACAACACCAATAGAATGGCATAAGGACATCTTTTCAATATTTATAGGAATTGGGGCTTATTCTATCTCTTCACAAGAAAGACACATCGAAAACAAAATTAGAATCTGTTAAGTTTTCTAGGTCAACTTCCACGGGACCTACAAGATGACTCACTCATTGGAAAACAGTAAAATTGATACCGTTAGAAAAATTTCTGTGTCTGCTTTTCAGGGTCACCAACCATTTGGTCATAGTTATCGTATTGAATGAGTTATGGCCATTTTTGTAAAGTAGGACGGATCTGTCTGAGAATCTGATTTTGTCAAAACAGTTAGTCGACTTCTACTGGACTTTGTAAACAGCTTCGGACGAACTAGAAAGTGTGTAACCTATGGTTGGAAAGATATGGATGTCTACTTTACAGAACCATTTGCGGATCTTACATATCTGTTCATACAGGAAGTTACAGCCGATTTAGTCCTCAGAGATCATGTTGCACGAGAATCTAATTTTCAGCACGAATATGTGTTTTGAGTTCTCAAGCATCCTTCTCCTCATGGTCAATGTGTGAAAGATCATAATTGAGGACATTGTGACATGGTTTAGTTAATTATTGTCTAATGCCACATTTTGAAGACATGTTGTAGACCATTGATATGTCAAGTTATCGATACTTCCGTGATTACTGAAAATCAAGAAGCTCCCTATGATTGATGTTAGAATCAAGGGGAGAAGAAGACTTGAGAGGGGAGTCTAACATATACATATCATTATAATATGATACGGGTGACGTGTTGTATCAACCATATTATGCTCTTTTTTCTTTAAATCAAGACTTTTTGTCCCACTGGGTTTTTGCTTGGCAAGAATTTTAACGAGGCAACATCGCATGCGCTAGAGAATCACGATACCGATCAATTCAGTGACCAAACAACCACAGCTGCCACACACTATACCAAAACACCAAAATACATGTTGGTAGGTTTCGTTGATGCAAGATACTTATTTGATCTGCATAATAGACGTTCTCAAGTTGGTTATATTGAGATATCTTGAAGGTCAACAAGTAGATGTTTTGGCCTCGCTCCAAGTTGGTGGAAGGTAGTGTAAAGACTTGCCGGTGACCGCGGTATAAAGTAAATTACAAAGAAAGTAAAAAGAAGAAGTATGCGGGGCGTGTCATAATACAAATGTGGAAAAGAATGAGTATTTGCACCACCTGGCTTCAAGTCAAACGATCGTAGGTCACCGGTGTCACATTGGAAGAATAATTTACAAGTAGTCCTTTATACTCTCTATTGATACTCATGTTATGACAGGACCCACCCCGGGTTAAACCCTTTTAACCCGAAGTAAATCCTGCGGGGACCACCTCAAGGGAACTTCTTACCGAAACCCCCCTTGAAATGGCCAACCCTTCCTACAAAACTAACTAAACCGGGTTAGTCAGAGCAGTCTACAGAGATGATTACCCCAAAGAATTTCGAGCAGCAACGGAATGATCGACTATGCCTCGACTCTCGTACGCGCTCGACCTCCTCTCAAGAACCCTGCATCACTGGGCATTTAAAAACGAAAGGCCCAGGGGAGAAACATTTAAAAACTGTTAGAGTGAGTGGACGAAAATCAAATATAAAAACTCAATTTCCTGTAATGCTCTCCCAAAAGTATATCAATTTAAAAATCATTTATGCATGCCCACAATTACTAAATTTCCGCATATGCATGATAAGATAAACCAGCAAGGAATATGGGAAGAGAAATGTTCACCAAACATAATAAGTCTGACCTCTCAGACTAGGGTCGGAGCTAAGAGCTCTAGTAGCGCCCTCACGCTACGATATGCTAGCTAAATAAAATAATACGGTCAACCCTTATAATATCAACCTGACCTCTCAGGCTTGTCTGTCCACTCAGACCAGGGTCGGAGCTAAGAGCTCTAGAATATGTGATAACGGTCAACCCTTATAATATCAACCTGACCTCTCAGGCTTGTCTGTCCACTCAGACCAGGGTCGGAGCTAAGAGCTCTAAATAAAGTGATACGGTCAACCCTCATAGTGCACTACGTAGTTTGCCTGACCTCTCAGGCTAGGGTCGGAGCTAAGAGCTCTAGTAGCGCCCTCACGCTACTCTAGCTAGCATATTTATTGGTCAACCCTTAAAATAAACATTCATAACAATACATTAAACAAATTCTCTTCCCAAAACAATTAATTAAAACAATTCCTTGTCATATATGCATAAAACCAATTTCCAACGAAGTCTCGGGTTCAAATCCATTCGAAGGACGGCCATCACCGTCTATAACCATTTTCGGGAGAAATAGAAAATTGAGTAATAATGTAAATACTACACGCATAAGTGTCAAAATCTCAAACCATAGTAAAAATCTTTAACCGAGGCTCCCGCTAAACTTTAACCAAATAAAATCGTTCAAGAACCCGAGAAAGATATAATTCTCGAAAACCATCAAAAAAAACATGCAATTAACTCAATAATTAAAGCATGCATTTATTTAAAATAATATGTCCACTCACAGTACTATTGCGACCTTCCCGCTCGGAAAGCTCCTCGAGCGAAACTCTCGAACTACCCGCGTAGTCGAGCCTGTCTCACGTTCAATCAGAGACTGTACAAACAAACCACTATATTAGTCATCTCATCGTTGACTTGGTCTTTTCCTAGTTTGACCAGGAACTCCCATTTGACCACAAGTTGACCGAGTTCCCTTTTATGACAAGGAATTGTTTTACTTATTTGTTTTGGGAAGAGAATTTGATTATTGTCTTGTTATGAATTTTTATTTTAAGGGTTGACCAATAAATATGCTAGTTAGAGTAGCGTGAGGGCGCTACTAGAGCTCTTAGCTCCGACCCTAGCCTGAGAGGTCAGGCAAACTACGTAGTGCACTATGAGGGTTGACCATTTCCACTTTATCTAGAGCTCTTAGCTCCGACCCTGGTCTGAGAGGTCAGACAAGCCTGAGAGGTCAGGTTGATATTATAAGGGTTGACCGTTATCACATATTCTAGAGCTCTTAGCTCCGACCCTGGTCTGAGAGGTCAGACAAGCCTGAGAGGTCAGGTTGATATTATAAGGGTTGACCGTATTATTTTATCTAGCTAGCATAGCGTAGCGTGAGGGCGCTACTAGAGCTCTTAGCTCCGACCCTAGTCTGAGAGGTCAGACTTATTATGTTTGGTGAACATTTCTCCTCCCATATTCCTTGCCGGTTTATCTTATCATGCATATGCGGAAATTTAGTAATTGTGGGCATGCATAAATGATTTTTAAATTGATATACTTTTGGGAGAGCATTACAGGAAATGGAGTTTTGATATTTGATTTTCGTCCACTCACTCTAACAGTTTTAAATGTTTCTCCCCTGGGCCTTTCGTTTTTAAATGCCCAGTGATGCAGGGTTCTTGAGAGGAGGTCGAGCGCGTACGAGAGTCGAGGCATAGTCGATCGTTCCGTTGCTGCGTAAAAATTCTTTGGGGTAATTATCTCTGTAGACTGCTCTGACTAACCCGGTTTAGTTAGTTTAGTAGGAAGGGTGGGCCATTTCAAGGGGGTTTCGGTAAGAAGTTCCCTTGAGGTGGTCCCCGCAGGATTTACTTCGGGTTAAAAGGGTTTAACCTGGGGTGGGTCCTGTCATGTTAGACGAGCAGAGCAATCACAGGGAAGGGGAGTGGAACATCGCTAGAGCTTGAGCTTCGCACTAAGGGTGGTTCTAGGGACCGATTTGATCTTTTTCTAAGGCATGAGGCTTTAGCGTCAGATTGTAGTTCGATGAGGTCGAGCTGTTGCTTTGCTTGTAGTTGGAAGCCGTTGTTTGTAAAACTTGTTTGATTGTTTTGAAGATGTGTTGTCTCTTAGTTTGATCCCCATGTATTCTTTATATATTGGTCTGAATAACCTAATAAGGATATAGACTTTTTAGCCAATTCAAATGGGCTTCGACTACTGCAATTGCATAAGAATTCGTTCTTCCTTGCAATACATCAACTTGAATATCATGGCTTTAGTTACAAATATAATTCGTCTAGGCCACTAGTACTGACCTACCACTCATTGAAAAGTTACTAGACTCTTATCCGAACTCATTTAATAAAGTCCATTCAGCACACGTAAAACGACCTTGCATGTAGGACAATGTTTCGCCTACCACTATTACTTTAAGCCGAACCAGTTAAAGCTTTATTTATTTGGGCTACTGGTATTGGCCCAAATTATGTACGTAAAACTATTAATTAATTAGTTCCAGACCTAATATTAATTGGACTTAAACAGTAGACACTCATGGCAACATCCTCAAATTATGCCGAGGTCATAGCTCATCGTGGATGTATTTGGTTAAGATTAATCATTAATAGAGCAGACTGATTTAAGTCTTTGTCTAAGTCTACTCTTGAGAAACATATGAAAAGTATTGGAATGCGAAATTTATCAAGCCCCTTCGATTGAGCTATTTGTCAGGGAGAGTATCATATGATGAGAAGTTCTTGGTGAAGTAGCATACACTACCAGAACAACTATTTTAGCCGACGAAGTTTTTTCGTCGGCTAAACCCTAAATTTCGTCGGCTAAACATTAATTTCGTCGGGAAAAAACCGTCGGCCAAGACTTTAGCCGACGAAATTAATGTTCATCGTCGGCTAAAGTCATTTATTTAGCCGTCGAAGAAATTTTTCGTCGCTTAATTTCTGGACTTTAGCCGACGAATTTTTGGACCTTAGCCGACAAAATTTTCTTAAATTTCGTCGGCTATAGCTATTATTTTTATTTTTTTAATTTATTTATTTAACTTTAGCCGATGAATTACTCTAAAGTTATTATTTTTTTATTTTTTTCTTTTTTAAACTTTAGCCGACGAATTACCTTAAAATTCGTCGGCTAAAGTTATTATTTTTTTCTTTTTAAACTTTAGTCGAAGAATTTTAGGGTAATTCATCGGCTATAGTTATTTTATTTTTTTCATAATTTTTTTTCTTTTTTTATTTCTTGTATTTTTGATTACAATTTTTTACTTCTTTTTCGTTTTTATATCGGTGGTGAAGAAGGATAAGAGGAGGAGGAGAAGAGGAAAGGTGCAAGGCTAGGAGGAGGAGAGAGGAGCTAGGGGAGGAGGAGAGAGGAGCTAGGGGAGGAGAGGAGGAGGCTAGGAGAAGGATTTAGAGGAGGAGAAGAATTTAGAGGAGAAGGATTTAAAGGAGGAAGGAGGAGAAAGATTTAGAGGAGGAAGTAGGAGGAGAATGATTTAGAGGAGGAGAAGGAGAGGAGTACGTTGTTGCCGCCGGAGTAGGAGGAGGAAGGAAGGAAGATAAGGAGGAGGAGGAGGAGAAAATGAAAGATATAGAAAATTTTGAACTTTAGCCGACGAAATACCTTAATTTCGTCAGCAAAAGTTCAAAATTTTAGTCGAAATTTTTTTAAAATTTAAAAAATCCCCGCCAAAAAATTTAAATTTTTAATTAACTTTAGCCGACGAATTTTAATAAATTTCGTCGGCTATAGTTATTTATTTATTTTATTTATTCAACCTTAGCCGACGAATTACCCTAATTTCGTCGGCTATAGTTATTTATTTAACTTTAGCCGACGAATTACCCTAATTTAGTCGGCTAAAACCCTAAACCTTATACGTAGAAGCTTCAAACGAAAAAAAGTCATGAAATAAGATATGATCGGAATGGTGAAATACGTATACTGTTGAAAAATCACATAATTCTGGTAAAGTCTCGATGTAGATAGTTGCGGGTAACGCAATTTTTCATTCTTTCTCCCAAGCGGTAGCCCTATCTCCGGTGGTTATTTTTCATAAAATTTTTATACCACTGGTTGCGTCTCATCGATTTGAAACTTTTTTCAGTTGAAGGTCCGGGCAAAATACGTAATTTAGACGGTCAAATGATCGTTTCCGTGCGTTAAGGGGTTTGACTTACAGGATTGACCGTAACGATCAAGCCCTTAACGTTGTCAGATTAAGTTAAATTTTTTCCTATAGACATATTTCAACATAATGATCATATCAAACGGTCGGAATTTTGTTTCTCAACTTTGATCATCAGAATCACAATATGCCTACTAATGTTGTATAACTTGTTTACTAAGCTTTAAGTAAATGTTCCGTTTCTAAAACAAACTCTACGTAGAAACTCCAAACGCAAAAAAGCCGTAAAATAAGATATGACCGGAATGGTGAAATACGACGGTTGAAAAATCACGTAATTCCGATAAAGTCTCGGTGCCGATAGTTGCGGTCTTTACAATTTAGGGGTTTGACTTACGAGATTGACCGTCTAGATGAAGTTCTTAAATTTATCGGATAAAGTTGAATTTTTTACCATAGATATATTTCAACATATTGATGATATCTGACGGTCGTATTTTTGTTTGTGAATTTTGATGACCGGAATCACAACTTGCCTACTATTTACCATTATTTATCTATATGAGGAGCCCTATCATCGAGGGGTAAATGTCTCAAAATTTTTAGATGGACAGTTGCGTCTCATTATGGTGAGTGTTTGTTGTGTTGAAGGTTCGACCAAAATACCTCATATAGATGTAGATATGGGTATTTTCGTGTGTTAAGTGTTTAGAAAAACTTCATTTTGAAGCCTTAAACGAACTCGGATCGCCAAAACAAATTTCGTCGGCCTGTTTTTGGATATTTCGTCGGCTAAAGTCTTTTTTCTGGTAGTGATAGTGCGTTGTACTCTTTTGTCCTTTGACCAAGATTTAATTTTTTCCATAGAGTTTTTGTTACTTGGCAAAGTTTTGATGAGGCAATACCGTATGCACTATTTTGTATGACGACGTGTGTTTTTCTTGGTTTATGCTAGTCAAAGCGTGAATTATGATTTCTCATAATGATGGGATATCAAGATATATTTCTTTGTATATCTAGTGTTATGTAATTCCTTATATAAAAGATCTCCAATCACTTAATAATATTATAATTCTCTATTTTATTTACTATCTTTTGTTATTTTAGAGTTTCTTTAGAAAAGGGGTCCATTGAGAACCTTCTTGTTGAGGACTTTCTCCCTAATAATTTATTACACCCATTTTTCAATCACAATCTTTCGGTTTATAGGTCTATATAAGTAGCTCACTTCTACAAATTTTCAGTCAAATTGGTGATCGTTAAGGTATCGAAATAAATTAAATCGATGGATAGTCCAAATATGTCAAACATGAACCGTTCAAGTTTATAATCAGTGAATCACATTTATAAATGCCTTAACGATTTTCAATTTGTATAAAATTTATAAATATGATCTACTCATATATATCTACAAACTAAACGGTCAAGATGTGAATATGCGATCGAAAATGAGATGAATCGAAAAAGTTCTCTACTAGATAGTCTTCAATGGATCCTCTCTCTTTCTATTTGAACTTTGAACAAAGTTACTCAATGATATTTCGACGATGTGATGCCCTATCAATAAATACAAGAAAAAAAAGAAAGAAAGAAAGAAAGGTGGAGATAAGTGTATCCCCCCACGATATTTCGGCACAGTCATCGGGATTCTAATTTCTAACGCTCTTGGTTAGCTTGTGTCATATAAAAACCCTACAAACCTCCATTTTAGCGACCAGTGAAATTGACTCTCTTTCTTCCCGCCATGGACTTCATGAAAATCGATTCCCAAAACAACCTCCTCCACAGAAAACAACCTCCTCCACATAAAACAAGCCTCCTACATTTCTCTTTCCATCCATAAATTCTCACACTCAATTTTTGTCTCAAGCAAAAACTAAACAAACCTCACTCTCGAAATCCAGTCCATTCTTTTCTAGGGTTTCAGACCAACCATTGCCCAATTCTTACCATACTCAAATTTGTGGTGCAGGAAGACAAGTTCGTGATGAGAGAGGTGTACCGGGGCCAGCAGTACAGCCAAATCTACTTCGCGCGGCTACATTTGATGAGGGCACTCCTCCCCATTTACCAGGTTTCTCAATTCCCTTTATTGATTTCGATTTTTTTTTCTTTTAAAATGATAGTTTCGTAAGTGTTGGGGTTGTGCGTGATGTGGCAGTTTGCCCAATTTTGGGGCTGGACGAGGGCAAGAAGTGCACTATTGTTGGAACATTGTACAAGCACATGAAGCTCAAACCTTCGATTCTCGATGAGTCTCCAAGCCGGTGGTGTACTTGTTTCCCTTGTTATTTTTTTTTCTTGGAAGTGTTGTTTTCGTTATTGAGTAGCTGATTTGATTGTTGTGTACTATTGTGTTTTGTTTGACAGAGATATGTGGTGCCGCTTGTCAAGCCTCATAATTTCGTGCACGCCGATGATTATTTGGTTTTGGAAGATGAAAGCGGAAGGATTAAGCTTGGTGGGAGTGTGCTTTCACCATCTGTGTATGTAACAGGTATCTTCGTTTTGGCTGTGATTGTTTCAGTTGCAATGTAGTTACAGTCGGTTTCTTTTTCTTTAAGGATTCAGTCTATATGTCGGGTCCTGGAGAAAGTAGTTTTATCTTTGATTGCATGCTCGTGGCATTATTTGAACTGTGCATTTTGATCTGAAGAGTAAGTTTACTTAATGTTAGAATTCTAGTTTACTTTTTTAATTTGTATATATTCTTTCACTTGATTAGTCTTTAGACAAAGGAAAATGACTTAATTTGTCTTCAACCTTTCATGGGCAGGATCTGAAGGGCAGATGGTGAGACTCATTTGCATTCGTACATTCTGTGAGACAGGAGTTGCTGCTGTGGTAAGCTGCTGTATCTTTGATGCATGCCTGAAACTTCTAGACGAACAAGTACTGGCATAAATCTTGAGCCCTTGTGTAAAGTTTATGTATCTATTTAACTCGAAAGATTGCATTTTGAAATTATTCTACAATCAGTCTTATGTTGGTGCGTTCGCTTTTTGCAGCTAAACATGAGAACCCTTGAATGCCATACACTCAGTTTCGGGACTCTATTCTAACAACCTGGAATGAGATTTATCAGGTAGAGTTCTGAATTCTTGAATAAATTAGCTTCAGTCAGATCTTCTATTTACAGATGATCATGAAGAAGTGAAAAAGCTTGGTTAGCAAATTAGAAACATAATCAGCTCTTTGTTGTAGAAAGGGGAAAGAGTAAAAAATACTAATATCACAGTTGTCACACGAAGTACAACTGACATATGCTTTGTCAACTCTAAAATATGCATGCTACTTTGATCAATGGACATATATGTGCAAGTAAATGTATAAACTAACTCAAAACTTGGTTTACTAGATATGGAACTTGTAAAACTTTATCAAAAGTGGATCCACTTGTTGAATTCCAACTACAAAATGCTATCATACAAGTCAAAATTTAGGTGTTAGGGGATGGTATGATACAAGCCATACTATGAGCCAAAGTTTTTAAAAATTGTCAATATTGTGGAATAAGATGGTATGGGCTAGCTCCCAATTATATTATTTCGATTTTGTTTTTAATCTAGCTCCCAATTATATTATTTCGATTTTGTTTTTAATTCTGTGACCTTGTAGGTACACGAAATTATATTTTGTTGGACAGATACATTGTTGAAATGTGGAATATTATTCAAAAGCGGCATTCAGCAACTTATTACCGATGTTATAATTTCAGGTTTCCACCAAATGGATTTACATATCAACACATTCCAACAAATTTGGAGATCCATTTAAAGGAGAGCCAAATGTGATGAATCTGTTGAGCCAAATTTAAATGAATGTTCTTTCCTTTGCTCATTGAATATCTTATATGATGGCTTTTGGAGTAGTTATTTATGTATATGTCTAGTAAGGAACTGTAGGATTTGGAGATGTTTATGTAATTTCAAGAATAGATGTAATTTTTCAGTTGGTGTAGTATTGACTGTAGTTAGCTAAACAGCTAACCATCTTGTTTTTACGAAAGAGAAAGCTGAATCAATCTCTTCGCCATACACCTTGTTACTGTCAAATCTTTCCCCAGAACTTATCATCTCATATGCCACCCAGCCATTGACCTCTGGCATTGGCATCTTCAATAAGACTATGGTCAACCTGACCAGACCAGAGTACCTCCAATGCAAATGGTTCAGTTCATCATCAGTGTTGTGGGCCTTGTGGTCCAATTCTCCTGAACCCCATATTTTGACCCGACCCAGATCCAAGCAGAATATTATACATCTGCAAATCTCTGTCAGTGTGAACATGGGGGAGCGCATTTTTAGATTATAAGAGTCAAATTGATGTCACAGACATACACTTAACGGCTATATCTGCCCACTCCCCCCAATTATTCAAATCATATTCTCGTAACCCCAACGGTCCAATATTTCCCCACTTAAATTAAGCACCACGATCACAAACCCAAATACCCAACTCCTGTTCCAATTCACAGTCTCTCACTTTCTCTTCATCATCACACATTGAATTTGTAATGGACCCTCCTACTCTTTCTCCTATTCCTACTCCTACTAGTGCTGCTGCTGCCTCTGCTAATGTTCAACATGTGACCAAGAGGTCTTCAGATGAGCTGCTCAGGAAATTTGCTGATTCCTGCAATGAGGCGGAGGCCTCAGCGAAGAAGAAGGCGGTCAGGGCACTTGCGAAACAAAGGAAAAGAAGACGGAAAAGCGGTGAGTTTGATCACAGTGAAGGTTTATCAGATGACAAGGGTGGCAGCTTAGTGGAGAGGAGGTCACTGCTTCCTGTTGTTGCTGGGACTAAAAAGAAGGGATTGCTGCTTAGGCAGATTGGGGTTCATGGCAGGTCAAGGGATATCAGGAACAAGTCTCTATTTGGTACCATTCACAAGGTAAGACCTTCATCCTTTCAATTCATGTTATTCATACATATATGTTTTACCTGATGAATTGCAAGATATAAATAGGTTTGTGTAAACCTTAACTACCCAGTAAAAGAAAAACCTCTAGGCTTTAGTCAGTGTAGCAATAGATGGGAGTTTGATGATGACAAGGAACCATGTGTTTTACTTTTGTGAAAACGCAGTTAAACAGTCACAGCCAAGTTTAAACCATTTCTCAAAGCCAATAATAACCAAAGCTGTGAAAATTGCTACCAACTATTCTGCATAATTGGTCTGTAACCCAGTTTTGATTAGAATTTCATGATATTTATTTGGGTCCATTTATTTGTATTGGGTTTCCACCAACCAACACTAGGACCATATGTGGGGGGGAAGCTTAATGGCCCCAATGTTAGCGAACGAGTGTTAACTTAGTGTCTGCAATATTATGCACTTTGTTACATCCAAAGCGTTACTACTAAATTAGATTGAGCTTAAGTCTCAAGGAAACATATGCACACTTGTAACAATACAGCTAAGTTACCACCACAATATTCAACTAATAAACTTATTCATCCCCTATGATCAACTGTAAATTATACATACTTGTTCTATTAGCTGATCAAATGGGCTATTCTAACTAAAAGACATGTATTGCAGGAGTCCTTAGCACCAATATGAATTAGGAATCACTTTTGTATACTAAGAATTATGAAGCACTTACGTGCTCTAAAGCATTAGAAACTAAAAGTAGAGCAGGGTCCAAACAGCTACTCTCTACCCAAAATCTGAAGCCTAGGCTAGCAAGTGGTACTCAACTAAAAAACCCCTCTGTAACTCTTCTACCTCAACTAAAAAACCCCTCTAACTCTTCTACCTCCATTTCTGCAGCCATCTCTATTCTTAAAGCTGTCACTAGAGTTTGGTCCAAATTGTCAGCTATGCTGAGCCCATTTCTATTTTGATCTACATGGGAAGAGACAGGAAGAACATAGAAAAAGATGTCTAACAAGTTCTATTTTGATGACTGATATATATGTTGACAATTGCAAATGGGGAAAGGAAAGTCAACTTATATTGATGTCCAGGTTTTTGACATTATGGTTTCAACCCTTTTCTTTTCGTTGCATTCATTTGTGCAGACTTGGAGGAGGACCATAGAAGGGGCTTCAAAGGTTTTCATGGAGAAGCATTACAATAGGCACAGGCGTCTGATAAATGACATTGTTTAACTCCAGCCTCCAGGAACAGTTTTTGATTCTGCTCTTAACAGTTTTTGAATCTGCTCTTAAAATATCAGAAACATCTACTTAGATCTTGGTGCAAATTTACATTCAAATTTGTATTTCTCATTCCTTTTTGCATATTGTTTTTCTACACAAGTAATAAAATAGACCTCATTCTAGCTCTCGCACAAAACCTCAAGTTGTTAGCTACACAAAATAGTCCTTGCAATCTCTGCAGTCATTTTCATTCTTGCAATATATATACGATCTCATCCTCCCAATTACTTGAATTTTAATATCGGAGTAGAATCATTTCCCCGGATAGTTTATGGGGGCGTAGTAATTAGATTTTCATGAACTTTTAAAGACTTTTGTGCATTTTAAAAGCTTTGGGGTATTCAATTATGATTTGTAACAGAAGATTTAAAATTCATAAAAGTGTGAGGGCATTCAATTATAATTTTTAATTAAAGATTTTAAATCCACAAAAGTATGGAGATATTCAATAAACACATAAATTGTTAAACATTTATTAAATTGTGGATTTACACGCATTGTCTAGTGTAAATTGAGAAGTAAACAATCTACCCTCTAGACATAAGATTTTCGTGGATTTAGAAGTTTTATATTTTATTATTTTATTTTATTCTATTCATCTCTCCCTCCCTCCACTACCAGAATAAGTATCATAGCCGACGAAAAAAAAATTAGCAGGCCGACGAAATTTTTTTTCGTCGGCTAAAGTCCATTTTAGCCGACGAAAAATAGTTTCGTCGGCTAAGTGAAATTTTCGTCGGCTAAAGTGGACTTTTAGCCGACGAAAAAAACTTTCGTCGCCTAAGTGAAATTTTCGTCGGCTAAAAGTCCACTTTAGCCGACGAAACAACATTTCGTCGGCTAAAGTAGTTTTTTTCGTCGGCTATAGTCTGTGAACTATAGCCGACGAAATTTTAAAACTTTGGCCGACGATATATATAATTTCGTCGGCTAAAATTCTTTATATTTCCAGATCTAGACAGTAGCTGATTTGAAAGAAAAAACGGGAGAAAAAATTTTGGGGTTGGCGAAATTGTTGGGTGTTGTCGAAATCTGTCGGAAATTAGTTTGTGGCGCTATATATAGGTACGTATATGTATATATCTTGTTTTTGAGTTGATTTAAGAGTTTTATTTTCGTTATGCACATTGATTTTGAGTTTTAATTAGAGTTGATTATATTGTGTTTTAATTAGAGTTGATTATATTGTGTTTTGAGTGTGATTGAGTTGATCGATTTGGGTTTGATAATATATATGAAGTTGTTGATATATATATATATATATATGTATATTAATTTGATTATATTAATTAGTAATTATTATATATATTAATTGTACGTTAACTCAGATATAATATAAATTGAATGATTCGTAAATTTAATTAATTAGCGTTTATACATATATATTATGTTATTTTCTCAGGATATGGATAAGAGTTGGATTTCGCTTCCAAAATGGGACAAAAGATATGCTAAAGGAGTTGTTAGTTTTATTGAATATGTGATCAATAATGCTAAAGGGAATACAATTTTCTATTGTCCGTGCACTAAATGTCAGTGTCGCAGCGATATGTATCAATTTCCAATTGACAAGGTTTGGCAGCACCTTCAAAGTAATGGGTTTTGGGAGAAGTACACATGTTGGATATATCACGGTGAAACATCATCAAGGGGTCCGCATGATCATGGGCAGTTTTCTGAGACGGGCAGTACATCCAACGATCCAACAACGGCCTTCATCAACGATATGTTTCCTTATGAGAGGGGTGTATGCTCTGAAGGACCGTATATGTCTGACCCGGTGCAGCCCTTCCCTAGAGTTGTCAACACTGCTGGTATTGACAGGTACAACAAACTAATTGCTTTCCAACAGACCCCTGTGTACCCTGGTTGTCAGAAAACGGTTCTTGAAAGTGTGATGGACGTTATGAAGATTAAAGTTGAGACAAAATCGACTGTGAAGGCTGTTGATGAGTATCTACAGTACACTGCTTCGATGCTGCCCCACGGTCATCGTCTTCCTACCACTCATCATAAGGTCCGATGTATACTGAAAGATCTTGGGCTTTCCTACATCAAGATCCATGCATGCAGATATGATTGTGTTCTCTTCTGGGGTAAAGATCCAGAAGGGAATGACCTTGGTGACCTTGACACATGTCCAGTATGTCAGAGTGACAGGTATAAGTTGACTCCTGCAGGCAATAGGAAACCTATGAAGGTACTTCGGTATTTCCCGTTGAGGGATAGGCTGGAACGGTTGTACATGTCATCACACACGGCCAAATCTATGAGATGGCACGCTGATAGGGAATTGCAAGGCGAAGATACCCTTATACACCCTGCTGACGGGGAGGCCTGGAAGCATATAGACAGGGAGTTTCCTCATTTTGCGTCTGAGGTCCGAAATGTGAGGCTCGGGCTCTCATCTGACGGGTTCAATCCTTTTGGCAACATGAGTCTTCAATACAGTGTATGGCCGGTGATTTTGGTACCATACAATCTTCCTCCATGGATGTGCATGAAGAAGGAATACAATATGTTGAGTTTGTTGATTCCGGGACCCGGTTATCCAGGGAAGTGTCTCGATGTGTATTTGAGACCCTTGATTGAAGAGCTTAAGTTTTTTTGGGACGTTGGTCATCCCACTTATGATAAGTTCATGCACGAGATGTTCCAGATGCATGCTATGGTTGTTGGTACCATTAGTGATTTTCCTGCTCGTGGGATGTTGTCGGGCAACGTTGTTAGGGGATACAAGGCTTGTCCAGAGTGCCTAAGCGATGAGGGGAGCAGTAGTCATTGCAACAAGATATGTAGATTGGGTCACCGTACTCTCCTTCCGTATGATCACGAATGGCGGTTCGATGACAAGGCATTTGATGGGACTGTAGAACTTGGTGTGCCTCCTAGAAGATGGACAGGGGAAGAAATTTTAGCAGTGCTTAATGAGTATGATTTTGGGCAGCTCAGCAATCATCCCAATATAGTGGCGGCAATACCTGACAGACCCGACAGGTATAAATTTTGGACACATAAGAGCATATTCTGGGAACTCCCATACTGGAGTAAGTTGTTGATCAGGCACTACCTAGATGTGATGCACATAGAAAAGAATGTGTGTGACAGTGTGGTGGGAACCGTGCTGAACTTGGAGGGAAAGACGAAAGACGGTCCGAAGGCACGCATTGATCTTAAAAAAATGGAGATACGAAGACATTTGTGGTTGAAAGAAGGGAAGAAAAAAATGCCTCAAGCTCCGTACACCGTGAAGCCTGAACAGAAGAACGTAATTTTCAGGTGGTTGAGTTCTGTGAAGTATCCTTCAGGCTACGCAGGAAATATAGCCCGGTGTGTAAACATTCGGGACAATAAAATGTACGGGTTAAAGAGTCATGACTGTCATATTCTGCTACAACGTCTCTTCCCTATTTTCATTCGACCCTTCCTTCCCCGTCAGGTGGTGGAGCCGTTAGTAGCGTTGTCAAGATTCTTCCAGAAGTTATGCACAAGGGAAGTGACAAAATCTGATCTCCGGGAAATGCAACAGGACATTATTTATATCATGTGTAAATTTGAGAGAATATTTCCTCCAAATTTTTTTGACATCATGCCGCACCTGATGATCCATCTTCCCGAGCAATTGTTGCTTACCGGTCCAGTACACTATACTTGGATGTATCCTATGGAAAGGTATGTTTTTGACACCTAATGTTTTTATTGTACATGTTCATTGTATAATCGTAACATATGACAACAAATTTATTTATTTACAGACAACTTGGAGACTACAAAGCTTATGTGGCTAACAAATCCGCGCCTGAAGGATGTATAGCAGAAGCATATATTGCGCACGAGTGCGTCACCTACATGAAGTTGTATCTAGGAGCATTGAAGGAAACTCCACAAACCATGCCGGTTGATGAACCGAAGTTTAACCTTTCCATAGTCTCAAATGATGTTGAAGTTTATGGAATTTTACCAGAGTCCTACAAGTTGCAACCCCATGAGCTCGTCATAGCCCATTGGTGGGTATTGATTAACTGTCAAGAAGTTGAATACTGGAAAGACATCCATCTACACTGTCCAGACATTCAAGGTGATCTCGACTACCACAACAAGGAGTTCGCGAACTATTTTGGCGATTGGGTATGTAATTCTTCAATTTTGTATGTTGCAAGTCTCCTTGATTGCATAATTATTCATATTTATAATACATTGAATCTTTGGTTGCAGATGAACCATATTCAATTTGATGGTCACCCAAATTGGTCTCACGAACTAAGACTTCTAGCTATGAAGCCGATAATGTCAAGAGTTTACCCGATGTGCAAGGTCAATGGCGTGCAATTTATATGTGAAATGAGAGACAACAGACGAAGAACACAGAATTCTGGGGTTATGGCGCATGGTGGCCGGAATGGAGTTGATTATTATGGTGTTCTTGATTCAGTGGTGGAACTCGTTTATGGGCAAGGCATGACCGTGCACCTGTTCAAGTGTAGATGGTTTGATACTAGAAGCTCGCAGAGCATGAAGATTGATCAGTACGGGATTTTATCGGTGAACACTGGCACAAGCTGTTACGAAGATGACCCCTTTGTTTTTGCGACATCGGTGAAACAAGTGTTTTATCTTGATGACCTTGTTAAGGGTGACGCGTGGAAAGTAGTCAATCTTGTGCACCCTCGAAACATTTACCGGGCGGCTACACTTGGAGAGGCCGAAGACGAGGAAGAAAATGTTGCATATCAAGAACACAGTGCAATAGATATTCCTGACTCCTCTACAATTCGCCTTAATAATTTTAAACCGGGTCGTTCGGTTCGAATTCGTGATTTAGACGCTCGCCTTATTGATGTGGATCCAAATCAAGAAACAGACGACGACTCTTGTGATGTAGAAATGCATAGATTACCGGAAATTAATTCTGACACCGAAGAAGACTCATCGGATGATTCTGATTACGAGCCTTCTTAGTTATTTGAATTTGTACTACAATTTGATGTGTTTCATATGGTACAAGCTCTACAATTCATAATGTATCTTAATGTTGGTTATATATGCAGGAAATTGTTATGGGTACGGTTAAACCAACTGTTTTTTTTATCTATTTGACAGTTTTAGCCGACGAAATATAACATGTTTCGTCGGCTAATATACTTTTAGCCGACGAAACATGTTATATTTCGTCGGCTAAAAGTATCTTAGCCGACGAATACCCTAATATTTCGTCGGCTAAACCCTAAACCCTAACCCCTAAACCCTAAAGTATAGCCGACGAATACCCTAGTATTTCGTCGGCTAAAGTTAAATGAATAAAATAATAATTTTATACCGCTAGCTGCGTCTCCTCGATATGAAACTATTTGTAGTTGACGGTCCGGACATAATACGTATTTTAGGTGGCCAAATCACCGTTTGTTTGTGTTTAGGGGTTTGACCAACGGGATTGACCGTGCGGATCGAGCTCGACCGTGTGTCCGATGATGCTGAAATTTTACCCTCACATATGTTTCAACATAATGATGATATCTGACGGTCGGTTTTCCGTTTCACAAGATGGATTGTCACAATCAAAGTATGCCTACTAATGTTGTATAACTAATTGACCAAGTGTTAAGTAAATGTTCCGTTTTAAAAACAAACTATACGTAGATGCTTCAAACAAAAAAAAGTCGTGAGATAAGATATGACCGGAACGATGAAATATGTCTACGGTTGAAATTTCACGTAATTCCGATAAGTTTCGGTGCCAATACTTGCGGTCATTGCATTTTTTCTATTCGTTCGCCATAGAGGACGCCCTATCTCCGACGGTTATTTTTCTTATAAATTTTATACCACTAGCTGCGTCTCCTCGATATGAAACTATTTGTAGTTGACGGTCCGGACAGAATACGTATTTTAGGTGGCCAAATCACCGTTTGTTTGTGTTTAGGGGTTTGACCAACGGGATTGACCGTGCGGATCGAGCCCGACCGTGTGTCCGATGATGCTGAAATTTTACCCTCACACATGTTTCAACATAATGATGATATCTGACGGTCGGTCTTCCGTTTCACAAGATAAAACAAATAAATTGTGCATGAACTTACGGAATATGAATAAAATATACTTTAGCCGACGAAATTAGGGTTTTGTCGTCGGCTAAAGTCCAACTATAGCCGACGAATTTTTTATTTCGTCGGCTATAGTTCTTACTATATATTCGATTGCAGCGAAACAGAAGCCCACTTTCTCCATTTTCTCAAACTCGGCCGGACGGTTTCTCCCTCTCCTCTCGATTTTCTTTCGCCATTTTCGACGGTTTCCGGCCTCCACTCCGCCTCCCTCATCTCCCAAACCAATTAGGTATGCAATTTCATGTTTATATTGTATTATAGAACAAATTTGGGTTGTTTTTTCAATATATTGCATTATATTGAATTGTGTTGAATTATATTGTGATAATGTTGAATTGTATTATGTTGTGATAATGTTGAATTATATTGGGTGTATTTATTGAATTTGGGTGTATATTTGGTTGTATTTGGGTGAATTTGGGTGTATTTGGGTGTATTTAGTATATTTGGATGTATTTTGGGTGTATTTAGTATATTTGGGTGTATTTGGGTGTATTTAGTATATTTGGATGTATTTGGGTGTATTTAGTATATTTGGGTGTATTTGGGTGTATTTAGTATATTTGGATGTATTTTGGGTGTATTTGGGTGTATTTAGTATATTTGGATGTATTTGGGTGTATTTAGTATATTTGGGTGTATTTGGGTGTATTTAGTATATTTGGATGTATTTTGGGTGTATTTAGTATATTTGGGTGTATTTGGGTGTATTTAGTATATTTGGATGTATTTGGGTGTATTTAGTATATTTGGGTGTATTTGGGTGTATTTAGTATATTTGGATGTATTTTGGGTGTATTTAGTATATTTGGGTGTATTTGGGTGTATTTAGTATATTTATTGAATTTGGGTGTATTTAGTATATTTGGATGTATTTGGGTGTATTTGGGTGTATTTAGTATATTTGGATGTATTTTGGGTGTATTTAGTATATTTGGGTGTATTTGGGTGTATTTAGTATATTTATTGAATTTGGGTGTATTTAGTATATTTGGATGTATTTGGGTGTATTTAGTATATTTGGGTGTATTTGGGTGTATTTGGTATATTGTTCATTTTTTATTTTATTTGGTATATTGTTCATTTTTTATTTTATTTGGTATATTGTTCATTTTTAATTTAACAAAATATTAATTATTTTATTTAGGATGAAAGGATTATTCAGCAGATCCAAGAGTTCGAAGGGCCGGGGTGAATCGTCAGAGGGAACGTCTAGCAACCCTCGAGGTTCGTTTCAGGGCCCAATGACGGCCCGACGGGCGTCTCTTCTGGAGCCGACACATTCCTCCAGGCAGCCAGATGGCCCTCCCGCCTCCAGGCCGCCTAGCGCCCCTCGCTCTTCCGGCCAGCCGGACGCCTCTCGCTCCTCCAGGCAGCCTAGCGCCGCTCGCTCCTCTGGCCAGCAGGACGCCCCTCGCTCCTCCAGGCAGCCTAGCGCCCCGCGCTCCTCCAGGCAGCCAAGCGGCCCTCACTCCTCGAGGCAGCTGTGGCCTCCGACTCAGGCGGAGGTGTCTGCACCACGTATGCCTGACATACGTAGGGCACCGTCACCGGGCCCTAGTGCATCGGAGGGTGGGTCTTCCGGGGTACAGATGCCGCCGCCTCTCCTCTTCCTTCCGCGCTTCATACCGGCAATACCTGCAGTCGATGACTCAGGGGCGCCGATTTATCCACTACCCCCCCAGGTGACCCCATCAGCGGTGTACCTGTTCGTGCCGTTTGCTACAGAGTTAATCTCTGCGAGGGTATCATCGTCGGCGACAGAGTCGGAGTCCGTCGCATCCGCCCCAACGCCCTCAGGTAATGATTATATAAGTAATTTGTTATGTTATAATGTTATAATAAAATTAATTTACTAATCATCAATTTATGATAGGTACCGTCGGAGCCAAGCCGACAAGGAAGAAGAGAGGTCCGGTCACGGGGAAAGCTCTCGAGAAGACAGTGAGTACATCGGGAAGGATCGTCATTGATACTGACGAGGATGGGAACGTAGTATCCGGCGGCAAGACGAGGATGTACTCTGGCCGCGTGGGAGCGCTTATTAGGGATAGAGTCCCTATGTTGTGGTCAGACTGGGGCGAGGTCCCACAGGAGGTTAAGGACATGGTCCACAACGCCATGTCGGTAAGTATAACAAAATTCATATTTAACATTATTTATTACATTGTAGATTTATGAACGTCTAAAGTAATAAATGTTTAAATGCAGGTGTGGTTTGACGTTCCCGAGTACCTGAGGAACACCTGGGCGGACGTTGTGCACGGGGGAAGGTACGTTGCAAAGTTAAGGACAAAAAAAACTATGTTTAATTTATAATATTTATATTTTTTTTGGCGTATTACAGGTACAAGGAGTGGAAGAACGAGTTACGGACCCACTGGACTACACATGGGAACGAACGTTCCGGCACCCCCCTTGAGTTCCAGTTCAGGGAGTACGAGTGGCGTTGGCTTCTGATATCGGAATTCAACAACCCACATAAACAGGTAATTAAAAATAATTATTTATTATATTGAATTATATGTAATACGTTTTAAAATATTTTACTAATTCGATTCCTTTGTAGGCTGTTTCCCGGGTGAACGCTCAAAACCGGCAACGCAACATGAGGAACCATCATGCCGGTTCTAGACCGTTCGCATCGTTGATGGAGGAGGCGGCCAGGGAACATCCAGAGGTCAACCAGTACGTCTATACGTACGAGAGGGCATATCCCGACTCCCAGGAGGATATTGTAAGTCGTTTTACGTTTTAAAATTTAGTAAATTATATGTATATATATATATATTTTAAAATGTTAATTAATTTTTTTTTCCTATCAAATTAGGCGAGGGTGAGGCAGGCTAGTGACGAGGTGATGGCTGCTATAGTCAGGGAGACATGGCCTGACACGCAAGAGGAGGACATGTCCGAAGCCATGTCCCGGATCGACAGTTCGGATCTCAGCGTTGGGGCCAGGATCATGGGCACAGCCTTCCCACCGCGAGGAAATAACTTCTACTGTCGGGGCCTGGGAAAGAAGGGCGAGGGGGTACTGAAAACCACTCCTGGGTTTCAGAAAAAAGGAGCCTCGACCAGCAGCATAACGACTCAGCTTGAGGCGGAAGTTCAGATGTTACGGGAACAACAAGCCGCCCAAGCAGCATATAATGCCGAGAGAGAGGCCGCCCGAGCAGCATATACTGCCGCGAGAGAGGCCGCCCAAGCAGCATATACTGCCGCTCTACAGGAGTACACTATAGCATCCCATGCCGCCCAGCAGACACAGCAGCAGCAGATGTACCAGTACATGCAAGATTTTATAGCTGCACAGCAGCAGGGACTTCCACTTCCGCCCATGCCCCCGCCTATTGTCTTACCTCAGCCGCCGCAACCTCCCCAACTTCCCCAACAACCTCATCCTGGAGCAGATATTGATTTAGACGATATCGATTTTATTTAGTTTTTTAAGTTTATGAACAATTATTTATTTAGTTTTTTAGGTTTATGAACAAATATTAATTTACTTTTTAGGTTTTATGAACAATTTATGAATTGAAAATTTAATGCAAAATATTTATGTTACTTTAGATGGTGTGTTGTTGTTGGTTATGAAATTGTTTCTGTAATTTGCAGCTTGCTTGGATGGTAATGTATAAATTTTGTTTGGGTTTCTAGTATAAAAAGTACTATAGCCGACGAAATTTACCATATTTCGTCGGCTAAAGTTTTAAAAATTAAAAAATAAATAGACAATAGCCGACGAAATTTGCCATATTTCGTCGGCTAAAAATATCATAGCCGACGAAACTGTGCTAATTTCGTCGGCTATTCTCTATTTATTTTTTAATTTTTTTAAACTTTAGCCGACGAATTTTTAATATTATTTCGTCGGCTAAGTGTTACACTTAGCCGACGAAATAATATATAAAATTCGTCGGCTAAGTGTTGAAGTATAGCCGACGAATTAAAATATATTATTTCGTCGGCTATACTCCAAAACTTAGCCGACGAAATAATATTAAAAATTCGTCGGCTAAGTGTTGGAGTATAGCCGACGACGGACTGTATTTCGTCGGCTATAAGCATAGCCGACGAAGTATAGCCGACGACTTCTTAGCCGACGACGTGTCGTCGGCTAAGGTTATAGCCGACGAAAAATGTGAACAGGCCGACGAAAAAATTTCGTCGGCTAAAGTGCTTATCCTGGTAGTGCTCACTCTCCCCTTGTCATTACCTTCTTCTTTTTTATACATGTTTAGATCTTATTATTTTTTTACTACAATACTTATTCACTTGTTTTTTGTGCGTGCCTTATATATTCTACACAATTTTTTTGTCTTGTTTTTTGCTTCATTAACATGTATTCAACTTTTTCAATCAACTCCCACTATCAAAATTTTTGTTAGAATTTTGAACTTTGCTTTATTGTAGTAGAGATATAAATAAATATAATCATTATCAAAATATTTTTTCTTTAGCCGCCACATACAACTTAAGTACAAAATAAACATTTTTCACCGTGTGTTTGACACGGGTCTATGAGTTTCAAAATGATATCTTATGAATAAGAATCTTTTATTCCATTTCCATAATATGTCTCTAAATGTACGGTACACATGTAAATACATTGAGAAGTCTTTATGTTATTAATTTTTGTTTATCCACTCATGATACATGTTTATGTAATAAGTGATGAATTATAGAATGTTTGTTTAATTCTATGAAAATCTATGCAAATTTATCATTCGTTTTTAAGAATTCTAAAAAGTTTAGGTTTTAAAATATATATATGAATCTAATGGATTTTATAAATCAACATAAATCTAATAACATTTTGTTAATTTATCATTTAAAAAAACTATGCAGAAATCTAAATTCAATACATGCCCTAAATTGTTGAATTTAGATTCAAAGTATGCAGAAAACTGTGAACAAAATAAGTTTATAATGTCGGCTAACGTATGCCAAATGTTTATAATGTCGCTTACATTCAAAGTAACAAGGAATAACACTTTACCTTAACGCTAGTATTTTGGACAAAACTTACATTCAAAGTAACAAAGAATAACATTTTACCATAACAGTAGTATTTGGACAAAAATTTTGAGACATCAACAACATAGGGTATCATCATGACTTATTCATGAGGAATAAAACTATTTCAACTAAATGTGAACAAAATAAGTCGCACATCTCAAATGTCATCAAAAGGAGAAGTAGTCGTCGGCTATAGTCTCATACGTTAGCCGACAATTTTTTTTTATTTTTTCGTCGAGTAAAGTGTAAGACTATAGCTGACGAAACAATATTTCGTCGACCATAGTCTGAGACTTTGGCCAACGAAATGTTTAATATTTTGTCAGCTAAAGTATTTAATAAAAAAAATTAAAAATAACTATAGCTCACGAATTATAGCGAAATTCGTTGGCTAAAGAATACTATAGCCGACGAAACATGCTATAATTCATCGGCTAAACCTAAAAAAAATACTATAGCCGACGAATTATGGCAAGTTTCGTCGGCTATAAGTCAATTACAGTAAAAAAAAACCCTAAATTTCTAAATTACCATTCCAAACAAGCTGCAAAATACACCAAATCATTTTTAAATAACCAACAATACCAAAAATGGTGACAAAACACATTCTTCATTATAAATTTTAAAAATTATTCATAAACACATAAAACTATATAAACTACACAAATTCTATATTGTCTAAATATATATATATATATATATATATATATATATATATATCCGATTTTGATATATGTTGTTGAAGAGGTTGCGGCTGCTGAGGTAGCGGTATAGGCATAGGCATGAGTGGAGTCAGAAATCCCTGAAGTTGGGCAGCTGAAAACTCCTGCAAGTACTAGAACATCTGTTGCTGCTGCTGTACCTGTTGGGTGGCATATACTACGGCATTATACTTTTGTAAGGCAACAATATAGGCTGTCTAGACGATGATCTAGGCGGCATAAGAGGCAACCTGAGCTCACGTCTGAGAGGCATGAGCGACAGCCTGAGCAACTTGCTCCTCCCTTAGTCTCTGAACTTTCGACTTTAGCTGAGTCGTTCTGCTACTGGTCGAGGCTGCTTTTCTTTGAAATCCTGGAGTGGACTTCAGGACCCCCTCGTGACCTAGACCCCAACACTAGAAGTTTTTTTGTCAAGATTGGAAGGTTGTGCCCATGATCCTCGCCCCAACCCTCGGATCCGAGGTGTCGATCCGGGACATGGCTTCAGACATATTTTCCTCCTGCGTGTCCGGTCATGTCTCTCTCACTAAAGAACTCATCACCTCGTCACTAGTACGCCCCACCTTCGCCTAATTGGTTAGGAAAAAAATTATTAATTAACATTTTTACATATATATATATATATATAAGTAAAATTATAAATTTAAAAACGTAAGATAACTTACAATTTCCTCCTAGGCATCAGGATATGTCATCTCGTACGTATAGACATATCAGTTGACTTCTGGATGATCCATGGCCGCCTCCTCCATGAAGACATCGAACGGTCTAGAACCGGCTTGATGGTTCCTTATGTTGTGTTGTCGGTTCTAAGTGTTTGCCCAAGAAACGACCTTCAAAGAAAAAATAAAATATTAGAAAAATATTTAAAAACGGACGTACTTATTAACATTTTAACCAATTAATTTTTTTAATTACCTGTTTATGAGGGTTGTTGAATTCTGATATCAGAAGCCAACGCCACTCGTACTCCCTATATTAAAACTCAGCAAGGGTACTAGAACGTATGTTCATGTGCGTAGTCCAGTGGGTCCACAACTCGTTTTTTCACTCCTTGTATCTATAGATACAAAAAAAATATTAGAAATATTATTAATATCACATACAATTTTGTTTCTTCATTAACTTCCCAACGTACCTTCCTCATGCCAAAGTCCGCCTAACTGTTCCTCAGGTACGCGGGAACGTCAAACCACACTTGCATTTAACAGTTTATTAGTTTGATTTTTTCATAAATCAACAATATAATACATAATATTATTGAGGCATTTTGTAAACTCATTGACATCACGTTGTGGACCATTTCCTAACCTCATGTGGGACCACGCCCTAGTCTGGCCACAACATAGGGACTATATCCCTAATGAGCGCTCCCACACGCACGAAGTACATCCTCGTCTTTCTACACGATACTACGTGGCCATCCCCGTCAATATCGATGATGATCCTCCCTGCGGTACTGACGGCCTTCTCGAGCGCATTCCTTATGACAGGGTCTTTCTTTTTCCTTGTCGGCTTCTCTCTGACGGTGCCTATCACAGATTAATTATTAAAATCGGAGAATCTTTATTATGACATTATAAGAAAACAAATTATTCATCTTTCATTACCTGAGGGCGATGCAGCAGACGCGACGGATTCTGTCTCTGGCGTCGATGATGATACCTTCGTAGAAATAAGATCTGTACTAATTAAAAGACACGAACTGGTACGCCGCTGATAGAGCCACTAGCAGGGGCAGTGGATAAATCTGCGATCATGAGTCATCGACTACAGGTAAGGCCGGTATCATCCGCGGGAGGAAAGAAGAGGTGGAGGCATTTGTATCCCAGATGACCCACCATCTGAAGCAGTAGGACCCGAAGTCAGCGCCCAGTGTATCTCAAGCATATGGGGTCTGAGGCTACAACTGCCTCGAGGACTCAGGGACGCCCGGCTGCCTCGAGGACTCAGGGACGCCCGATTGCCTCGAAGAATGGGAAAAACTAGCCTACCTCTGTGCCGTCTCCAGAATGGTCGCACGTCTGGATATCCTGGGGCCCTGAAACGACGTTTGAGGGTTGCTAGAGGTTCCGTCAGATGATTCGGACATTTGACCCTTTGAACCCTTCATGGATCTAAACAAGTCTTTCATTCTATTTCAAATATTAACTTGAATCAAATTATAGCATAATGGCATTAATATTTTCATAAAATTATTTGAATTTTCAATTTTTAATAAATTATTTAAAATTTTAAATTGAATTTTATTTTTTATATTTTAATTAAAAATATTTATCAATATATTAACAATATTTATCAATATATTGACAATCTTTATGAATATAGTAACAATTAATAACAATTCCTAGAATTCCTACAATTAATAACAATTAATATTTTAATACACAACAAATTAATACAGAACAATTAATATTTCAATACACAACAATTAATAACAATTAATATTTTAATACACAACAATTTTAATTTTCATCAATTTCAATTTCTGTTAAAAAGTAAATCCAAATCTACAACAACATTATCAATTTCAATATCAATTTCTATAAATCAATTTCAATATTAATTTATATCAATTTCAATATTATCTAAATCTGCAAAAATTCAAAACTAAATTATAAACAAAAATCCCACACTTGTGGCTTTGGACTATATATGGAGGTAAAGGATGCTGCTATTGAGGTAGAGGAGCAGAGGTGGCAGGAAGCGGGGGCAGAGGCGACGAGGTTGGCCGACGAAGGAGGCTGTGGAGGTAGAGGAGGAGGGTTGGAGGTTGTGGAGGTAATGTTTTAGGGTTTGAGAGGCGAAGGAAGCGAAGAGAGCTGAAGGAGGAGCAGGCAAGTGAAGAAATTTTTTAGAGTTAGGGTTCGGCCGAGACTGGATTTTTATATATAGGCATTACTTTAGCAGACAAAATGAAAAACTTGTCGGCTATATTTTATTAACTATAACCGACAAATTTTCAATAATATCGTCGGCTATAGTCCTTTTCATTTGAATTTTATTCATTTATTTGAATTATATTTATTTATTTATTGTATTAACTATAGTCGACGTATTTTCAGTAATATCGTCGGCTATAGTCCTTTTTATTTTTATTTTATTTGAATTTTATTTATTTATTTTATTAACTATAGCCGATGAATTTTCATCAATATCGTCATCTATACTCCTTTTTATTTTCATTTTATTTATTTCATTTGCACTTAATTTATTTATTTATTTTATTAATTATTGCCGACTAATTTTCAATGATATCGTCGGCTATAGTCATTTTTATACATCACCTATTTGTGATTCCGATCATCAAAATTCACAAACGAAAATCCGACCATCATGATAAAATACATATATGAGAAAAAATTTAACTTGATCTGACATCATTAAGCACTTGATCCGGACGGTCAATCCCGTAAGTCAAACCCTCTAAACGCATGTAAACAGTTATTGGTCCGTCTAAATTACGTATTTTGGACTGACCTTCAACTGAAATAGTTTCAAATCAAGGAAATGCAACCAGTGGTATAAATTTTTTTATGAAAAATAACCACTCGAGATAGGGCTACTACCTCTAGGGAGAAAGAATGAAAAATTGTATTGACCGCAACTATCGGCACAAAGACTTTACCGGAATTACATAATTTTTCAACCGTAGAAGTATTTCACCATTCCGGTCATATCTTATTTCACGACTTTTTTTGTTTGAAGTTTCTACGTATGATTTGTTTTTGAAACGGAACATATACTTAACACTTAATTGGTAAACAAGTTATACAACATTAGTAGGCATGTTATGATTCTGATCATCAAAATTCATAAACGAAAATCCGACCGTCAGATCTGACCATCATGATAAAAATGTATGAGAAAAAATTTAACTTGATCTGACAACGTTAAAAACTCGATCCGGACGGTCAATCTCGTAAGTCAAACCCCCTAAACGCATGCAAACGGTTATTGGTCTGTCTAAATTACGTATTTTGGACGGATCTTCAACTGAAAATAGTTTCAAATCAATGAAACACAACCAGTGGTATAACAAATTTATGAAAAATAACCATCGGAGATAGGGCTACTACCTCTAGGGATAAAGAATGGAAAATTGGATTCACCGCAACTATCGGCACCATACAAGACTACCAGAATTATGTGATTTTTCAACAGTAACGTATTTCACCATTCCGGTCATATCTTATTTCATGACGTTTTTTTGTTTGAATCTTCAACGTATGATTTGTTTTTTAAACAGAACATTTACTTAACACTTGGTAAACAAGTTATATAACATTAGTAGGCATGTTGAGATTCTGATCATCAAAATTCACAAACAAAAATCTGACCGTCAGATCTGACCATCATGATAAAATACATGTATGAGAAAAAATTCAACTTGATTCGGCAACGTTAAGGACTCGATCCATACGGTCAATCCCATAAGTCAAACCCCTAAACGCACGGAAACGGTTATTGGACCGTCTAAATTATGTATTTTGACCGGACCTTCAACTGAAAATAGTTTCAAATCGATGAAATGCAACTAGTGGTATAAAAATATTATTTTATTTATTATATAATAACCGATGAAACATTAGGGTATTCGTCGGCTAAGGTTTAGGGTGTAGGGTTTAGCCGAAGAAACATTAGGGTATTCGTCGGCTAAGATAGTTTTATCCGACGAAATAAGCTCTTATTTCGTCGGCTAAGATGGTTTTAGACAACAAATTATAGCATATTTAGTCCGCTAAAACTGTCTTAGCTGACGAAATATAACTTATTTCGTCGGCTAAAGTATAAAAAAATACATAAAAACAGGCTGTTTAATGTAAATCATACCAATTTTTTGTTTATATTTCACCAAAATTCATATAAAATAATAGAAATATGAATTCAACATATGTAAACTATAAAACACATCCATTCTTTTTTATTACAAATTAATGGATTACATCCTCTAAATTAAAACTATGGTTCGTAATCGGAATCATCCGATTAGTCTTCTTCTCTGTCAGAATTAATTTTTGGCAATCTATGAGCCTTGGCTCTTCATCACGAATTCGAACCGAACGATCCACTTTAAAATTATTAAAGCAAATTGTAGAGGAGTTAGGAATACCTATTGCGTTGGGCTCTAATACCAACATCTTATTCCTCGTCTTCGGCCTTTCCAAGTGTAGCCGCCTGGTAAATGTTTCGAGGGTGCACAGGGTTGACTATTTTCTACGCGTCACCCTTAACAAGGTCATCAAGATAAAACACTTGTTTTACTGATGTGACAAAAACGAACGGGTCATCTTCGTAACAGCTTGTAGTAGTGTTCATCGATAAAATTCTGTATTGATCGATCTTCATGCTCTGCGGGCTAGTATCAAACCATCTACACTTGAAAAAGTGCATTGTCATGCCTTGGCCATAAACAAGTTTAACCACTGAATAGAGAACACCGTAATAGTCAACTCCATTCCGTCCACCATGCGCCATCACCCCAGAATTCTGTGTTCTTCGTTTGTTGTTTCCCTGCTCACATATAAATTGCACGTCATTCACCTTACACATCAGATAAAATCTTGACACTATCGGCTTCATCGCTAGAAGTCTTAGTTCGTGCGACCAATTTGGGTGACTATCGAATTGAATATGGTTCATCTGCAAACAAGCATTCAATGTACTGTAAATATGGATAATTATGCAATAAAGGAGTCATGAACAAAAATAAAGAATTACGTACCCAGCGGCCAAAATAGTTTGTGAACTCTTTGTTGTGGTACTTGAGATCACCTTGAATGTCTGAACAATATAGATAAATATTTTTCCAGTATTCAACTTCTAGACAGTTAATCAATACCCACCAGTGGGCTATGACTAGCCCATGTGGTTGCAACTTGTAGGAGTCTGGCAAAATTCTATAAACTCCAACATCACTGGAGAGTATGAAAGATTGAACTTCGGTACATCTACTGGTATGGTTTGCGGAGTTTCCTTCAACGCTTTTAAATACAAGTTCATGTAGGTGACACACTCGTGCACAATATATGTTTAAGCTATACATCCTTCAAGCACAGATTTATCAGCCACATAAGCTTTGTAGTCTCCATGTTGCCTATAAATCAAGTTGCAAAGTGTTATGATTATATATTGAACATGTATAGTGAGGAATTCATCAGGTGTATAAAACGTACCTTTCAATGGGATACATCCAAGTGTAGCATTATATATTTCGTCAGCTAAACTTTTAAAATTTTGTCTGCTAAAGTTCACACACTATAGCCGACGAAAAAATTAATTTAGCCGATGAAAATTTAATTTCGTCGGCTAAAGTTAACTTTAGCAGACAAAAATTTAACTTAGCCAACGAAAAAAAAATTTATCGGCTAAAGTGTACTTTATCCGATAAAAAATTAATTTTTCGTCTGTCTTTTTTTTGTTTCGTTGGCTAAACACCTTCTTCTGGTAGTGTAAGAATATGCACATGGATCAACTCAATGAGTCTAAAAAAATATTACTAGAAAGTAAGAAGATTCATTTCTAAATATATAATAGGTGGAGGGCCATAGTTGTGCCATTGTTTAAGGTTAAGAAAGCAAATATGCCGAACCACATTTACAATAGAGTTTTTGGCAAACGGTACCTCAATTCTAGTGACACAATCAACGTAATACCTATATTTATAAAACTGGTATCAAAATTTTATTTTTGTGGGTCTGATGTTGTTTCCGTTAATAAACAGATGGTTTAGTAATGAAAATTGGCATTTATATTTTTTTATTAGCAAAAACGAAGTTCATGTATCACATTAATAGTTTTTAAAATATAAGTATTTAAAGTAGCCGCACTGCATTATACTCTTTATAATAATGTCGCTAAGAACAGACGAGGGATTTGAAATGGGTTTATGCCAAGTCTGCTTAGTTTGATGATGTTAGGGAAACAAGTGTTTTCTGTAGTAGGTAACTGGACTCTCTCCCTCATTCCTCCTCGTCATCAATTTTATATTTATTGGGTTTGAATTGTTTATTTTGCGCTCAGGGTTTTAATATGGTAGGGATGGTATGAGAGAATTAGCTATTCAAATGATAAGAACCTCGAAGGGTCTACCAACTTGGATTTAATTAGTTTTTTTAATGAATGATTTCGTTTCTATTCTTGAACTTATGACTTCCTTATTAATAAATAGTAGATACATTTATCACTACACTTATCACAATTTAATTAGTTGATTATAAAGAAAAGCAAATAGATAGAAAACAAAGAAATGAAAATGCTTGATATATTTTGGTCTTAAGAATAAATATTGATAAAACTAAAAGACAGAATTACCCATAGAAAAGTTTACATGGTAATCAAAATGATGAATGGAGAGGGGATTGTTCATAAAATTTCCACTTTTATTTGAGTAAAAACTAAGAAGCTAATATCACTTGAACAGTTTGTTTTTTGTTTTTCATCTACTTCATTTGTCAAGACAGTGGACTAAACCTGCTAAACAATGGAAAGCAGTAACGTCAAGAAAGCTTCATTAAACACATGCAAAATTTTACTTACCATTCAATTCTACTTGTACTTGCCCATCACTTTCGACATTCTAAAATCAGAATATGAAATGGTCTATGCCAATTATGCTCTTTTCTAATAATAATTGAAAAAAAATACCAAAGAGTTTCGGTTTAAATAAGGTGTTGGAGATCGATGAGATCTCACATAAGAGAAGTGATAGTATAAATATAACTTATAAGTGAGTGTATCATACCCAACATGGTAATTACTATAGATCTTATCAGTGTAAAGATGATTCATGGGCCATAATTGTCAATGTTTGACAATAAATCTTATATCCAAATGTAAAATTGAATATTGATAGTGCAATATATTTTTGGAATGTGTTTTTCTTTGTCTCACCAGGTCAATGTCAATTTCTATAGCAAAGAAGGTTGGTTCAGTTGGCAAAAGGTGGACTTGAGGTGTAAATCCACACAGGTTCGATCTCCGCTATCAACAATCCCTCAT
Organism: Comarum palustre; assembly: GCA_951800085.1. Taxonomy (NCBI): domain Eukaryota; kingdom Viridiplantae; phylum Streptophyta; class Magnoliopsida; order Rosales; family Rosaceae; genus Comarum; species Comarum palustre. The sequence continues at coordinate 16,197,900 of OX637578.1, forward strand.
TGATGGGTAATCTGTAAAATGTTATTGGGTCTGTCTCTTGATGGGCCTCTGGGTGAGGGTGTGTTATTCTAGGAGCATGTCTCAGGGTCTTCTAGGAGGGTGTCACCTCTCTTCAAACGTGGGTGAAATTCCCCCTCCCCCTGTCAGAAATCAGAAAGCCTTCGGGCCTAGGTCGCATGGTTTGCTCTAACCCTGATAGTGTACGAAACCTCCATCTTACCTAAACTTTTTTGTACCAAAAAAAATGTCAATTTCTATAGCATGGATGTTATTGAGGTACATGAAATGAGATAATGTAACGCAAAGGTCAATGTGGTTGCTTAATCTGTTAGGGCTATTGAAGATACGGCGAACATTATATGCCAATGGATATGCACGATTACTGTTGGTAATGGAGAAAATGATTATGCCGAATGCATGATTGTAGGGTTTTCCATGGCAAAGCTTGGTAACAGAGAAAGATACTCCCCAGTTGCATCTACAATCAGGTATGTGCCCAAATTTGGTTATCTCTTGAAATTTGGATTTCTTATGTTGACATCGGAAAGTTCCGATTCAATTGTCACCAAGTGTCTAATGCAGGCTGGCCTTGTTTTTCTATCTCGGTGCGGGAGTTAGTTTGTTAATATGTTTCACCTGCAGATCTAAAAGTTAGGTTGCATAACTTGCATTGAGGACGTGTGTTGGAGATGAGAGATCATACATCAGAAAAGTGACAAATTAAATATAACTTATAAATGAGTGGATCATACCTAATTGTATCGATGTCTTTTTCTGATTAGAATCCAACAAATTAACAGGTAGTTAAGTTTGAACAATATCAATAGATTTATAATCAACAGACTACGTTTGTCGTTTTTTAACAAGTGGTTTTTGTTTGGATTCGGTCTAAAACAATCTCTTATCACTTTGCTTTGATTGTATGACCAAGTAGTTTTTTTGTATAAAACTCTAGAATGTGTAACAAGTCTAGTTTCAGATTTCAGGTATGAAATTCCACAATCATAGGCTTCTTGTTTTGCATATAATTCATGATTTTTTTAAAGTGAAATCAACACTCCTCAGATTGAAATCCACACTTTCAATTTCTATTTTTAGTCACCATTTTTCATAAGTACAAAATTTGAGTCACTAAAGACAAAATTCAAGTTGCTAAAATAGAAAAATGAGAGTGTGTATTTTTCAATTTGGAAAATGTGGATTTCACTTTTTATTTTTATTTTTTATATGTGATTCATTTCATTGTAGAAATATCTGCACTAACATTTGGTCGAAATAAAACCTTTGAGTCTTTAAACATAATTTTCTCTTTTTTGTTTTTGATGAATTCTCTTTATTTATGTTTTGTAATCTTCCTTATTACACAAGTGATATTTTCATTAAAAATTTTATTAAAAAAAACGTTGTCAGCTGAAGGTAAATTGCTAAAGAAAAAGAGGTCACCGTTCTTACCCTACTTCCTAGATTGCCCATCATAACCCAATTTCTCTCATGAAATACCCATCATGGCACACCTCTATATAATCTTTCACTGACTAGGTAATAATTCATATATGATCTTGTCTAATTAACGTACAATGACTTCAACTTGATGCCTGGTTGCTTACCCATCAATTTGGCTTTTATTTCTGCGAAACTGAAATACATCTTTCATCTTCAAAATATTTTCCCCTCTCTCTGTTCTTTTCAATAATATAGGACAATGTATGCAACTAGGTAAAAGATAAATTGGATCCAAAATGCTCAGAGCAACGATCGATGTTTTTAACTTATAGAACAAAACATCAAATACTTAACTGGGGATGGAGTGTGTGTCTATATATAAATAAATATATATGTATATATAGGTTTGATCAGGAGCTGAGGGTCGTTACTTAGCTAATGAATGAATTTCATTATTTTACCTACTTCTTCATCATATTTTCTCATTTTAACCGTTCAGATTTTAGATATATATGTGTAGATCATCTCTACAAATTTTCAACCAAATTGATAATCGTTAAGGCGTTCAAAACTGTGATTTATAGCAAGGGTAATTCAGGAACGAACAATTCAGACAGTTTAATTGATTTCAACTTCTTAACGAATATCAATTTGACTCAAAACCCTCGATCCATACGCCCTTGCTAGTGGTCCACGGGTATTCGACCCTAACGAGTGAGATATACGGGTATAAACGGGTAACGAGTATGAGGATCTCCAGTATTTAGATTTTTAAATCAGGTATGGGGCGGGTATGATATTTTGATATTCGTCCACATCCCCACCCATTTAGAATGGATAAATTATTATATATAATATATTATATATTATTTTCTTGTGATATATAATTTATAAGTAGATATTTATGTAAAAATCTTTTGTAATCTATTTTTCTTTCTGATTCTCTTAATTAATATATATAGAAACTTCATTTTTAAGCGAGACTTATATTTATTTTTATCTTAATTTATATTTCGTATTTAAAAATAATAATACATAATTGTTAATAGGAATCGGGGCTGGTATGAGAACGTAATCCCGAATGGGTACAAATACAAGGGATCCCCATTATGTAATTATGGGGATGAGGATGGGTACGGTTACAGGGATAAAAAATATTAAAGGGTATGAGTATGGTATTTTGATCCTCTGACCCTATTATACCCATTGTCATCCCTAATCAAGATTAATCCTCATTTATCCTGCCGACACACAGCTTACAACAAAAACAGACACCTCGACCTAGTTGTAACAACATATTCTTGTAGACTATAGAATGAGGATAAATGAAAAGAGTAGGGCTGGCTTCAGTTGATATACCGACTTTTTTTTCAAAATCATTTACCAACCATCTTATAATTGGTAGACAAAATTCTGTACAAATACCAACCGACTTCATTGGTACAGTTGGTAGTGAGTCTCTACCAATATCATATCCAGGCCTAAAAATAGAAAGACTCAGCAACAATTTGAAACTGAGTTTTCAACTAAACTGAGCAAATGATCAACTCCAACATTTCCCAATTCTAGTTCCAACAAAGCAAAATTAGCAAAATCATGCTATAAGTCCACAAGCACTTTACACACTCAAACTGTCCAACACGTACAATGGGATTGCTCATGTTTACACTAATATGGAGCCTGGTGACTTGTTGTCAGCTACATGTAGTTCTCCAAGGTATGTAGATCCTAAGGCATATATGTTGTTGTTATATTATTGAATTTAAGTGTGTACACAGAAAAATAAATTGTTTACTTGAAATCGTCGAGCATTATGTTCTGTAGTACAAAATTACACCTAGACATGAATAAGAGCAAAAGAGAAACACTTTTTTTTTTCTGTGTATCTTATAAACCTGATAACAAATGTTCATGTATGGAAAGCTTTGAACGGAGAAGAGGGGAATACAAAAATGTCATCAACAAAGTTCTGCAAACTAATTCAGATGTATATATATAAAATTACAACTACCTACTAAACACACTAAACTCCAGTAACAATTCTCTTAATGACAATCATTAGATCCTTGACACTAAACTTCAGTAAGTAAAAACTATAATTGATGACATAAATAAAAACCGAAAGAGGCTTACCGTTGCAAAAAACTGCCTTATTAACAATTCTCAGCCTCTCCCTCGATCCAGCGGAGCGGCGGTGGGAGGAGATGAAGGAGCCACGCTGCCAGGCGAGGGCGATGCGAGACGAGGCAAGGGTGATTCGACACTAAGATGAAGGAGCCGTGCTGCCAGGGCGAGGGAGGTGCGGTGTGGCGATGCGAGCTTGGGTTGGGGTTTTGTGCTCTGAAGCTTTGAGGAATGAGGATCGAGGGAGAGGCTGAGAGAGCAGCGCTGCAAACTAAGGTTGTAAGTTACTAAGGATTAGGATAAAATGATTTTGGCTGGCTTCGGTTGGTATACCGGTTACTATATAATCAACAATATAGGTTTATATTTACTTAAAATAAACGGTTGTGATTAGTAGTTATATATATTTTTTATAATATATATTTTTTATATATAATGTACGGTTGGTATGGTATACCGTATTTCTGTTAAACCTTGTACAATATACTAACCGAGTCTTGCAAACTGGTACTGTACCGAGTTTTTGGTTACTAACTTCTCGGCATACCAACATGCTTGGTACGGTTGGTACACGATTGATTGGTTTTGCTAAGTCCTAATTTGCCAGCCCTAATTCTGATTTGCTTTTTTCTTTTTCAAATTTTATTTTGTGATTATTGACTCTCTCTTTTTCAATGATTTACTTTGTAATTCTTAATTACATCATATGGTATTTATTAGTATTAATATTTTATCAATATCAAAATGGTTTCAAAAAGTATGTTGATGCACTTATCGAATTTGATTGGTATGCTTATTCAAAATAGTTGGTTTGCTATTGAAAATTGCACTATGTTGTAGAATCATATTGAGGGAATGAAAGGAATCAATCATCTTATTGTGAATAGGGAGGAGCTCTTTATATAGAGACTCACTCTAAGTACAATGGACCAATCCTACATGGATTGGGTTAAGTCCATATCCTACATGGATTGGGTTAAGTCCATAATGTAAACCTATTACAACTTGGTTTACTACATAAAGCCCTATACAAGGCATGGACCAAGACACACATATATATCAAATATCCTAGAATACTCCCCCTTGTGTCGCGTGTCTTCATGCCGGTATGGTGCTTACGGTGTTGCCTCATCAAAACCTTGCCAAGTAACAAAAACCCTGTGGGAAAACTAAACCTTGTTCGAAGGAAAAAGAGTACAACGCACCAACTACTCCATTAAGAACTCGCCATGTGATGCTCCCCCTGATGTGTACTTCAATCGGATTTTCCTGATGAATGATGCATTCCAACATGCTTCTCAAGAGTAGATGTGAGCCAAGACTTAAACAAGTCTGCCATGATCAACCACAAATGAAGATCAATGGACTTAGCGGTGCATGCAATGTTACCTCGTTAAAAACCATGTCAAGCAAAAACCTAGTGGGACAAAAAGCTGTGACTAAGGGAAAAAGAGTGCAACATGGTTGACACAAACAACCACACCCTTCACATTTGATCATGACATGTATATGTTAGACTTTCTTTCAAATCTGCATCTCCCCCTGATCTCAAGATCATTCATAGGGCGCTTCCGGATCCTTAGTGACCACGGAGCTGTTTTGACAACTTGGCATATGTACGCTCTTTCAACATGTCTCAAATGTGGCATTACTCAGTGCTAGCAGCTATGTGCATGGTGCCTAGCAGTTGTATGCACAGTGCTCAGCAGCTGGTGCACAGCGCTGAGCAGCAGGTGCACGTATAGTGTCTGGCAGCAGTGCACGTGTGCACAGACAGTGCACAGGCAGCGCCCCGACAGGGCACAGGCAGCGCACAGGCAGCGCGCACAGGCGGCGTGCACAGGCAGCGCGCCATATGTCCGGCAACTCGGCCACTAAACCAACCGGTGCCTAGATCATGATTCCGCTTCCGATGCATCTCGATTCATGCATGGCTAGCGATGACATAGGCAACAACCTTTCTCTCATGCCATAGGGATTGAATATGCCAGATACTCTTAGAGTATTCAAGTGATGTCCTATGTCATATCATTGGCATTGTGTGGGCGCAAAGCTACTTAGCTTTATAACGAATGAAGGTGAGGTCAAGTCTTTCTTTTGATTAAACGGATCACTCTCTCTTGGAGTAAAGACCTTGACTAATCATGGGAGAATATGAAGGTTCCACTCTTCTTCAGAGGATCTGAGCCGATTGATGGAAATACATCATCAATACACAATCGATCGACTTCAATACGAGATTGTGTCTTTCCTAAGATACTTTTCATTCCAACATCGGATATCCAGCATATACTGCGATCATCCTGAATCAATACGCAATGACATTATTCATCATATCCCATCCGAAATCAAGGAGTCATGTACTATGCGTCCAAAACACTTGGCCAACGCAAGCTCCACTTGATTTGGCTTATGAAGACTATTTAAGATCTTCATGCATATCTCTGATCCCATAGAGACGTCACTAAGATCATATTCATAGGGCTGCATGTACACTTATTGGGGAACTACCAAACTGACAAGGTAGTGGAGTGCAATAACATCCATTACGAGAGTACATCTCATCGTAGTCGATCCCAGTGCGTGTTTATGAGAAACCTTACGCCATAAGAGAGTCTGAGACTCTTGTTCTCACTACGCTAACTCACAAAGGTTTACTTGATAGGGTTTACACTTACGGTGTCGACAACACCTGCCCAAAGACCTATCCCTTTGTCCGGGTCGCATCTTCCCATTTTAGGTCAATACACTTTGTCGACATATCAACAAACGTGTGGTTCGATAAACTCATCATCCCACGTCCTCATGTACACTAGTGTAGTTATTATAGAGATCTCTTTCTATGAATTGGATTTTGACGTTGAGGCGTCCCCCAACGATAGTCACAATTCAGACTAACATGAGACGGAGTGAGTATCACTGATCAATGGACCAGTAGTGCCAAACTCGCTTTCTCTCTCAGTGCGAGTGTATATCGAACCCAAGGGCCTCAACCTAACCTTCAGGGAGCCACAAGGCCTAAGACACCATGTTGCCACATTATGGCGCCCTGTACCACACCGCTTGCAAGCTGAAACTTTGTGACTCTAATACGATCGCTGGCACTATGGGAAACAGCGTTCCAGTACTCGGAATCAGCCCCAACGTTTGGCATGGGTGTAGCGTCATGACCATCTCAATATGGCCGAGCCATGGCATCAAGACCACCTCAATCTGGTCGAGCCATATCCTTTTGGTAGGACATCATTCCTTATAGACATATGCAGCATTGATCTCGTCACTATAGTTCTATGCGAATCATGTTGAGATTTAGTGGTAACCAACCACGACATTCACGTCGTTCCCACTTGAACCCTGGTGTTCGTATCTCCCCCTAATGGGGGGAATACAGTCTCAAAGTGACAATCCGCAGTGTAGCTGCTAAGGAGATCGTCTGTCAAGGAGCTTAAGGTGGAGAGCAATAAAATGACTCCTATCCATCCTTAGAACATATTTATCTCATGCGATACATCATCATTGGGCACTGTGACAGTCCAATTTGGCACATTGTGGAACTCAAGGCTTGGAGATCCGTTACTATCCTACCGAGTTCAAGGATTATAACTTCATGTCAATCCTAGCACACAGTTACGAGCTGTCGTGCATCAATGCAATGATGGTAAGTCGTAGATGAATCAATAAATGCCTGCATGTCCCTCTTCAGGGATGGGTAGTGAGCCTATAGATACATAAGCAGCATGTGGTAGACGATGGTGCAACACATGACCAGTGTGTTAGCCTTTCAACCAACACCATAAAAGCATATACGGTATCCATACGTTGGTTGCATCGGTCTACATAATCTCTCTTTAGATTTTCAATAAGAATGACATCTTTTGTGGCATAGCATAAGAGGATCTTTCACCTTACTTAGCTAAAGAACAAGATTTACAAAACGAATCCATGTGTACCGTGCGGCTGCCAAGAACATCATGTCGGCGCACAATCACAACATACAATCATGGCGTATTTCGTTGTTATCGGGGGAATGGACGCCCAAGAATATCAAACAATTCTGGCTCGCATATCTCACCCGGTATGACCCAAATGTCATAGCTTGTCTGAGTCAATTGTCCCAAATATACTTATTAGAGACACCTTAGGACTCATGCTCTTCTCCATGATGCTCCTAATCGGCACTCATGAGAATTATACACAAAAGTCTTGGTCATTCTCATCACGGTAATCGTTGGTGTGTATGTTCATAACACACTTCAATGTTCGATTGCCTCTCTCACAATAAGGAGGGCATTTGTGACTTGGATCATCGAGCCAAAGGCATTAAGAATTGATTCAACCATGTCATAAAATGATGGTGAAGATCCAGTTAAACTTAGTCACAAAAAGGATTCACAATCTGCGAAGAGTATGCAGTTTTCGTGCAGTATGACCTATACTCACTAAAACAGCCATAACTCTATCCTCTAGATGGATATGAACAAACCACTTGAACCATTGGAAACTAGATTCACATAACTTTCCAATGATATAAAGTGCGCGTTCCAGTTCATCAGGAGTTGATCTGGGGGCTCTGACGAAGTTAAGGGACAGTAGGATACAGTCTGCTATAACCTGTAAGCACTTAAACTACCATAACTCTTTCGTCGGGACAGGTATGAATGAGCCGCTTAAACCAATTGAAACTAGACTCACCTAGCTTTCCAATGATATACAATTCGGCATCTAGTTCATCTGGAGCCATTCAGAAAACTCTGACGAAGTTACGATACAGTAGCTTCAACTTACTGTGGTCGCAGATTTTGACATGATGAAGCTTTCAACTTTAAAGTGGCATCGCAGGAGTTATCCTCGACCCAAAAGTAAAGCGTACATATGGAATTACAAGTCTTCAATGTCCATGAAGGATGACATTTGGTAACAGCAACATGGGGGGGATCCAAAATCAAGGGAGTATTGCCGAGGTTAACCACGTCATCCGATGATGGAAAATCTGCTGTTAGGTGAAGACTAAACCACGAACATCGGCACACCTTCATAAGGCTATGCATGATCATGTCATAGTGTGAATACACTTATTGAACCAATAATTTCATCGAGGTCTCATTTCGTTTGGAGAAAATCAAAGAGCCCTTCATGACGTCAAATGTCAGAGGCATCTATTTGATGTTCCGTACGCCCTTTTGTACGTTTATTTGTATGCATTCATTCTTTTGCTCAGGATTGTGTGGGTAGTCCCACTGTCTGCAAGACACTCAATTTCTTCATAACATACCTATCGAACAAGGTAGATACGTGAGAAAGAGACATAAACACCGAAGGCAACCTTGTGCATTGCAGGATTCCTAGCAGCATGACCTTTGCTCACTCAAACAGTCATAACTTCTTTGTTAGAATGGATATAAACGAACCGCAAAAACCGTTGGAAACTACACAAACGTAGCTTTCCAGTGATATATAGTTTGCATTCTAGTTCATCTGGAGCTGTTCAGAAAGCTCTTTGGAAGTTGCAGTTCAGAAAGTGGCAGATTCACTGTTTTTGTTTTTGGTTGCCCGCATTTGCAGCTTACACGTATGCCAATGCACTAGGCACTTGACAACATTTGGCAGCACATTGCACCTACACATATGCCATTGCACTAAGCACTTGACAACATTTGGTAGTGCATGAGGAGCCACACATATGCCGGTGTACTGAGCACTCGACAACATTCGGTGGCTGCACAACCGCTGGCGCCCATGGCGCACGGTATGGGGCAGTGGGGGAGCTCGGCAGCTTATCTCAAGTGCACAGCATGAGGTGCACAGAGCTTCGGCAGCTACTACACAGAGCTTGGCCCTGGTACTCAGTGCTCGGCAGTCGGTGTCCTGTACACGTCCTCGAGTGTTCTGTGCTATGTAGCTCACTTAGTGCTTGTCCGTGATGTAAGTGCACAACCATTGGTGATCAGTGCACGGTTCCTTATGTTCAATGCTAACATATGGTGCTTAGTGCTCAACACCTAATGCACAGTGCACGATAGTTCATGTGTAGAGCACAAAGCAACAAACACATAACTAATCGACATCTGACATATAAGTGGTGGCATTCCTCACACAACATGAAGCAATTGACACACAGGGGCGGCAACTGACACACAATATTGGCAAAAAAATCAAAGGACAGTAGGTAGCATATAGGGTTAGCAACAGGCGCGTGACTATCGACAACTGGCAGCCAGGTGCACATGGACTCGGCAGCGTGCACGGCAGCTCGACAACCATGCCAGCAGCTTGTGTAGCGCTCAGTAGCTCCTAAGCAGCGCTCAATAGCTGCATGCCTTTAGCATAAAACAGTGTTGCTATGCTTCTAATCTCCATTCGAGACTTAGAGCGGCATTCAAGGGTCAATATGTAAGTGAGCGGCAAATTTTCTCGCTCATGCATACAAAACCAAACTATGGAGACTCGAGAGTGGTCATCTCGCTTTATAGGTTGGAGGTGCAGCGTAGGAAGCAGTGGCTAAATCTCGAGCAAAATCTATGTGATGCTCGGCAGCTGGGTGCTTAGTGGTTGGAAACTAGCACTCGGCAGTTATGCAGCACTGGTCCTCTGTAGCTAGGCACTAGGCGCACTACAGCTGGCAACTTGGCAGCCTGTGCTCTGCAGCGTGGCGGTGGTACTCTGCAGCTAAACGATGGGCATCCTACACCGGTAGCTGATTCTCCTACCATATTCTCAACAAGACTTCTACCCGGAGAAATGTGCTAACGTTGATCAAACACAATGCGAGTTCAATGAATGAGATGATTCTCTAATTCCAAACTCTCTTTAATAGCATAACACAAACCAACGTTGCATACCTCGCAACGTGGACCTAAAAACATCTTCGGTGCATGGTGCACGGCAACTAGTGCTTGTCACTCGGCAGCTAGTGCTCGACAGTGCTCGGCAGCTGCCCTAGGCAGCGCTTGGTAGCAATCGGCAGTCAGCGCTCGACAGTGCATAGCAATTAGTGTGCAAGGCTTCGGCAGCTGGTACCCATGTGCACATATAGTGCTTGGCAGCAGCGCACGTGTGCACATTCAGTGCCCGGCAGTAGCGCGCAGCAGCGCCTAGGCAGGTGCACATACAGTGTCTGGCAGCAGTGCACACGTGCACAGGGGCAAGCCCTGGCAGCAGCATGCACGCGCACAGAGGCAGGTACACATACGGTGCCCGGCAGCAGCGCACGCGTGCACAGGGGCAAGCCTTGGCAGCAGCGTGCATGCGCACAGAGGCACGTGCACATACAGTGCCTGGCAGCAGCGCAAGCGTGCACAGGTGCAAGCCCTGGCAACAGCATGCACGCGCACAGGGGCAGGCCCTTGCAACAATGCTCAGCAGGTGCACTCGGCAGCACAACAGTCAGTAGGTGCACTCGGCAGCACAGCGGTCAGTAGGTGCGCGCGCCAGAGCACATCACTCGGCAGCAGCGCACAACGAGCAGCATGTGGGCTAGTGGTGCCGGTAGCCAAATGCACATATGTTTTAGGATTTTCCATAATAACCTGCAAAGACAAACGTCCCAAGCATAGAATGAGGATAGAGAAGGGAGGAACGGATTTTATCCTCCCCGAGGTTATTGAATTTTGAAATTATTCAAAAGTAAAACTTACTTGCTAGTCTGCCAAATAGACTGCATTTATATAAGCTGCTCCAAGCGTCCATGCTTAAGTCCATACGCGTTCGGCGATCGTTCGCGCAATTCCATCATGAATTGTCGCATGTGAAGACCATGAAACACATGAAAATCATATGGTTAGTTAATCTTGCCATAAAATAGTATCAAATCATTGAAAAACATCAACTATATGAAGGATTCAAAGAGAAATTAGGAATACAACCCGTTTTCCTCAAGGAAAAGTGATTCCTATACGCGTTGAAGCCATTAGGAAGACCGCTTCACCCACTTTTACTCCGGTTCTGGGGGATTCCTTTTGTCTAAAGGATCCTGACATCCTTGTGCATAACCTCTCCAAATTTCACGGAAATCGGAGTTCCGAAAGTGCCCGAACCGGTTGCTTGAATATTTCAGCCGGTCTGGGGATTCCGGCGGCCGGTTCAGTTGTTTGCCGGCCGGTTCTTTGGTTGAGGCCAGTGGCGTTGGAAGCGTATGAGCAATATCTTCAACTTCTCTGTTGGTGATGAAAGCCAATTCAAACATTATTCTGTCGATATTGGCGTTTGAAACCTGAGGCAGATTTTAGGGTTTATTGGTGCCTAGGTGCACAGGGGGTGCACAGGGGATGCGCAGCGGTGCCCAGAAGGTGCGCAGCGGTGCCCAGTGGTGCCCAGGTGGTGCACGGTGATGTGCGCAGCGGTGCACAGGAGATGCGCAGTGGTGCCCAGGAGGTGCGCAGCAGTGGTGCGCGCGGTGCACGGTGGTGCCCAGCAGTGCGCGCGCAGTGCACAGACGGGCGCACGACCAAATTTTTCTTTTTTTTTTCGGTGGCCTACTTGCTCTTTTTAGGGTTTAGAGCTACGTGCATGATAACGTGTTGTAGAATCATATTGAGGGAATGAAAGGAATCAATCATCTTATTATGAATAGAGAGAAGCTCTTTATATAGAGACTCACTCTAAGTACAATGGATTAATTCTACATGGATTGGGTTAAGTCCATAATGTAAACCTATTACAACTTGGTTTACTACATAAAACATGTATACAAGGCATGAACCAAGATACACACATATATATCAAATATCCTAGAATACTATGTAATATAACATGTATATACTATTTTGTTTCATGTTCTTCCAATTTGTTCACAAAATAAAATACCACCACAACATGCGGGTGGTATGTCTCGTATTGTGAGCAGCATCACAATGAGTTCGAGTGGTCTCAATTTTATACGAAGGGCGAATTTTGGACAGATTATATCTGGTAACTCGTATCGTTACAGCAACTTGAAACTAAATTTCCGATGAAATGTAGCACTTGCATCTCATTAAGCACAGAAGTCAAGCTTGGTGGTTTTCTGGCTCTGTTGTGGCTTGACATTGCTCCATGAATTTCTGCCAAGTTTGTTAATCACGTCTGCCCAGTTGCTTATACTTGGGAGTCTGGGTAATGTAATAAAAAAACCCTTGCAGCATCGTTGCCCACAAGTTGTCTTTGGCTCTGTGCTATGAAAGAGATAGCAATCTGATTCCAAATGCCACTGCATAGAATGAACAAGAATTTGGTATCTTCTTTATGTGTCTTATTGCAGAGAATTTGGTCTAGTCATTTGGAACATATTCAATCAACAATTTGTCTGTTACTTCAGTCCCAATAAAGATAATGTAGAGAATGACTGTTTTAATATCTGAAATGCCAGTCATCAGACATGAAAGGTACTCATTTTCTGGAATCAGCCAAAAATAAACATGAGAAGTAAATAATATTGAAGGGGATTTTTGATTCAACCAAATCAATTCAGTGACAATACATAATTTCTCTACAAAGCAGTAACAAAATAATTGAATATTGATCATATTTTGAACGCCTCCATGCTCATGTCCCAACATAACAAACATAGAGAAATAAACATGAATGAAAATGTAAAATGAATAGGAGAAGAAATTCTGCAACCACTTGAATAGAAGCCTTCGTGATACAAAATCTGTCAAATATAAAATCTTTGTCCGCCTCTTGCTTTGCGCAATTAGAAGCATTTCCTGTGAACAATTGAGGGGCCAGACTCATCATACTCGGCCTTTGCGATCCACATCTGCAATCACAATAGAATAACTTTCAAGTAAGGACTGTGAAAATGTGAGACGCTGTAATATGTTTCAAAGCTTATTTCGTTCAGGATGTGCTCTGGACTAAAAGAATTATCGAATCAAATAAGAACCTAGAAAAATAGATAGAGTATTCGGTGCACCGGATAAAGACAAAACAGAAGGAAAAATAAACTTGAACAGTGCATACATCTAACGGTGAGAACGCAATCAGACAGTGTGAGATGGGCAGGTCACCACCGGTGCACCAAATAATTTTAGAGAAAAATAAGTGAATTTTCCACCTTTTAGGCACATGTTCTCTACCAGTATCTATATTCTGATCTTTCAAATATAACATGTTTCTGCAAACTATGCATTATAGTTTTAAGATGTAGAAACGACATGGAAGGATAGAACTTGAATAGCAGATGCCTAAGCAGATGTAAATTTGGACATGACACATTACCTGTTGGAAGGTGCTGAGGGATGCCAAAATGGAGCCTCCTATCCAGACACTGTATTTCCTCTCAGGCGGTGCTACAACCTTGATTTTCATGCTACTTGGAGCTAATGCTGTAATCTCTTTGCTCATCCTATCAGCAATTCCAGGGAACATAGTGGAGCCTCCAGAGAGCACAATGTTGCCATAGAGATCCTTCCTGATATCAACATCGCACTTCATGATAGAGTTGTATGTAGTTTCATGGATGCCAGAAGCTTCCATCCCAATCATGGATGGCTGGAAGAGGACTTCGGGGCATCGGAATCTTTCAGCACCAATTGTGATTACCTGCCCATCAGGCAATTCATAACTCTTCTCAACAGATGAGCTGGTCTTTGATGTCTCCAGTTCTTGTTCATAGTCTAGAGCAATATAGGCTAATTTCTCCTTCATATCTCTCACAATTTCCCGCTCAGCAGTAGTGGTGAAAGAGTAACCACGTTCAGTCAAGATTTTCATGAGGGCATCTGTAAGATCACGACCAGCCAGGTCCAAACGAAGGATGGCGTGTGGGAGGGCATACCCTTCATATATCGGAACTGTGTGACTCACACCATCTCCAGAGTCAAGAACAATACCTGACCACAAAGCATTAGCATGAGAGTTTTATCACCTTTATCTGGATCCTTAAGCTCAAATTATGACATAGAAGGTCAAGATTTCTTCCCTGAGATAAATAGTTGCTGAATTTGTGCAATTAAGGGAAATGAAATTGAATCATACTGTATATGGTAATGTGTTGGCGTCAGATAGCAGTACATAAGAGAAGAGCTGAGGATCTGAAGAAGAATTTGATTATTCTCCCCCATCATAAGAACATGTGCTGTAATAAGGAGATACATATATTGAAATCCTTACATTGGTGACTGCCTATTATGTAGAATTCGAATTGAATTGGTGTCTGTTTATATCCGTCTTTCTTTTACTACGACATTTTGTAAAACTGAAAATAATAAGCATGCAACGTACAAAGAAAAAGAAAAAGATCAAATTGCTTACCAGTTGTACGTCCACTAGCATAGAGGGAAAGGACGGCCTGAATTGCAACGTACATAGCGGGAGTGTTGAATGTCTCAAACATAATTTGTGTCATCTTCTCACGATTGGCCTTGGGGTTAAGGGGTGCTTCTGTAAGGAGAACTGGATGCTCCTCTGGAGCCACACGAAGCTCATTGTAGAATGTGTGATGCCAGATCTTCTCCATATCATCCCAATTGCTAACAATACCATGCTCGATCGGGTACTTCAAAGTCAAAATACCTCTCTTCGATTGAGCCTCGTCCCCTACATAGGCATCCTTTTGTCCCATCCCAACCATCACACCAGTGTGGCGTGGGCGCCCCACAATACTGGGAAACACAGCTCTTGGAGCATCATCTCCAGCAAATCCTGCCTGCACCATCAAATCAATCCAGATCAGCCTTAACATTCACCACTTGAAACCAAATCCCTCAAGCAATAGAGATAGACCGTTTCCGGATCACAAAACACTGAAAATTGGATCACTACCTTGACCATTCCGGTACCATTGTCACAAACAAGGGGCTGAATATCCTCACTTTCCATTTTCTATTTCTATGCTGCCCAAAAACACAACACTACATCAATGTTCACAAACAAATTGTTCATCCTTTGGATCACATTCATATTTAAGCATCCGATCTGACACAATACCAAGCAAAATATGAATCAAATGAACCAAAATGAACACCAAAATAAAGAAGGTTACCTGTGAATGGAAACGTAGGGATGTTCTAGAGATGTGGGGGAGTGGCGTTACCCGCCCTGTGGTTTAAAACTAAGGCTGGCTTCCGAAATGAAATTCAGCTTAAATGAACCTCAAATTCAATCATAGTGGAAACAGCTGCGATGACTATTGTGCCCCTTCTGTTTATCATATTGCCCCACATGTCCTCTCTGTATGACCAAGGACGTATTAGGAAACATGGCTATATTTCTTTCTCTCGCGCCACACAAATACGAAATGTGTCCAAGGTTTTTAACTATAGAAGAAGCAATTCACAAATCTAATCTAAGGTTTTTACCTTTGTAATCTTTGTATCTACCAAGACTTTTAATAGTAGAACACTTTGCAATCGGAGCCCTTGTCAACGGTTTTTCATTTTAGAGAAGTCTCTTTTAGACAAATAATTAGGTCCGAAATGACCCTTGAGGGGTGTAATAAGGGCAGATCAGTCATCCAAAAATGGTAATCGAAGGCGAGGGAGTTTTAGTGACAAGTAGTAGGGGGAAACCGAATGGAGATCATGCCTGACACATCTCTCCGGACACTTGTTCTTCTCCACGTTTCTTCCGACGAACCCCCTTGACCTCCTCCTCCTCTTACGACACACCTCAACTAGTTTGCTCTTCCACAACTGCCTCCTCACTACGTGCTCTTTCCTCATCTTCTCTTTTGGAACTAGTCTTTCTATATGACACATTGAGTAGAGTATGGCCATTACATACTCAGTTTGATATGTAGGTAAGTCATATATGTGAAGGACTGACTCTGTTGAGTAGGTAAGTCATATATGTGACTCGCAGTTTTAATCTAAAGCACGCTTTCATTGATATTTTGAGTTAGTTGGTTCATCATATACACACCACACCTCTACATAATCTTTCACTGACTAGGTAATAATTCATATATGATCTTGTCTAATTAACGTACAATGACTTCAACTTGATGCCT
Source organism: Comarum palustre (assembly GCA_951800085.1). Lineage (NCBI taxonomy): Eukaryota > Viridiplantae > Streptophyta > Magnoliopsida > Rosales > Rosaceae > Comarum > Comarum palustre. The sequence continues at coordinate 16,214,395 of OX637578.1, forward strand.
GGTTGCTTGCCCATCAATTTGGCTTTTATTTCTGCGAAACTGAAATACATCTTTCATCTTCAAAATCTTTTCCCCTCTCTCTGTTCTTGTCAATAATATAGGACAATGTATGCAACTAGGTAATAGATAAATTGGATCCAAAATGCTGAGAGCAACGATCGATGTTTTTAACTTATAGAACAAAACATCAAATACTTAACTGGCGATGGAGTGTGTCTATATATATATATATAGAGGCTTGATCAGGAGCCGAGGTTCGTTCCTTAGCTAATGAATGAATTTCATTATTTTACCTACTTCTTGATCATTATTTCTCATCTTAACCGTTCAGATTTTAGGTATATATGTGTAGATCATCTCTACAAATTTTCAACCAAATTGATAATCGTTAAGACGTTCAAAACTGTGATTTATAGCAAGGGTAATTCATGAACGAACAATTCAGATAGTTTTATTTATTTTAACGCCTTAACGAATATCAATTTGACTTAAAACCCTCGATCCCTACGCCCTTGCTAGTGGTCCACGGGTATTCGACCCTAACGGGTGGGATATACGGGTATAAACGGGTAACGAGTATGAGGATCTTCAGTATTCGGATTTTTAAATCAGGTATGAGGCGGGTATGATATTTTGATATTCGTCCACATCCTCACCCATTTAGAATGGATAAATTATTATATATAATATATTATATATTGTTTTCTTGTGATATATAATTTATAAGTAGATATTTATGTAAAAATCTTTTGTAATCTATTTTGCTTTCTGATTCTCTTAATTAATATTTATAGAAACTTCATTTTTAAGGGAGACTTATATTTATTTTTATCTTAATTTATATTTTGTATTTAAAAATAATAATCCATAATTGTTAATAGGAATCCGGGCGGGTATGAGAACGTAATCCCCAATGGGTACAAATACAAAGGATCCCCATTATCTAATTATGGGGATAAGGATGGGTACAGTTACAGGGATAAAAGATATTAAAGGGTATGAGTATGGTATTTTGATTCTCTGACCCTATCATACCCATTGTCATCCCTAATCAAGATTAATCCTCATTTATCCTGTCGACACACAGCTTACAACAAAAACAGACACCTCGACCTAGTTGTTACAACATATTCTTGTAGACTATAGAATATATGAGGAAAAATGAAAAGAGTAGGGCTGGCTTCAGTTGATATACCGACTTTTTTTTTGCAAAACCATGTACCAACCATCTTATAATTGGTAGACAAAATTCTATACCGACTTCGTTGGTACGGTTGGTAATGAGTCTCTACCAATATCATATCAAGGCCCAAATATAGAAAGACTCAGCAACAATTTGAAACTGAGTTTTCAACTAAACTGAGCAAATGATCAACTCCAACATTTTCCAATTCTAGTTCCAACAAAGCAAAATTAGCAAAATCATGCTATTAGTCCACAAGCACTTTACACACTCAAACTGTCCAACACGTACAATGGGATTGCTCATGTTTACACTAATATGGAGCCTGGTGACTTGTTGTCAACTACATGTAGTTCTCCAAGGTATGTAGATCCTAAGGCATATATGTTGTTGTTATATTATTGAATTTAAGTGTGTACACAGAAAAATAAATTGTTTGCTTGAAATGGTCGAGCATTATGTTCTGTAGTACAAAATCACCTAGACATGAATAAGAGCAAAAGAGAAACACCTTTTTTCTGTGTATCTTATAAACCTGATAACAAATGTTCATGTATGGAAAGCTTTGAACGGAGAAGAGGGGAATACAAAAATGTCATCAACAAAGTTCTGCAAACTAATTCAGATGTATATATAAAATTACAACTACCTACTAAACACACTAAACTCCAGTAACAATTCTCTTAATGACAATCATTAGATCCTCGACACTACTCCAGTAAACAAAAACTATAATTGATGACATAAATAAAAACCGAAAGAGGCTTACTGTTGCAAAAAACTGCCTTATTAACAATTCTCAGCCTCTCGGAGCGGCGTTGGGAGGAGAAGAAGGAGCCACGCTGCCAGGCAGGGGCGATTCGACACTAAGATGAAGGAGCCGTGCTGCGAGGGCGAGGGAGGTGCGGTGTGGCGTTGCGAGCTTGGGTTGGGGTTTTGTGCTCTGAGGCTTTGAGGAATGAGGATCGAGGGAGAGGCTGAGAGAACAGCGCTGCAAACTAAGGTTGTAAGTTACTAAGGATTAGGATAAAATGATTTTGGCTGGCTTCGGTTGGTATACCGATTACTATATAATCAACAATATAGGTTTATCTTTACTTAAAATAAACGGTTGTGATTAGTAGTTATATATATTTTTTATATATAATGTACGGTTGGTATGGTATATCGTATTTCTGTTAAACCTTGTACAATATACGAACCGAGTCTTGCAAACTGGTACTGTATCGAGTTTTTGGTTACTAACTTCTCGGCATACCAACATGCTTGGTACGGTTGGTACAAGGTTGATTGGTTTTGCCAAGCCCTAATTCTGATTTGCTTTTTTCTTTTTCAAATTTTATTTTGTGATTATTGACTCTCTGTTTTTCAATGATTTACTTTGTAATTCTTAATTACATCATATGGTATTTATTAGTATTAATATTTTATCAACATCAAAATGGTTTCAAAAAGTATATTGATGCACCGTACTTATCGAATTTGATTGGTATGCTTATTCAAAATAGTTGGTTTGCTATTGAAAATTGCACTATGTAATATAACATGTATATACTATTTTGTTTCATGTTCTTCCAATTTGTTCACAAAATAAAATACCACTACAACATGCGGGTGGTATGTCTAGTTTATATAATATAATATACAGTTAGTATGATATACCATATTTCTGTTAATCCTTGTATCATATACCAACCGAGTCTTGCAAACTAGTATGGTATTACTGTATCCAATTTTCGGTTACCAACTTCTCAGCATACCAACATACTTGGTATGGTTGGTTGGTTTCGTCAAGCCCTAATTTGCCGGTGCTAGAAAAGAGTACTAGTAGTCAATGTACTTATCAATGTGTGGCTGATGAGAGTGAGCGTAATTGACAAAGAACATACACCTACAAGCTGTCTCCAACTCTCCATTCCAAAAAGCTACATGTTCAACCCCTGATCGATGTGCATAGACTATTCCAAGTTAACCAGTAACATTCAGCGAGGTACATGAGCTGGCCTATCATCTATTCTTTCTGTCTATTTCAGCTAGCCTATCATCTATTCTTTCTGTCTATTTCAGCTAAAGGGAGGGATCGGCTGATCGAGGAGGTTGAAACCAAAATAAAGGAGCAGGTCCAAACTTCAAAAATCAATATGCTTGAAACTCGAAACTGAAGGACTTGCCGGAGGAGTTGCTGCACTTCAAAATTATGCACAGCCCTGACTGTTTTATGTATAAAAGTAGTGCAAACGTTAGGAGGAAATCTCGATGTTAACGTACGTCAGCTAATAAGCTCTTAGCCAATGCCAGAAACAACCTACATGCATTTTCGATAAATTACTTTTCACTCGATCAAACTCATATTTACTTTACATAGGTATCTAAACAACTGAAGTACTGAACAAGCACTTTTCTCTCCAGCTATCGAGTAATTACTACAAAACTTTCGATGGAGTTCATAACTTAGCATCAATGTTAAGAGGGCTATAACTGTTTAACAAGCTCTTAGATCTAACAGTAGACGAGCTTAATTAACAACGATGATCTTAAACCTGGACCGCCATCCTAATCTTACGTACGGCTCCTTTCCGAAGCTCCGAGCCGCAGTCGCCAGCGGGTTTTGTGATTAGACCGCAATCTATGCATGTAATTTCAGCCCGACTCTGGAAACTTCTGCTTCTCGGCCGCCTCTCGATTTTAATCAAGAAACAAACAAACAACAAAAAAACTTGTTTCTTTCTTACTTTAATTCACTAAATTGAAAACTACGTATATATGACTATATAACACGGTCAAACGATGTACAGTAACAACTGAACGAGGGTGTAGTAGTTCCCCCACCTAAAATAAATATATTCTTCCAATATTAAAGTGATTAATTTGCAATTAAACTAGACCCGATTGCATACATCTACTTGTTTAATATAATCCCATCACTCACGCGAAGTAAAATCACTAAATAAGAAGATTATAAAGAGGATAATGACAATGATAAATCCAACACTTTACCGAGCATCTGTTTGTACATCAAATCGAATCACACACACCCAAATTGCAAGTAGTTGAAAGCATAGTTGCACCAGGCCAGCTAGTTATTCACACTTGAAACCTCAAATTTGCTATCACCTCTCAACTACCACGAATAGATTGACCTACTTGTTATTCTCATCCTCCACTGCAGTTGCACTGTTCGTTTGTCCAAGCAAGCTGCTCATGGATCGCGCCTTCACAGTACCGAGTTTCATTCTCTTCTTCGTAACCACCAACGCCTTTTTCTCTTCACTGTGTTCACTTTGCTGTCGTTGATCTTCACCTTGGTGATTGACATCAAGTAGCATATCAGGTTTCCAATTATCGTCCTTTGGTAGCTCCAAATGCAACTGGCTTGATGGTTGCTTGGACTTGCTCTCGATGGATCCAATAGAACCCGCCAGAGACCGACTTCGGACGCTGTTCAAGCTCCTAAGCCTTCCTTTGCCCAAGTGATGCTCACAAAGCGAGTACCCGACGAGTGTTTGTTGGCAACACCTCCATCCTCTTCCGTTTACTCGACTGCACCTCGATCCCTCCATGATTGCAATGCCTCTTGCTCTCTCATTAGGACTCGTACCACTACCAACATTCTGCTCCATACCTTCTTTCGTGACTACTCTATCTTCTTGCTTCTTATCGTCACCATCACTTTTCTTCTCCATCTTGGTCTGCGTTAGTTTCCTCTCCTTCTCATCTCTCGTCGCCTCCCCGATGCTCCCCCTTGGCTTCTTGAATGGGAACGCTTTCTCTCCCTCAAACCATTTCCCAATAACTGTCCAATATCGAAACGAAATTCAACAAACTCATTTCAGCACGAGCTAGAAGAAATCGTAGAGACATTATTTCATGAGCTACATAAAAAAACAAAGATTATTGACCTCGATGAGAAGAACATGACGATTCTGAAGGAAACCCAGATACGGTCTCTGCACCCGATATGCTTCCCTTCCTAAAAATCAACGACCACCACACGCATATATAGTTGCACCAAATGAAAAGAAAATAACCGCCAGAAAATAAAAATAGTTGTAATATCTGGGACCAGAATATCCCATGCTAACGTGCAAGGCATGGGTACTTAAAATTGTTAGCCAACATGGAGAAGAAAAGAAAGGTAAAATATTTTCTATTTTTTTCTTTTTCTTTTTAATTTTCAGAAATGAGCTGGGATGACTAATTAGAAATTCTTGGTCTCGTTCATTTTGACTACAACCTAGATTTCATGAAACAAACATGGAAACTTGATGGATATATTACTTGTTCTACGGATTATTCTAATACCTGGTATCGTTTCCCTTCTTCTCTCCCTCATCTCTTGACCCATCTTCGTCCTCCCCTTTCAATGTCTCCTGTAACAATCAACTGATTCAACTCCAAATATATATGATATCCGCAGTACTCTTGCTCTCATAAGAGTGCACCACCAGTATTGTAATCTAGTAAAAACCAGAAATGGGGCGTGGATATTTTCACTAACCGCGCAGTAGTTCCTCTTCTTCAGCTCCCAGACAAAATCACTCCCACAAACGAGGTTGCTGGATGCCCCAAACGCCGGCCGATTGGGATCACGATCAGACAGGAGAGGAGGGCCCACATGGTGAAGTCGTTGGGAGGGTTTTGGATCGTGGTGGGCATGAAGTTGTTGTTGTGGTGGTTGCACCAGGGGAGGTGAGGGTGAGCAGTGGTTGAGGCTGAGGAGGTGGGGATCTGATAGAGGCACGGGAGAGAGAGACGAGAGGGGCAAGGGGACCTGTCTTTTCCGGATCCTCATCGGAGATATTCGGGCTCCGGAGTCGACCCGGGAGTGATGTGGCCGGGCCGGGTTGCGATGGAGGAGAGAGCTGATCGAGAAGGGTGGAGGTGCAAACCCAACAGAATCCAAATCAAAAACTACAACACCCGGCGGAGTAGAAAGAGAGAAAGATTGTTTGCGTTTTATTTGTTGCACCACAGAGAGAAGAGAAGAGAAGAGAAGGAGAATAGTAGTAATAGAGAGGAGTAGGCACGTGCAACGGGTCAATTTAGAAGCGGATGGGGAGCGTTGGAGATGAGAGAGGAAAGAGAATACAAAATAATGGGCGTGGGTAGTTTTATCATTTATACTTTTAAGAACGTCAAGGCGGGTCTCACACACCTTTAACTTAAGTTATGGATTAAAATTTCGATAATGATGGATTCAAAAAAAATCGCAGAGAAAATATCGAATATTCAATCAAAATATAAAATATTAGAAAAATATAAAAATTAATATTGACACTTGTAAGAAAATATCGCTGATATTATAGATATTTTAGTCATTGTCTTGAGTCTCCAAACAGCTACCCATGTAGATACATTTCCTTGTTTACGTTTTCCCTTTTCTTCTTTTTTCTGTTCTCTCTAGCAGAGTGCACTTGCATCTAAGGAAGGACATATTCGGATCGGATCAGAACAGTTTTGGTCCAAACCGTATCCAATCTAAATTATTTGGATTTGCAAAATCTTTATCAAGAACCAAATTTTAAAATTGGACCAATAGTTATTCGGATCAACCTGCAGAAACTTGATCGGTTTCGGATTTGACCCGAATTTAAAACAATAAGGGAATACATTTTAATTATTATTATTTTTACTATTTTATTTTTCTTCTCTATATTATAGCGCATATAGTTCTAGGTTTTTCTCTCAATTATTTTTCATTACGAATTTACAATCATGCTTAGATTAAATGTCAAAGTATATTTATTTATTTATTTATTTATTTAATAGTATACTTGTTAAAGAATGAGAGTTCATATGAGTGTGTATATAAATATATATAATTTTATATAAATTTGTCTTCATAAGACGACACATAATAAGAAATATATCGACTAATAATAAAGTGACATGTATTAAAAATATATATATATATATATAACAATACATAAAATATTCGGTTAAATCAAACCGACTTTTAGACTAAAAAGAAACCAATCCGATTCAAACCGATTCAGACCGGTTTATGCTATTTTTTATCCGTTTTAATCAGTACGGTTATCCAACATGAGGTTTCAGATGATTTTTCTGTTTTCGGTTGAAAACCGAATATATGCCCACCCTTACTTGCACCATTGACAGAAAGTAAACTTTGTTAGTAATAAATCAACCGGTAAAAAAAACAAACATTGCAGTGAAAAACTTCAGTACATTTACATAAAAACATTAAAAATAAAAAGTAAAAACCCAGTAGCTCTCTTCCATTTTCTGCCTTAAAATCCCTATTCTCCTTTCGACAAAATCAGTGTTCTAAAAAAAGGCCCTCAGGACCGCCAAGGCGGCGTCTAGGCGGCAGGGCACCGTTCTGATTTTTTTTCGAATCGGTCAAGTTGGGCGATGACACGAAAATCGACCCTCTAAGCAGGCTGGACGGCGCCTAGGCGACCCGATTAGTTTTTTTAATTATGAAATACATAAAAGCCTATCTAAAAAATGAGTAAAATTAAACACAAAAAATACAATATTATACTCTAAAGTCTAAACAAATGATACACTATTGAATTTTTATTATTTATAAGAATATTTTTGTTTTATTATGTATATTTTTGAAGTATTTTTGCTATTTTTGAACATAAAAGTGTTTTTTTATAAATTTTATTTATATAATTATATTTAATAAATAAATAATTAATAATAGGTAAAATATAAAACCGTCTTGACGCCCTAGGCACTAGGCACTGGATGTTCGCCTTGGTAGCACCTAGCGTTTTTTAGAACTTTGGATAAAATAAAATAAAAACCCTAATCTACTTAAAACCTAGCTTCTCCATCGATCCAAATATGTATCTTTATCCTCTTTGAAATTCATCATGTTTGTTTCCTACCCGAAATTTCTGAATTCCATGTTTCTTTTTCTTCCTCTTCGAACTTCAGATTCACCAACCCTTCAATTCCTCAAGTTTTAGTTTGAGTTGCTTCATTTTTGTAAGGAAATTGGTTTATAAAACGGGCAATGATAACCGAGAACAAACTAGATCCGATTACCTTCTGATTGAATACAAACCAAGCGTTCTAGAAACCTGAGTTTGGAATAAACCTGAGTTTAGAGGTGATCAAAACTGACGACAAAGATGAGGACGGTAGAGGCCATGAGTCTGAGATTCATTGTTCCAAAGAAAACTGGTCTGGTGGCCGGCGCTTTGGCTTCGGCAAGAGTGTAGAATCCGCCTCTATATCGTCTAAGGATATGGCTACTTGGGCATTAAGATCTACTCAAATAAATTCGATGTTTAGTTATCTCTGCTTTAACTTTATTTGGTTGGCTTCGAATTGTTGTTTTAATTCTTAACTGTGTTTAGAGGTGGCAAACGGGCCGGCCCGTTTAATTGGGCTTCGGGCCGTGCTTGGGCCGGGCCATAACGACCCATGTCTTAATGGGTTCGGGCTTAGGCCGGCCCATTTATTCAAATCTAAGGCCCAGCTCGGCCCATGGCCCAAGCCCATAACATATTGGGCCGTACTCAGGCTGGGCCCATTAACATGCATGTTTGTAGTTAAAAATAGAAATTAGTCCAAAATTGATATTATAGTATACAAAAACAAAAACAAATGAAAAATAACTCACATTTTCTATTGATCATTTGTTTTCTTTGCGAACAAACTAAAGAAATATATGATATATGAATCATATGATCATTATTTATACTTGGTAATGTTTTAGCAAAACTTTTTATGGGTCTAAGAATCAAAATGAATAATTATTAGTATTTATAAGTTATTGTTCACACTTAAAACAAATTTTATATTATTTATAAATATATAATCTTCATAATATAAAGAAAAAATATATTTTTTAAAGCGTGGGTCTTAACTTATCGTGCTTGGGCTGGGCCGGGCCTATAATGTGCTCGAGGTTGGGCCAGTCCGGCTCATTTTTCTAGGCCTAGCCTGACTCATTAAGATAATGTGCTTGGGCCGTGCCGGGCCGATAGCGTGCTCATGCCGTGCCGGGTCACTTTTAAACGTGTCGTGCTCATGCTGTGCCCGTGCTTTACAGCCTGTTTACCACCTCTAACAGTGTTAAAGTGATGGTTAGTGCCACCTAGGCGATTATATTAAATAAACGGCTGAGATTGCATAATGACTTTTCATTCACTTGCATCTTGTTGCATACAAGAATTTTCGTCTCTCTAAAAGCCTTCTTGTTTTTTACCTTGAATTATTATGTAACAAGTCTTCCTGAACGCTCAGATTGGTCGTGCTCGCACGTGTGACTTATCATTTTCAAATTTTTAAAACTGGAATGAATATGTGATTATTTTCCATAAAGATATTATCAAAACCGAGAATTTTGTTAACTCTGTTATTCAAAGTTTCATATTGTGGATGTAGAAAAAAAAAGACTAAAAAATTGCAACACATCCTCTCTAAAGTCTCGCAAACCCTAGACACCATGGTTGGTGATCTATGCTACGCCGACCGACGATACCAGCAAGCGAAAACTCCCATTCCAGAGTCTTGCTACCTCCTCGTGACGACCCAACGTTGACTTTATTTGACAGACCAAACTAGACTTCCTTTTCAACTATTGCTGCTTTAGCTTGAGTATTCACTAATTAACTCCATAAAGCGTCGAAATCATCTGTGGTCCGACATCTCACGTCAACAAAGTTATGGATTTATCGCCTGTTATTTCCTTATGGGATCAAAGGTGGTCATCATGCTATGAATGGCATGATCTTCACCAATATGAGGATGGTAATGTGGAATGGAGGCTAGGGCTGGGCAAAAAGCCCGAAGAAGAAAAAAAACTTGGAATCGACCGTCGGGCCCAGCCGGGCGGGCCGGGTTTTTTTTCGGGCTCATGTGTTGTTATGTGATAAATGGGCCGGGCTTTGTTATGTCTGGGCTGGTCCCGAGCCTTCATATCCTTAAACAAAACAAAAACCTGAAAACCCGAGATCTTAGGTATCATTATCTAATTGGCTTTCGTAAGTGGTCTTAAACCTATATAAGAGGTACAATGACACTGGAACATAACCAAATAATCCTAAATCATCGTTTCGGGCCTGAAACCAAGGCAAGCTCGGCCCGGTTTGTATCGGTTCGGTCTTTACCGGACCCTGCATATAACTCACCCGGGTGGGACTTTATCCGGCTCTTGATTTTTTAAGGATAAAACACCATCCGTCATACTACCACCAGGGCGGGCCCGGGCCTTGAAAACACCAACCCGGGCTCAGCCCGCGCCCAGCCTAATGGAGGCGCCAAACTGCTTTGGTGTGCTACGCCAAAGCATGAAACCACAAGACTGCAATGAAGGCGGTTGGAACTGTCGGCTCCTGTATTATTAAACACAACGAAGCTGTCTTGGTGGTGGCTAGGGTTTTCCTTCTTAGGCTCATGTTTGGCCATGGAAATCTGAAGATTGATCAAGAGCCTCGCCTCTTTGGGGTCACGATAACTTTTTTGTTTCCTTTCATATTTTTAATTAGTTTTATTTATACTTTGCCTATTACAGTATTTAGGCATGCATTGTTTTATTTTTATTTCTTTTTTGAATAAATACATGGTGTAGTTTCCATCAAACCTGCATTAATGGAACCATGAACCATTGAACACAAGGCGGACGTGAAGTCTAAACTCATTATTACAATAAGCATTTGGAAAACCTGAAATAATATCGAGAATTTCTATAGAGTACATGTATTATAATCACTTACTAGGAAGGAATAATACTCTAATGACAACTCTATTTTCTTTATCATAACAATGACATAATGGAAATATCACTAGGTATATAACACGATTACATATCCTAGTCTCCAAGCCAATAATAATGTTTTTCTATTATGTTGTCGCCGAAGAATAAACTCAACGACACATAGTTTCATTATGTCACTAATGTTGCGACCATTTGATCAGGCAAAGGATCGCACACCTCCTACCTAGAGTAGATAAGGCACATAAGGTGCATAAACCTACACAAGGCTTTTTGTGCCATACCATAGGGTATTATTGGCGATATAAAGTCATTTCGTACTAAATTAGAAAACAATCTCTATTAATTAAGCCAATTTGGCTTATGAAATTGTCTTTTGCCTATTTACTTATATTACCCCTATCTAATATTAACTCAAAAATAAATAAAGAATAAAACTATAAAACATAGCAGAATGAAAACAGAAAAAATAGATAAATTAATGCAAAAGATAAGAGGGTAAAAAGATAAATTCAAACGTGCAATTGATTTATCTCAAACTGCTTCCAGTTGATTTACGTGAAGTACTACCATTTAACATGTAAATCTGATTCAACTTCTGTTCATCAGACTTTGTATTTAAAGCAAACATATACTGCAAAGAAGTATTGATATTCTGCTATTTATTTCCTTCTGCAAAATTTGGAGAAGTGAAACACACAGACTCATCCACGGCTAACAAAATCATTTGCTCGTAAATAGAATAAAAATAGTTTAGGACCAGAGCCCTGACCCAATTAACACCTATACCAATCCAGAATGTCACACTGTTGATGCCACCATATATCCATCCTGAACGCGAAACCTGTTGCCTAAAAGGAGGCTAAACGACCCTCCACCTCCCTAGCACGCTAGCACTAATAGATCATTCCTATGTGGGGCTAAACTAGATTGGAAATACACACCGATCTGATCTGAGCCCATAAACCCATCTCGTTACAACCTTCTCGTCACTGGCTGACAAACTCATCCTTAGGGCGAACTTCATCTTCCCCTACCGATAACCATCGAATTACCCTGCATAATTGTCATGGGATTTGAAGAACACTATGATCACCGCACCCGTCAATCTTATTAGGCATCCTCCAAAACACACATATCCTTGGACACGTGGTTCATTGTTAGTAGGCTAGCTCTCAAATAATTGAAAGGGCAAATGCTCATTTAGTTAAAAATAGGGATTCAATATCTCATTCCAATAAAAATAAAATTTCATAATCCATTCTAATGAAACTTAGAAAAAAGACAACTTTGCCCCCGTTACAATTCAAATAACTCTCTCGTTTCATATCCCGATCTGAAATCTCTATCTCTCTCATCATCATCGTCGTCCACGACCTCACTTCCCTCATTGTCAAAAACGTCTATCATTGATGTCGACAACCATCACCGTTCGGATCCGGACTCATCCGTTTTCAAAAGCCGATCTGTTGTTCAACGTCGCTCCTTGTCGTAATTCTGGAATCTGGCTCCGATAGGATCAGATTGAGAGAAGAGAGACGAAGGGGTTCAAGTCAAGTTGAAGCTAGTTGATTATGGAAGCACATAGGTATGATTAGAGAAAGAGTGATGGACACATGGTGCCCTCTTTCATATGGGTGGTCAACCGGATTGGGTTTTTCTCTCTTTTTTTGTTTCTTTTTTTATTGAGAAGGCAACAGTTTGATTTTTAGATCTGGAAAGGTGATGCAACTTTTGTGAGGAACTGATGCAATTTTCATTTTCGTACCGGTAATATATTTATTATTGGGGTAGTAAACATGTAATTATAGGTGATGAATTTATTATTAGAGGTAGTAAACTTATTTTTAATTTTATTATTGGGGGTAGTAAATTTATTATTAAGGGTCGGCACACTTTTATTTTTTCTTCATTCTGTTTCATTTGAAGACTCATCTTCTGAAAAATGAACGTTTAAGTGTTAATAGACATTTTATTAGGGGTAGTAAAAATTTGTTCAACATTTATTGCCCCAATAAAATGTTTATTTTATAAATCGTTTATTACCTTCTATACATTATTTTGGAGATGTTATGGTGTCATTTCACCTTTGTTGCTCTCTAAGGAAAAAAGTGTATAGCCCCAGTAAAACACTTCATGATTTTGGATTCTGGCGACCGGAGCCCTGCGATCGCAATTCGACGAACAGAGTCTGACATCCAGCAACCAGATTCTGGTGAGGTTCCGGTTAAGTCTTCTCCATCTTCCATTTTCTCTCACCATGCATGTTTGAGAAGCGAGAGTAAAATAGTCTTAAAATAATATTATGTGTTAAGACTTTAAGTAAAGATTTGCTCATTTAGGCACAAGTAATGACACCTTATATTGAAATAGACATATTTTTTTAGAATCATTTAAATAGGTTAAGAGGAGGCCTAATGAGTATTAAATGAGCATTTTCTCTAATTGAAATAAGTAGAGCACCTTAACTGTGCGTCTATCTATCACTTTAATTCTATATCATAAACTTTTCATACATCCATCATCGGATCATCGGTAGATAAAGGATTATAATGGTCTTTTCTAGCTTGAGTACATCATTTGATATTTTTACGTAGGTTGTGATAAATAATAATAATAATAATAATAATAATAAATTTGTTCTAAACTTGATTTATTTAAGGAGGTGTATTGTATTTAGATTTCTATGATGTTTTAAAGAATTTTGTGGATTTGGATTTTAAAATTTTGAGGGTATTTAATTAAGATTAAAGAGTCCCTTCTCTATCGTGTGAGAGGCGTTAGGGTTTGGAAAAGTTCTGGGTGTATGGTAAATCCGGCGAGTCCTCTATTCCACGACGCTCAGTGAATCTGTGTGAAGGGGCCAAAGTTATTTAGAAGACGTGGTTATTGGGAGGAGAAAGTTTGTGTAAGATAGAAGATATGGTAGGACGAGGTTTGAGGAAAGCACTGGGAGTGGAAGCTAAGATGATAGTCTTTGAAGGGATTGAAAACCCCCAGAAACGAAGAGTGCTCGTTCCTATCTGGTGGGAAGAGTTTTATCAATGAAAAAGGTGAACAATCCGACATTTTTCATAAATCTTCGTGATCTCTGGAGAACTAAAGAAAAATTTGGAGTTTGTGAAGTTAAAGGCTCAGACAGATTTTTGGTTGGCTTTATTTCAGAAGAAGACAAAGATAGGGTTTTGGAGGGTTCTCCGTGGAATTTCGATAACGCTCTCATTACGTTAGAGAAAACGGATGGAAGATCAGATCTAACGGAAATTCCTTTGGATGAGTTTGAAGTTTGGGTGCATGTCAGAGGCCTACCACCCAGATTCGTCAACAGATTTATGGGGAAGCAGATAGGGGATCACATTGGTAAACATGTGTGGACAGATGATGACAAGTTGTGGGAATTGGTTGGAAGCTGTTTGCGAATCAGAGTCTGCCTGCGTGTGGATTCACCGCTTCCCCGATGGGTTAACATTAAGGTTGGTGAAGGGAAGATCAAGAGTTTTAATCTGGATTACAAGAGACTGCCACACTTTTGCTTCTATTGTGGTCTCATTGACAATGTTACATCATGTTGTTTGGAAAGAAAAACAACCCTAACATTGAAAGACTGCCACACTTTTGCTTCTATTGTGGTCTCATTAAGGATGTGGTCAGTATTCAACGCGAGGGAGAACTCAAAAGATGTCCAACACAGGATGAAGATGTAGGGTGTCTGATCATATCTTTGCAGATTTAACTCGTCGGCGTGGTGAAGCGGGTAGCGAGGATGACTCGGTTATGTAATTCTTTGGGCTTTTGAAAATGCTTTGTGGTAGATAGAGAAAGAAAATGGAGTGGAGGGTTGGCTCTGGCTTGGAAGGATAATAATGATGCAATTGTGACCCATAATGATACCCGAGTCAAACTGATATGTTTCTATGGGAATCCAAATACGCAGCTGAGAAGGTTTTCTTGGGAACTGTTAGAGAGAATTTCTGTTGGGTGGTCAGGTCCCCTAGTGGTCACTGGAGATTTCAACGAGATCCCCAGAGCGAGTGACATGTTTGGAGGAGATAAGAGATCAGAGGTGCAGATGCAGAGATTCCGGTAGACTATTTCGAGATGCAATCTGGAGGAGATAGAATTTGAAGGGCAATGATTTACCTAGAGTAATGGAACAGTGATGGAACGACTGGATCGAGCCTTTGCAAATGCTTCTGCTTTCGGGTACTTAAACAGATTACAGGTATTTAATGTTGAATATGGCCCTTCTGATCATTTACCGATTTTCATAACTACAAATGGGGAAGAGGTGGGTAGGTACCGTAAAGGTAGAAGGAAGATGTTTGAGAGCTTTTGGGTGAAAGAAGAGGGATGTAGGAAGGTAGCGGAGGAGGCTTGGGGGTTGGAAACGGAGGGGGTCTGTTCAAAATTGGTAACATGTATTCATACATGGAGTAAGGAAACATTCCGCGAAAAATTAAAGCTTTGAAAGATGAAATGCAAAATTTGTCTTTTGATAGTATTTCTAATGGGTTGCAGATTAGAAGAATGGAGGTAACTAAAGAGCTTGATAGACTTGAAAGGTATGAGGAGGAGTTATGGAGGCAAAGATCGCAGATTAATTGGTTACAGGAAGAGGACAATAACACGAGATTCTTCCACAGCTATGCCAAAAGTCGAGGTAGTAGAAATAGAGTGCACGGTTTGTTCAATGATGTGAATGAGTGGGTACAAGATGAGGGTCAAATTAAAAGGCTTTTTGTGCAGTTTTTCACTAACTTGTTTTCAACAGAGGGTTGTAACCATCAGGAGCTGATACTAGATAAAGTAGCCCGAAGAGTGAGTGATGAGATGAATTGTACACTAACTGCTCCTTTTAGTCGACATGATATTGAAGTGGCTCTGAAGCAAATGCCTTCCCCAAAGTCCCCAGGTTTTGATGTTTTATCAGCAGCGTTTTTCAAGCAGTATTGGGAAGTTGTGGGAGAAGATGTTTGTAATTTTTGTCTTGGAGTTTTGAATAATGGGAGAGAATTAGGGGAAGCTAACCATACTCTTATTGCTCTTATTCCAAAGGTGCCGGAGCCACAGAGAACCTCAGACTTTCGTCCCATTAGTCTTTGCACAGTGTTATATAAACTTGTCTCCAAGACAATAATAAACTGTATGAAGGTGGTTTTAGATAGGGTGATCTCCCCTACTGAGAGTGTCCTTGTTCTGGGTAGGCATATTCATGATAATATTATTACTGCATTCGAGACTATTCATTCTGTAAGGAAGCGGACAAGAGGAGGGGTGGGTAATTTGGTGTTAAAACTAGATATCAGTAAAGCCTATGACATAGTGGAGTGGGTATTTTTGGAGAAAATGATGGCAAAACTAGGATTTACAGATAGTTGGGTGAATTTGATTTCAAGGTGTGTTCGTTCTACATCTTTCTCAGTTTTATAGGAATGACAACCGACTGACTTTTTCAAACTGAGTAGGGGTTTAAGACAGGGGATCCTCTGTCACCTTATCTCTTCTTATTGTGCTCTTATTGTGCTCTGAGGGATTATCGGGTTTATTCTCCCATGCAGATATGATGAGCTCTATCCATGGAGTACAAGCCAATATCAACGCACCTTCAGTCTCTCACAAAAAATTAATTTTGAAAAATCAGCAGTGGCATTTGGGACGGGGGTTAGAAAAGATGTGAAAAATGATTTACTACCAGTGTTGGGGGTTCAGATGGTCCCTTTCCATTAGCGTTACCTAGGATTGCCAACTTTCGCTGATCGGAATAAGAAAGAAATGTACAAAAAGTTAAAGAGAGACTGGATTTTCATTTGACAAGTTGGAATAGTAAGTTGTCTAAGGTTGGGAAGATGATACTTATTAAAGCAGTAGCTCAAGCCATTCCGAATTATAGTATGAGTGTTTTTAAGCTTCCAAAAGGTGTGCTGAGAAGTTTCCATTCAAAAATTGCAAGATTTTGGTGGGGAAAAGGAGGAAAGAAGGGGATTCACTGGTGCAAATAGAATAAATTATACATGATAAAAGAGGACAGATGTTTGGGTTTTAGAGATTTGAAGACTTTTAGCAAAGCATTGTTGGCAGACATTTTGGCGGATTATGAATTCTAGTCGGTAGGCTCTTGAGAGCAAAATATTTCCCAAACTCAGAATGGATTGGGGCTAGGCTAGGGAGAAGACCCTCTCTAGTTTGGCGCAGGTTAATTTGGGGGAAAGAGACTCTAGAGATTGAGACTCGGTGACGAGTTGGAAATGGTCGGATGATTAATGTTATAATGTAAACGCAGATAGGTGTCTGCCCCAACCTTTTCACTTTTACGGTTATTTCTCCTAATGCTAACCTGTGGAATGCGACAGTCTCAGATTTCATTGATGAAAACAATGGCTGGAATGTGCAGTCATTGTCTTCTAAGTTTTTGGACTTTGAGGTACGCACTATCCTATCCATTCCTCTTGCAAGAACCGGGGGTGTGGACAAACTTATTTGGCAATACAATAAAAGTGGGAGGTAGTAAAATCAGGTTATTGGGTAGCAATGCAGGATCAATTGAGAAGAGATGGGGGTATGGAGTCAGGAAGTAATACGAGAAGAGGTAGTGTCATGGAGGCACGGTGGAGGAAATTATGGGCATTGAATCTACCCAACAAAATCAAGTTATTTGTTTGGCGAGCTTGTAATAATTTTTTGCCTTGTTGGGGATGAGTTAATGAGAAGGAAAATTTGGCAGCGCGTAGATTGTAAAAGGTGTGGAAATGGTGTTGAATCAGTGCTTCATGTTCTTTGGGAGTGTAGTTGGGTCAAGAAAATTTGGCAGAATACCTATTTGAGGGAGGTATGCAAAATTTGATGTGAGAAAGACTTCCTGGGTTTGTTTTTACATGTTGCATCGGTAGCAAAGCTAAAGAACTAGAGTGGTTTGGAGTTATTACTTGGCAGTTGTGGCATGAGTGAAACAATAGCATATATGGGAATGAGTTTATTTCAATTGAAGGAATGGTGTCAAAAATAATATCTTGGTGGGACATGTATGAACAGGTGTTGAAGGTATAAGGAAGGGAAGGGAAGGGAAGGGAAGGGAAGGGAGTATTGGAGCACAGGTGAGGGGCTTTGGTGGGGAGGGTCAAGGAAGAGAAGTTGTTAAGAGAAGTTGTTAAGTGGCAGAAGCCTGGACCAGGGGTAATCAAGTTAAACATAGATGCTGCTCTAGATGTTCATAATGGTATATTTGGTACAGGAGCAATTTGTAGGGATGAGATGGGGCTCTGTTTGGGGGTGCTAGCAGTGCTGGGTGTTGGCTACATTAGTCCACATGCCTGTGAGGTTTTGGCGTTAGTAAATGGACTTCACTTCTGTCTAAATGTCGGTTTCACTCACATACATATTGAGGGTGATGCACAGGTTGTTTTTCAGCTTTGGATTCAACTGTTGAGGATTTTAGTGCTGAAGGAGTTTTGATTCAGGAGGCAAAATTCTATATCAGTCTCTTCCAGTCCTGTACATGGAGTTTCATTCTGAGAGATGGTAATCGAGCTGCTCACACAGTAGCACGACAAGCTCTATCTCTCCCCTTTCCCACCTATTGGTGCAGTTAGTACCAGATTGGTTAATTTTCTATAGTAAACTCTGAGTCAAATCTTTACGTTTGTTATGGAATGCGGTACTGTGAGACCCCATACGTTTTTACCGTGGTTAACAGTGAGTTACTGAGATTTAAGCCTCGTTCGGTAACTTCACAAATGAACGACCACGTTCATTTTTGAGTTTTTCTAAATTCTTCAAATTCCTCATTTAAGGACTCAATGTCATAGTACGTGCCGACTCGAGTCTCCCGGTATTTAGAAATATTTTTCAGAGCTTCCGTTTATTTTCTACGTTTTTCTACTGTTTATGGTAATTTTTAATTTCTATTTCGATAAAATAGTTTTATCATTTAACTATTTAATTTTTACACTTCATTAAATCTGCACCTTTGGATTTTTCCTAGATTTAATCTAGACCGTTAATCTCGAACGAGGAGGAGCTCCGCTTGTTTTCCGGCGAGAGCTCGCCGTTCTTGCGACGAGGCGGCGTGTGGAAGGTCAGATTCTTCTCCTCTCATCTTCTTCTTCCTTTTCCTGCCTTTGAACCTTTGATTCGAGTCTCAATCTAAGAATCTCTTTTATACTGTTTTTCTAGGTTTCTCTGTCTTTCTCCGGCGAGCTTGCTCTCGATGTTTCTGATGAATTCCTTGAGCTTTAGCGAGCTTAGAAGCGTGTATTGGGAGCCTAGAAGCAAGAAAGAGATTTTTTGGGAAGATGTTGTGGTGGTTCTGTGTTGAGGCAGAGGGATGCTCAGCGGAGTCCGGCGAGGCGTAGCGTCAGGGTCATGTTTGGAAGTCTAGTGGGGAGAAATGTCTGGTTGTGGTTCTAGAGAACATAAGAGTTTCTGGGTTTGAGTGTGCATCGACAGAGGGTAAGGTTTGATCCCCTGTGTTGATGTTTCTGTGTAGTTGCTGCTGTGTTGTTGAAATTGAGATTAAATCGTTTTTTCTTCTGTTTCATGTCGTAACTTGGTGATTCGGAGAAATGGGAAAGCTATGGCAAAATTGCGGCAAGGTGACCGGAATCCGGCAATGGATTTTGGCAAGTCATCGGAATCCGATGACCATTCCGGTGATGTAGTGAATCTGAAAGAATAACGAGTAGGTAGTCTTCGACTACTTTTAAGAAATGTGTTGTTTCCGTTTAATCGAGTTAACGGTCGTAATCAGAAAGTTACTTTTAAAGAAACTTGCTAAAAACGGAAACTAACCGTAATTAGAAGCTTTTATATTTTAGGAAACTTTCTATTTTTTGGAAACCTACTAATTTAGGAAACTTTCTACTTTGGAAAAGATTCTATTAAGGGAAAGTTTCATTTTTGGAAAAATGGTTTAGTAAGAATTTGAAGTTCGACGAAATTTTGTTAAATGTTGAACTATTATCGGAAAATGATAACTGAAATTCTGAAAATGTCAAGTTGACCGTTTTAAGTAAAAAATAGTGATTCACATTATCGATGTATCAAGTCGTAGAAAATAAATTGGTGTTAGACACGTTGGGTCTCTATAGTAATTCAACGAATTATTATGTGACAACCTAACGTCAATTAAAAATGGCAAAAGCAAGTTTAAAGGTTAAGTTAAACTTCCGGCAAATGAGCAAAGAGTCGATAATCAGAAATCGAGTTAAAAAGGTTAAAGTGTCATAAAAAGGAATTGGTTGATCTACTTGGTCAATGTGGTCAATCCTAGTCAAACTAGGAATGCTGAGGTCAACTAGACTGTTATTGTTTCTTCGTTGCTAAGCTACTCTCTCTCCTTCCTCACTGTGCGCATCACCGTTCTCTGGTCTCGGTCGACTCGCTTCCACCTCCGTCGTCGATCTGGGCAGTTGTTTCCGGCAGTGGAGCGCCGACGAGGGAGAGGGAAGTTGCAACAGTAACACTGCCTTCGGGGGGCTACTGGGTTCGTTTCCTCCCGCCGCCACGCCGAGTTTTATGGGTGAGGGAAGGACCCCCGTCTCCCAGGAAGCTCCAACTGCATGGAGTCAACCTATAACACGCCAGGTGAGGAGATCGAACTCCGGTTTGACTTTTTTTTTTTTTTCGAGTTTGCTGTTCATGGACGGTTTGAGGTAGTTAGGCTACGATTTGAGTTTGGTTGTGTTGAGAGAAGTTGTGGAGGAGGAGGTAGAGCTAGTGATGGTCAGAAGGCGACTGTGTTGGTTAGGGGCAGTTTGGTCTTTTCACTTAAGGTTTTTGAATTATACTATTTTAATTGGTGTGGAGGTTAATTTAGGGTTAATGGGTAGAAGTTAAATGAAAAAGTGTGGATTTTGAGGTTTTAGTGGAAAAACGGATTTTTGCCGGCTAATTGGAATTTCCCAAATGTTTTGTTAAATCGGCCTAGGTTGGTATAAGTACGAAATTAAGCGTATGTTGAGGTTTGGTTAAGATAACGGGGTGTGTGTGAGAGTTAAGTTAAGTCATTTTGTTACCGAAGACAACATTAACGAGTTACAGAATTAAATATATTTATATATATTATTTTTGGTCAACAGGACCTGAGGGGAGACTCGTACTGTGAAGTCTACAGGTCGACGATAGGTATAGCTGCGCACGTACTGTGAGTGGACTTTTATTTTACATAATTGAATGCTTGTCATGATACTGGTTTTAGAGATTTTCTCAGTAATTGTGATTCTCGGGTTTTCTATGTATTTTGATTCCCTTGGTATATTCGGGCACCTCAATGGAGGATTTGTAATTGTTTATTTCGCATGCTTTATGTATTTTGGCTCGCACATGACATATTTGGGTTTAGATGATTTTCGACGGGAGAGACCTGTTGTACAGATGGGAATCAAACCCAATATTTTATTGAGATTTAAGTTTTGGCATATGCTGGGATTTTGTTATATTTAACCAAGGGCTTGGATTAATGTTTTATATTTGGCCTTGGTTGGAAACAAGGGGAAAAGCTTGGATTTGTTATCACTGGATTATATATTATTATATGAGGGTTGTCGTATTTATTTTAGCTAGCGGGCGGCGCTCCTCATTCGGTGGAGTGGAAGCGTTCCACTTGTTGCACTCCTCTCCCATTGTGATATTTATCCCCTTTTAGCGATGAGTAGGTTGTTGGCCAGAATTTTTGTTTTCGTTTATTATTTAGCTGCAGGCCTGGATTAATTGTGTTTGGTTTAAGGCCATGATTTTATATTTGAATTATTATGAGCATGCACTATGATAGTTTTAGTGCGGATTGCGTCCTTACTGAGGGTGGGTGGTACGTTAAAGCTCTTAGCTCCAATCTTGTCATGAGAGATGAATTATTTGTGATATTTATCCCCTTTTAGTGATGAGTAGGTTGTTGGCCAGAATTTTTGTTTTCGTTTATTATTTGGCTGCAGGCCTGGATTAATTGTGTTTGGCTTAAAGCCATGATTTTATATTTGAATTATTATGAGCATGCATTATGATGATTTATTTTTGGTTTATTCGTGGGAGAACATGAAAATAAATTTTGGTTTAAAGCTATTATTTTATTGAGTTTAGTTCTGTCCACTCACTCTTACGTTTTTCATGTTTCTTCCCTGAGCCCTTTGTGCTTTCTAATTGCCTAGTCTGCAGAGTTTGTCTTGGCATTAGTCGGAGGCGCGACATAGCTACCTATCCTAGAACCTTTCCATTAATAGGTTGATGTTTAGCCTATCTATGTTTATTTACGTGTTTTTCCTTCCGCTTAGAGTTCTGGTAACCTTGGGTATTGTATCATTTGAAGCATTTGGTATATTTGTTGGATTATTTGATATGAGGTATTTCATGGAAAAATACTTCTAGTGTTATCTATGTTAATTTTTGTGGGAGTTGTGTTTAATTTGGGGAGCAGGATGACTCCATGAGTTTGGGTGGTTGTTTGTTTTTTTTGAAGTGTTGGGTTATGCAGATTAAGGGTTGGCCATTTTTAAGGGAGGTTCTGCCGAATTTTCAGTAAAATTTCCCTTGAGACGATCCCCGCAGGGGTCATTCCAAGATTTACAAGGAAATCCTGGGGTGGGTCCTGACATTTAGAGCTTGGAAAACTTAGCATACTTGAGGATTATGAATGTGAAAATGTCCTGGTTTGGATTGTTAATGATATGGAGGAAAAGCTTATGCATGTGTTATGGATGTTGGATATTGTTTATGCTATGTGATTGCATGTTGGGTCTGAGCAAGTTATTTGAGCCGCATGGTATGAGACTTGTTGTGCATGAGCATAATATCTGGATTGTGTTTATGGACCCTCCTTGCTGGGATAGTGAGATGGAGATGAGGTCCTTGAGTTTGAGATTGATATTGAGGATCCCGTAGTGGTAGATCATTGAGTTTGAGATTGAGGATCCCGTAGTGGTAGATCTTGGAGTTTGAAATTGAGATTGCGGATCCTGTAATGGTAAATCCTGTAAAGAAAGTTTATGTTTGAAAAGAGATTTTATTCTTGGTGGAACCCAAGGTGGTTTCACAAATTTTATTGGAGTTAGATGACTCCCTGGTTTGTTCATAGTCATTGAGACAAAGTTTACCATTTGTCGTACGTGCTTGGTTAGGTATTAGCATGAATTACAAAGAATCGGTGGTGTCTCTCCCTAGTGTGGGAAGTTGTAATGTAGCGTTGAGGTGATTGGTATCATCTTCCGTAATGTGAAATAGACAATCGAAGAAGTGGATAGAGCAATGAGTATCGCATCCTTCCTAGTGCGTTATAAAAGCTTGGCTTCGACGTTTATGGTTACTCCGATGCGTGGTGAGGCTTTGACATTGGCAAATATGTATCGACCTTTTGGGATCCCGACTTAAGAGTATGTGGCGTGAACATGACAGTATGAATATGTGAAGCCTTACCCTCGACTTTGTATGTTGAATGAGGCAAACGTGGTCTCAAAATGTTACTAATGATGGAAGCAGACAACTTAAGACTTGTAATTCATTCTCTCTTTCTTGTGAGTACTTTGCAACTTGGTTTTATACTTGTTCAAGTATTCTTGTGACTTTGTGGTTCATTGAGACATAAATCTGTAAACTATTTTCCATGGATGAGGAAACTTGATGTTATTAGAGTCGTGTGAAGCGTTAAGAATCTTTTCTGACCGAATGAGGTGTCAGGAAATGTTGCATGCCCGAATTGTTGAAGATTGGAACGACGAGCTCAAGCTAGTGCATCATTTTGATTATTTGCATTTAGAGTTTGCAACTTTATCAAATTGTCCATTGGTGTATTTGGACATGACGTTTCTACTAGAACTATATGCATGGAATGCCTGAAGTAAGCAAAAGTATAAATCGTTGTTTGTTGATCAAGTGGTAGCTTTATGATTTGAACAAACGGTCTAAGATAGGGAAGAAAGTGTACCTAAGAATAGTCGGTGTGTACCATAATTTTGGTGGTAACTTATCGGTTTATAGTCGAGGTTGTAGGTACCAATTTTCCCTGTAATAGTCATGCAGTTAGGCTTGACCGATGTTCAGACTATCAAAATCTTGGTCAGGTTCGATTTTATGTAAGTCGGTGACAAAAAGGAACATCACTTTGGTGCAATTTGATATCGGGCCAACGAAAAGCAAAAAGCGTAAAGAGATATGAAAGATTATGGCCAGAGAACAATATCAGCGAGTCTTAGTTCAACCAAGTGTTGGACTTCGAGGTGGAAATTACCCTTGCGTTATTCACTTCTTCAACAAGTGATTACATGTGAGAAATTTCGATTTCGAGATTTCTGGTGTTTATATGGCTGATTCATGGATGAAGCGTTGCTCGGTTTGGGTTAGGAACGCTATGATTCTATGACAAGCACGATAACGAGGAAAGCATCCATTAAACAAGAGATCAGGTGAACATTTGACAACGTTGATGACACGAGTAGTATCCTTCTTTGTAGGTGTGAAACCTGAAATTCTATCTTAAGGAAAGCATCGTACGAGGTGTGACTTGACGACTTTAGAGACAAAGAAGTATTGATCCTTTGATTTCGATGTGGTAGCTAAGACGCCTTCAGATCTTTTCGAACATGTAATCAAGGTTGATCGTTATCTTTCTGATGGAGCCTGACGGACACACTTGCATGGAACGACTCATCGTCATTGTGGCATCAAAAGAGTGGTTTAGTGAAAGCTTCTGCGAGTGTCTATTCTGATTGTCGATGACGAGGATACTAAATTCGCGATATCGACTTTGAGAAAATTCTATCGGCGACATATTTACGAGTCATTTAAAAGTTGAAAGTAATAATCGACCTAGCTCATCATTAGTGGTTCTTCGATGGTGAGACATTGTTCGTAATACATCGTTTGTGGTTCATCGATCGTGCAAGCACGACGCTGCAAGGAAAGACGTGATCTTGTGTATCATCACTTGTCAGTTGGTATATGTGCATCCCCACCTACAGTAAAGCTTTGATAAAGTCACTTTGGCGCAAAGACTTTGCGACGCTATACGTTAGCGGATGTGACAGCTTGTTATGAGCATATCTCGTCATTGCGATCAAGACGAGAAAGTGACATTTCGAGTTTGTTAGTTGGCTATAGAACATGCATGATCGACGATCGAATCGACTCTTACACTTCGATCGTAGCTTCAGCACTCGTTACACGAGGTAACGGAAAGTGGAAATACTTGAGTGTTCATGCCTTAGCATCGACATTGTTGTTCTGGTCATGAGCAGAGATTCGAGGTTCAGCAAAAAATTCAGGGACCTTGAAGATGGTTGTACTCGTGGTAAGCAAAGTTATTGGTGGACTAAAGTTAACATAGTATCGGTTGTGATGTCATCACACGTGGACTGGCAAAGTTGAGCCATCATGGTTCCTGAAGAAACAAAGAAAGACATGAATTTACCCTTGACCAATAACCAGTTTAGTATGTAAATTTTGAGGACGAAATTTCTTTAGGACGGGTAGAGTGTGAGACCTCGTACGTTTTTACCCTAGTTAACGGTGATTTACTGAGGTTTAAGCCGCGTTCGGTAACTTCACAAGTGAACGACCACGTTCATTTTTGGGTTTTTCTAAATTCTTCAAATTCCTCATTTAAGGACTCGATGTCATAGTACGTGTCGACACGAGTCTCCAGATATTTTCGAAATATTTTTCGGAGCTTCCGTTTATTTTCTACGAATTTATGAAGTTTTTAGTAATTTTTAATTACCCTTCTGGTAAAATAGTTTTACCATTTAACTATTTACTTTTTACCCTTCATTAAATCTGGACCGTTGGATTTTTTCCAGATTTAATCTGGACCGTCAATTTCTTTTTAAATAGAGAGAGGTTTGACTCGGTCAAAACTCTCCCCACTCGGTCAACTTGAGCTCCCCTAGCTCTCCTCATGCTCCGGCGTCCTCCGCCCAACGCCGGCGTTAACCGCCACCACTCACCGGCGGACCACCCCCATTCTCTTCCTCTCTTCCTCCTCTACCTAACCTAGTCCTCCAATCCTTCAAGCATCCACTCTCGACAGAATGGATATCGAACGAGGAGAAGCTCCTCTTGTTTTCCGACTAGGCGGTGCGTGGAAGGTAAGATTCTTCTCCTCTCATCTTCTTTTTCCTTTTCCTGCCCTTAAACCTTTGATTCGAGGCTCAATCTAAGAATCCATTTTCTACTGTTTTTCTAGGGTTCTTTGTCCTCCGGCGAGCTTGCTCTCGGCGTTTCTAACGAATTCCTTGAACTCTAGCGAGCTTAGCAGCGTGTATTGGGAGCCTAGAAGCAAGAAAGAGAATTTTTAGGAGATGTTGTGGTGGTTCTGAGTTGAGGCAAAGGGATGCTCAACGAAATCTGGCAAGGCGTAGCATCAGGGTCATGTTTGGAGGTCCAATGCGGAGAAATGCCTGGTTGTGGTTCAGGAGAACATAGGAGTTTCTGGGTTTGAGTGTGGATCAACAGAGTGTAAGGTTTGATTCCCTGTGTTGATGTTTATGTGTAGTTGATGTTGTGTTTTTGTTGTTGAAATTGAGATTAAATCATTTTTTTTCTTCTGTTTCATGTCGTAACTTGGTGATTCGAAGAAACAAGGAAGCTATGGCGAAATTTCGGTAAGGTTACCGGAATCCGGCAGAGGATTCCAGCAAGTCACTGGAATCCGGTGACCGTTTTGGTGATGCAATGTATCTGGCAGAATGCCGAGGAGGTAGTCTTCGACTCCTTTTAAGAAATGTGTCGTTTCCGTTTAATCGAGTTAACGGTCGTAATTGGAAAGTTACATTCCAAGAAACTTGCTAAAAACGGAAATTAACTGTAATTGAAATCTTTTCCATTTTAGAAAACTTTCTATTTTTGGAAACCTACAAATTTTGGAAACTTTCTAGTTTTGGAAAGTTTCCATTTTTGGAAAGTTCTATTTTTGGAAAAATGGTTTAGTAAGAATTTGAAGTTCGACGAAAATTGGTTAAATGTTGAATTGTTATCGGAAAATGATAACTGAAATTCCAGAACTGTCAAGTTGACCGTTTTAAGTAAAAATTGGTGATTTACATTATCGATGTATCGACTCTTAGAAAATAAATTGGTGTTAGATATGTTGGGTGTCCATAATAATTCATGGAATTATTATGTGACAACCTAACGTCAATTAAAAAAGGCAAAAGCAAGTTTAAAGGTTAAGTTAAACTCCCGGCAAATGAGCAAAGAGTCGATAATCAGAAATCGAATTAAAAAGGTTAAAGTGTCATAAAAAAGAATTGGTTGATCAACTTGGTCAATTTGGTCAATCCTAGTCAAACTAGGAATGCTGAGGTCAACTAGACTGTTATTGTTTCTTCGTTGCTAAGCTACTCTATTCTGTAGTGATTCATTGGGCGAGGTAGCTTACGCGGTGACCTCGGATTACCGAGGCGGTTCCTGAAAGCTTATAGCTTACGTAAGGAACGACAATTCCAGGTAGGGAAAGGTAATCTCCCTTTGTTAGTGGTTTTGCCTATATATGAAAGTGCATCATTTTTGGTATGCTCATGGTCGATGCCTCGGGAAAGTTTTGTATATATTATGTGATAAATGATTTATGATTGGGCTAAGAAAACCCGAGGCCAGACGCAAATGATTTTATGTGATGATTCGGTTTGAAAAATAGTATCGTTATCCTGATTTCCGGTGCCTGGCGTGAGAGTGACGGGACCTAATACATAGCATTCTCACGGTGTCGATGACCGTGAACCTCCGGAGGGGCAATGCCCTGTTTATTTTATTTTTCCGTATACGCTTGCCTCGTACAGAGTTAAGCGAGCCGTAAGTGCGGTGTGTACTACAATTGATGTTTTGGGCATTAGCTGTAAATGAACACACTTGCTACTATTCGTTTTCGGGCGCATAGGTAGTTGGCCCAGATTTGCAGTATAGACAAACTCAAGATTCGGCCACCTAGATCCGTGAAGCCCTGTTGGCTGTATTTGTGCATTGAGCGCTTTAGCCCCTGTGTTTAGCATACTGCATAGCTTTTCTCCAATGATATGAAATTATAATTTTTTGTGTGCCAAGGATTTTCTAAATAGTTTATTTCAGAGCTCATATATATATATATATGGTTTTATGAATTTCAAACCTAGCATTGGTGGTCTTATATGTGAGTACGCGAGGTCGACGCTCACCCCTACAACAAATTGTTTGCAAGTACTGTGTACTGTGACGGGATAAATAGAGGGAGCTATGTGTGTGGTCTCATTTCCTACTCGGTGTTTGGTCCAAGCCGTACTCATTTTTCATACTCTACCTTTCAAGTCATTTTCTAGAGTGTTTGACAAAAATTATTAAAGGTGTCTTACTAAATAATTAACACTGTTATATGTTTTTATTGTTGTCGCTAAAGTTTTTAATTGACCCTTTAATTTGTCTATCTTCTGCGAAATTGGAAAAACTCTAATCATTGTTTTAAGAAACTCTTGTGGTGCCACTCAAGTTTAAAAATTTTATTTTACCTACTAAATCGCCTACGAGTTTAGGTTAATGAGTTGTTGGCACGTCCTTCGAGGTAACTGTAGCTCACCCTTCCGGGCCGCTACAAGTACTCTTCCCAATTGTTATTTGGCTTTAATGAGGCCACTATATACTCCTTCCTCCTTGTAAGTTTTTTCAATTGGAATAATTTACTTCGATAAAAAAATTAAGATTTATTAAAGAAGAATTTAAATCTGAAAAAGTTTGAGGGTATTCAATTAGGATTTATAAATGAAAATTTTAAATCTATAAAAGTCTGAAGGTATTCAGTAAACACACGAATTGTTAAAGATTTATTAAATGATATATTTGCAGAGATTGTCTAGTGTAAATTGTAAAGAAAACAATCTGATCCCCTAGACACAAGATTTGTGTGGATTTATAATTTTTTCTTATTTTACTCATTCATTCATTCCCTCCCTCTCTCATATATATATATATATATATATATATATATATATATATATATATATATATATATATATATATCTTTTTTTACATATCTCATTTTTTTTGACATTAGCTAATCTTTATACATTCCGCTGCTACATATCTGTTCCACAATTAAAACTTTATCTTGTGTATATAGTTTATTTCTTTTGCTTCATACTATTATGACTCTTATATTGAAATGTTTCAACTCTTTTAGACCTCCTAATTTTATACGTCAAGCTGTTACTTTTTTATTCCATAATTATCTTTTTATATTATGTATTGATCTCTCCCTCTCTCACATATATATATATATATACACATCTCTTTTCTTTTTGACATTAGCTAATAATTTTTTTGACCTCTTAAGTTTTATATGTCCTGCAACAGCACTTCTATTCCACAATTATCCCTTTATAAGTATGTTGTTTATTTATTTTGCTTCATACTATTAAAATTCTCATATTAAATTGTTTCAATTATATCAATAAGTGTAACATAGACAGTCCGTCATTTTGACATGAGCTTTTCAAAATGATCTATTGTGGATAAGAATTCTTCATTCATTCTACATTATTTGTTCTAAAGATTTGGTATACACATAGAGCTTAACTTGAGAGTTTTCATATTATAATTTTTTTTATCTACTGACAGCTTATAAATAATTTATTAAATTCTACAATAATCCATACAAATTTATCATTTGTTTTTAAGAATCCTTAAAAGTTTAGCTTTTAAATCTATATAAATATAAATCCATACGATTTTATAAATCTTTATAAATCCAAGAACTCTTTTTAAATCCACCACTTAAAAAATATCTACAAAAATTTGAACACAATACATCTCCCTTAGCCTAGTACAATTTTGTCTAGTGGTATTAGTCTCCCCTTAGTAAGTGAGAGATCGTGAGTTTGACTCACATTATTGTAGTACAAGAGTAGTCCTACTTTCCTTCATGCATAGCCTTTGAAATTTGAAAGTACACACCCGCATGTAGGGGTCATCATTTGGTCCGTGGGTGGCCCGTCGGCCTAAATGGTCATAGCTCGCCTCGTAGAAAAGCCCATCATTGGCCCGGTCCATAGGGCATGAGGCTTGGCTAGGGCAGAGAATTCAAAGCCTTGGCCCAACTAGTTACATGCCCGCCTAAGTCCGTCAAAAACCATTTCAATTGTTTTATTAATATTTTCTATAGAGTTATTAGTTAAATATGTGAACTAATTAAGATATTAAGTCATATTTTTTTTTTAAATTTATTATTTTAGTTTATTTATTAACAAATTTTTTTATATTATTTTTAATGAAATTTTATTATATATATATGTATATAATGAGCCCGACCCGATTCATCTAAAAAGCCCGTAAAACCCGACCCTAAAAAGCCCGTAAGACTCATGTCCATGGGCGGCCCTATAGACTGATTTTTTTTTAAATAGCCCGGCCCGATCCGATCAAATTTATAAAACATGATTGAGATGGAGTCCGGCGGCCAGGCGGGGTTGGACTTTTTTACGACCACGCACACTTGCACTTTCACTTCCAAGTTCCAACTAGTAGAACTCGTTTCCGCCACAGATAAACACGATTGCGGGCCCCTCATCACAGCCGTTCATCTTAAACGCAAAAAGTCTCGAGGCCAACGAAAAGGATCATCTCCCTCTCTCTCTCTCTACCCTTCTGTGGACTAGATCGCTAATCACCTAATAGAGAAAGAGGGTCGGGTCACCCATGGCGAGTCGACTCGGGCCGAAACCAGCTCCGGGGGCCTCCACCTCACCCATCATCAACAGCGTTAATTCGCTACCCAGGTCTTCCATTTCTATTTTCTTCCTCTGTTAGTTTTGTTATTCATCAGCTTCTGAAAACTCTAGTGTACCCAGGTCTAGAAGCAGTCACCTAAACCCAGCTTGGCTATCTCTGTTTCTTATTGGGTTATTGTTCAATTTAGGGTTTTTGTATTGCTTTAGGGATTCGTTTGTGTTTCTACAATAAATTAGGGGTTTTGTGCTTTTGGGTTCTTCAATAATTATGTTGTGGAGTTGGGGGTTTCTGTAATTTTATTTTGGGTGAGCCTTTTTCGGGTAGTTAGTGATGGGTGAGGAGACATCTGATGCAATGAACCTTGACCTGAATCTGGGTCCTGGTCCCGAGCCGGCTTCTGCCACCATTTCCAATGAGCGTGTGAATTTGGATGATTGGATGGACCAGCCTATTCACCGAATTGCTGAAGTTTTTGGGACGTTTCGACGGAGGTGGCCACTACCTGAAGCGCATAATCTTTCGTCGGAGTTGAATCAATTGGTGGTCAATTCTGGGACTCCGAGCATACTACAAGCAGGGGAGGGCAGTGTAGCTGCGGAGGAAAGAAGCAACAATGCGCCTAAGATGTGTGAAAATATCAATGGGATTTTGGAAAATGAGACTACGGAGGAGAAGGATGATGTTGAAAAGAGCAGTGGCTGTGATGGTAGCTTTTTTGATTGTAATATATGTTTGGACTTGGCTAGGGATCCTGTATTGACTTGTTGTGGTCATTTGTTTTGTTGGCCATGCCTCTATCGATGGATACACCTGTATTCCGATGCAAGGGAATGCCCTGTTTGTAAGGGAGAGGTGACTCTCAAGAATGTGACTCCAATATATGGCCGTGGAAACAATGCTCGTGAGGCAGATGACGACTCAACTCTTAAGATCCCTCTTAGGCCTCAGGCACGCCGGGTTGAAAGCTTGAGGCAAACTATTCAGAGGAGTGCATTTACTTTTCCAGTGGATGAGATGATTCGACGCCTTAATAGTAGATTTGATTTGTCTCGGGATTTGGTACAACCAACAGAAGATTCTGCCCGGGAATCTGTAACAGAAAGTAGTGGCTTGTTAAATAGGATTCTGACATCTCGAGCACTGCGTAGAGAGCAAAATCAGGTGGCACCAACTGAAGTTGTGGACTTAACGCAAGACAATATTACTACCCTGGATATAGGAGAAAACCGCCGACTTCAGGCCGTGCTACTTCAAAGAACGCAATCACATACAGTTTCTTCTCTGTCATCTGCATTAAGCTCTGCTGAACGGTTGGTGGAGGCATATTTCCATAACCGTCCTAGTACACCTGCAGTTAGAAATCAAGAGCCACCTCCACCAGTTGATGATAGAGACTCTTTCTCTAGTATTCAAGCTGTTATAAATTCAGAGAGTCAAGTTGACACAGCTGTGGAGATTGATTCTATGGTTTCCCTTTCAACTTCATCTTCCAGAAGAAGGAATGAAGCTTCAAGGGTTTCAGACATGGACAGTGGAGACTCCCGTGCCCCCAGAAGGAGAAGACTGAACTGAAAGCCTCTTCTGCAGCTGGTCAACACTATGTTGTATGTGCTCTTTGCCTTTGTTTTATTACCCTTTCCCCTTCTCAAATGCCCTTGTATTACTACAGTGTTTTCACTCTAGGAAGTGTTCACCTTTTACTGCAGCTTTGTCCTTTGACATTGATCAGGTGATTATCAACTATCTGCTTGAATTATTTGTTTTTACTTTATCAATGTTATGATCTTCCTTAACTTCAGGGGATTAGGTTGTTAATTGTGTGGCAAAGCAGAGTTGTACTCTTGTACTACTAGTAGACTAGTTTATTGGTTCCAACTGTACATAAACTCGTGAACTTCTTATGCCAGCTTTCATCTGGAATAATTTTCTATATATTCAAATAAATTTTCTGATCATTGAAATTTATGAGCCTAGTTTCTTTTAATTTTCTTCTAGGCATATAAATCCCTGATTAGGTACCTATTATGTTGATTGAATGATAAAAAAATGATGGATAGGTATGATTAGCCAGTTCCCTTATGCGTTGCTGAATATTAACATGAATCAATTAATCAACTTAATAGTGTTGATTCTTGATTGACTATCTGCATTCAGATATTTCTCTATTTCATAATGTATTGTCATGTTTATTTTATTTTGTTCTGTTATTTGTGTCATTGATGTTGGTTTGTCGAGAACATCACCATCTCTTATAATTCAGGAAGCCAACAATGTTGGGTTTTTCTTTAGGACATTGCAATCTACGTTAATCTTAGTAAAACCAGAGAGAAGCCAATGTTTTCCCTTTCCTATTCGTTTTAATTCTATTTAAACAAATTTCTGAGTTCTTTTCTGAAAATAAAAGTTGGGATTTAGCTGGTAATTCATGGCATAGTCTCTAATAATTGTTACAAGCTTCTGCCTGTGGGTAAGGTTAAGATATCTGGAAAGCTTGTGACCCATAAATCTTTTTTCTGGAAAGATCACTGTTTAACCAGATTGCCTAGTTGGTGATTCAGCACCCTGTCAGTCCCTCCCATTTGTAGAAATTCCCTCACAGTTTCACTAGTATGGTGCTCACTACTATCCCAGATTATCTGCTTATTCTCTCAGAGGCCTCTTTTCATCTGTTGCCTTCTCGTGCCTTTCTTGGAGCTGATGGTACTTTTCTGGTATGTCTTGTGAGCTAAGATTACCAGTCTCGAACATGTTGCTTTAGAGGTCATCATTTAGTCAGATTATTATCTCAAAGTCATGCATCCAAGGGTTCCCTAGGCTTGAACTTCCTTTGGGTTGGTACCTAGATGGGGGCTCTGGTGGAGCTGGTTTGGGGTGACAAACATTCATTTCAGCTGGGATATATTATGAGATATGGCACACAGATGACTGAGTTCTGATCTCCCCTTCAGGTGATGTCCTAGCCTCATTATATTGAATCAGACTGATGGAAGGCGAGAACCCGAGTCATTTTCAACAAAGATTGAAAAAGAAGTGCCCTCATATCAACTTATTTACGGTGATTTGTAGACATTTTGTATTCAGATAGGCTTCTTAATAGTGGAAATGCAATGCTGGTAAGGGCTCTTTCACAAGTGATTTAACCCCTCCTTAGTCTGATGTAGGACGAGAACAAAGCTGTTTGCGAGCTAGTTGATCATTGAAAAGACTTTTTGAATATAGATTTTCAATATTTAAATCCTTCTTAATGTGACTGCTTGGTTTGTAATCTTCATCGAAAATGATCTCTGTTCTCGACTTACATCAGACTCGGGAGGGGTGAGCTATATATATGTTCAGGTTTAGTAATCTTCCATTTCAATTACGTTCTTTGCACTCGTTATAGTTAAAACCATCTTCGTTCCACACGGCCGTTATTGGCTTAATTATTTGTAGAACAACGTAATTGAGCTTCCATAAAAGAAATTGTATTCGTTTTTCCTAATGAAATTTGTTTCCCTTCTGGAGATGGAAACAAAAACATACCCAAACAAGTCCAACCGTTTTGATACTATTCTCTTCTGGCTACAAAATCTTCCTTTCTCCTCTTACCTGCAATTTTAAGCCTAAACTTTCCGTTCTCGTGACATACCAACTTTCAGGGAGATAAAAGATTGGGAAGTAACTTACAATCAATGCTCAGTTTAAGCAAAGAATGAAGAATGCTTGAACATATGCTTAGCATTTTCTTGAGATTGTTAGAAGCTCAATAAACTCTTAACACAAGTCTCACAATGTATTGGAAAATTGAAGCAGATTCATTCATGAAAGAAACAGGCTTATATACAAGCCTTTTACAATTTATTATCTCTACCTACAATGTATACAATTTACATTCAATTCAATCATGCTAAACCAAAGAAACCCAAAACTTCACCCATCAAAATCATTACTTGAACAACAATAATCAAACAACCCTAAACAATCAATGACCCAATATACAATTGCATTAAACATAAACTCAAGAATTTGGAGCATGAACTCTGCATTGTGTAACAATAGAAGTAAAAATTAATGTCTAAAATGAGTCATTGACATGGTTACATACTATTTTAGTCCCTTGCATAGAGGAATATAGCTCAAATTAGAAAAGCTCACATGTGTTAGCGCATAACCTTCATCAATCCAGGATTTTCGCTCATCATTTCATGTATGCTTATCAACAAAAAACTGAATAGGATCCGGCTCATGACCATGCTTCTTGAGCTAAACATGCAGAACACAAGATTTTTTTAATCATGCAATTGTTCATTTGCATCTTCTGTAAACATGAACTTCAATGAATTATGCCAAGTTATCTGGAGCAATAACGTTTCATACTTACATATTCTCATTATTCTGCTCAACTGCGCGTAGCTCTTGGTGCCAGAGGTGTGATTGTATTTTTGTCCTTTTCGATGTGTAGAATTCTTCAGAGAAATACCTTTATTGAAAAAAGAAATAACATCACTATTAATTTAACCAAAAAAAACATACACATTCCGATAAACACTTACTATTGTTTTTTCTTTATCCCAATGCTTGACTATTTCACGCCATTTACCTATGTCTACATGTTCATCCCCACACACCCAACATTCTGGTCTCCCAATTTTGTTCTTATAATATTGTCTTAAGTCTGTTCTTGTTGCTCCTCTAGCATGTAGTAACCCTCTCCATTATGTTATACTTTATAAGAGGCATATAAGAAAGATAATTCAATAGTTGCCTACACCCATGGTATGATACGTTAGTGAAGCAACAAATTCTTACATTATTAGGACGAACACTAATGCCTATTTTATCGAACTCGAGAGTTTCTTTTTTATTGTCTTCCATCCAAGGACACGTTTCTTTTCCATGTACTTTAGTAGAGATACCTACTAGTCACATCATAATGATTCTATCTATTATCAAATATCAGTAAATTTAATAAGTGACTAAGAAATTCATGATCAATTACATTTGAATTTAAATCCAAAGATGGAGAGTATTATCTAAAAGTTAAGCTGTTTTATTCTTCACCCTTAGATCTAAATCTAAGGGTGATTGATCATGAATCTCTTGATCAATAGTTGACCAGGTGAACACTACTAATTTAATAACAGCTTAGAAACAATACAGATATAACTATACAACAAACTTTGTCAATTGCAAAATTCCTTGGTCCTTCTGTATCAGTTATCGATGAACTATCTCCCGAACTCATCAGGTGAACACTACTAATTTAATAACAGCTTAGAAACAATACAGATATAACTATACAACAAACCTTGTCAGTTGTAAAATTCCTTGGTCCTTCTGTATCAGTTATCGATGAACTATCTCCCGAACTCATCTACAAAATTAGTAATTATCAGGTATAACATAGAAAATGTATCCTTAATTAAGTATGTTTTCTCCCAGTGATTACATGTAGTATTAAAAAAAGTATATAGCATCAATCTTCTCATATGTGAAACCCAGGATCAGTTACGAGCTTCTTAATTGGTATGCTGAAATGAATATGGCAAACACTCCCCTTCAGGCAACAATTCTTTACAATCTCACAACTGCCTCCAACTTCTTAAACTTACATCCTCTTTATTTGCATCTTCAAGTAACTTACAGAACTTTTCAGCCTCAGGTGTTGGTCTCTCAAATGGTTGACTTGATGACCCAACATTTTCACCAATTGCTGGTTGCACAAAGGTTTCATTAAGAAACTCTTGCATGCCATCTATCTCTGCTCCTCCCAATTGCTGGTTGCACAAAGGTTTCATTAAGAAACTCTTGCATGCCATCTATCTCTGCTCCTCCATCATTCTGTGATCTCATCTGATCCATATATTCGACCAAAGATTCTCCATGATCCTTCCACCTAGTATTCTTATAATAGGGCCACATTCACCACAAGATGTTCCTCAACAATTCTTCTCTCAAATCTGTTACGATTTTTACATTTTACACATGGACAAGTTATCTCATTATCGGGGCCACTTTTGGATGCACCATCTAAAAACACTTTCAAACCAGCAAAATATTCTAGACTGCGGCGATCCATATGAACCCAAATTTTGTACATACTGCCAAGGCCATCATATTAATTTTGACCACATATAGTAGCTTAGAAGAAAAACCATCGGTTTAATTCTTCTTATCAACTTCCAATTACTTAAAATATATAAAAATAAACAAAAAACAAGCGTCATATGAAATATATATATATATATATATATATATATATATATATATATATATATATATATATATATATATAATGCAGGAAAGAGCTACTTACTACAGACTACGGTTTCTAGAGCTGTTAACGTTGTTAAGACTTTGAACAATTAATGTACATAAGCTGATTGTAGAAGACATAACGTTAACTTGGTACCAACTAAGAATTCGTAAGAGGTTTGGAATTAGGGTAATGCAGCTATGCACAAACCATAACCAGAAAATAGAATTAACCTTGAAGGGACGTTTCCTCAACAATGACTCTCGGCAGAACTGAATCCTCGAAGAACAAGCCGGTGAGCCAAACGGAAGGCTAATGGAAGTCAATTAAGATGGCTCCAATATGACTCCCTCTCTTAAACTGTACCTGCACATGATATGGTGAATCACTGTAAATAGCTATAATTCTCTCTTATGCTCTACATGCACACGATATTAGATAGAATAGATTTGAGCCGTGACAATAAGGAAATTAAATTCAAATTGAAAATATAATAATGAAGTGAAGAACATATAACAACAAAACATAAACAAACGACGAATTCAGTAAACTCAATCTTGAAATTGCATTTTAGATCAAACTATGTACTCATGCTTTTCAATTCAATAAAAAAATAAACTTATTTTGTTTTTGGTTTTGTGTCATAGGAGCCCTTAACAAGTCTAGGATGATATTAATCTTCTGAAATCATGGCTTAAGATTATCATTTAATTGAGATGATGAACATAACATTCTTTGGTTAATCGAGTCTTGTGTGATACAGACGTACTTATAGTAGATATGGCTTGAGACTTTGATACAAAATGAACATGTTAGGACGAGTTTCAATTCATATAACCCTTAATTATGAGACTTCGAGCCTTTTTATGTGCTTTTTTCATTGGAGAGTATAATGGTATAAGTCTGATTTTCTTGGCTATCATTTTGCAACCCCATTATTCTTTCCTATGATTACATGCGACAGTTTTTAAATGGACTATAGAGGTTAACTAGAACTTGCTCTTGTGAATTTTGAAACTTATAGTCACTATATGCCTTGATTTTGGAAATGAAAAGAAGAACATTTTAGGATCATCACCAATGTCAAATATACTTGTGTCCATATTTGTATGAGCAGCACATCCCGTAGTTGAACCCATTTGAGCCTATGTTAAACCTATCTTTCATCACCCATATAAATCTACACCTTGAGCTTAGTACAGGAATGCCTCTATCCTTGTCCTTAGGGCCTAGTAGAACATGATCATATGATGCATTTGTATTGGGATGGAAGGATGATAAGGAAGCAAGTGTGGCAAGGTGACTTGTCCAAAACAAAAATGAGCCGTAAATTAAAAAAAATGAAATATACATCAAAGAAAACGGCAAAGAAAAGAAAAAAAATTGGATTAAGTCTCTTGTTTGTGAATTGGGAGTTTTGTTTATATTTAAAGGCCTAAAATTGAATATCTAGCCTTTGTTCTTTTTCATAATGTTTGGAATGACGTGTGGGCTCAACTAGTTGAAATTTAGCCCTCTATATGGGGACATAAGGTGATTTGTAAATGCTCTGCTAGATCCTTAGGATCTTTTGTGATTTCTTACCATTCATTTCATACTCCTAGCCTAGCCTAGCCATATATTTACCTTTTAAAGTTCATCTTGATCCTTGAAATAAGCAGTATGTGGTATGTGGAGTTATTCACAAGGGTTGAGCATATGGTAAGTCCATTTGAGCGTGTTAATCATTTTCTTCCATGAGGTTTTCATATATTCTCTCTCAAACGTGCTTTTGTTTCATGATTATGCAAGCTTTTTGATGTCTTAAAACATATTCTCTTGCATACAATTTTTGAGTGATTAAGCCATAAAATCTATGTGAAAAATGAGTACATATCCTGTGAGAATTGAATTGTTCTTGTCCAAGACATTTTGAGCTTTAACCATCACTAATTCTCTCTCCCAAGATTTACATGTACTATGTTGAACTTGAGCCTTTATTAATTTTTGAATGTTAGCATGATTCTTGGTTGAGTGTTATTCTTAGAGTTGTGAAAGTAAGAGATTGCTGAGACAATTTGTTAGAGGCATTACAATTGTTTACAAATTTTGTTTTATTTTTGAGTCGCTGTCAATTGCTAGGGACTAACAATAAGTTGGTTGGGGAGTGTGATTAGTGATCAAGAATGCATATTTATCTTTATAAATGCTTAAATGTTTGGTATTTTATTTGTATAACATGATCTTATTATATCATTTTTTCTATGATTTAATAGGTTGGTTTTAAATGATGGATTTGATGCACTTAGACGCCCAAAAAGCTAATGGAAAGTGATTCACGGTGGAAACATTGGTCAAGTTTGAATGAAAGAGAAACATTGGTCAAGTTTGAATAGTCAAGTTTGAATGAAAGAGAAACATTAGTCAAAGTGGTGATAATTATATAATTAAGGAAAAGAACAGTCTCT
This sequence comes from Comarum palustre, assembly GCA_951800085.1. Lineage (NCBI taxonomy): Eukaryota > Viridiplantae > Streptophyta > Magnoliopsida > Rosales > Rosaceae > Comarum > Comarum palustre. The sequence goes on from OX637578.1 coordinate 16,253,631, forward strand.
CTCTCACGTGACATATTCCTTCTTATTCTCACTAAAGCCCTCGTTCCCAAATCTCCTCAAAACAGAAGCTCTTTAATTGATACTTGAGAAAGGAAGGAAATATGAAGAGCTCAATTCCTATCAAGTCTTGGAGGTTAACAAAAAAAGGAAGTTCAATTAAATTTTGTATCCTTCATGAATTCAAAGATTTGGTTTGCGTGGAATCTGTGGAGACGTCTTCGAGATGATATCGACAAGGGGTTTTCTGCTGGGCTTATAAAATGGGAGTTCAAGGCAGAAACAAGGCTCTGCTCTTCTCTGGCTGATTCACTTTTCTCTCCTCTCTTTACTACCTCTCCTCCATCGATCTCCTCTGTACTCTCTAAAAATTCCTAATTTTTATTTGTTCTTAATTTTCTGTTATGGAGAACTAATCTCCCAGCTAAGGTTAGGGGAGAAACCATGGATTATTTATATAGTTTTTATTAATTCGATTCGACAATGAACTTCAATGCAAATTCAATTTTTGGTTGCTCAATTTTAATTTCTGCTTTTACTTTTGAGTTTGATTGATGAGTATTTGATAATCTAATTCATAGGTTCAGTTATGTTTTTCCTATTGTTTAGTAAAAATATTCATGCTTTTGATATATAGTATTGAGCAGGTTGATTGATAATTTTGGTGGAATTATATCTTGATAGGTTGTTGCCATAGGTACATGTTATGCTTGAGGAATTCACATGAGATTATTTGGTTTATAAATATGAATGACATTGATTGAATTTATCTTTAAAGTCAATTTTATTGAATAAGTTTCAATGGAAAGAGTTGAATTAATATAATTGCATAAGTGATTTAAGGTGGAACCCCGAACCTTAGTGTTTTTCATAATTGAACTATCTCTCAAATTAAACTCATTCATTTGTTTTCTATTTCAGTACATACAATTTTGTGTACTTTACTTTGCTCTCGGTGGAAACGACACTCGTACTTCGAGTCTATACTACTACGTGACTCCTGCACTTGGGATTAGCAAACAATTTTTTGGGCCGTTGTCGGGGAGCATTTGACGAAGCACGCAGAATTTGTTTTCTTTATTCGGTACATTCATTCCGTTTTTATTTTCTGTTGCTTAGTTAGTGTTAGTTTATTTTTATTATTTATATTTTTATTTTTATTATTTCTGTTTATTTTCTGCTCTTTTATTTTCTTTTATGCGGCATAGAGCCTGTTTATATGTGGAACCTAATATTTCTCCTTTACCGGGTTACAATTCAAGAAATAACACCAAGTGTGGTCAATTATTAAATATGTATCCTTTATTATGCTTGAAGTACTGTTTACAGGGCCAAAGGCCAGTCAGACTTGAGAAGCCACACTGGGTCCTTTGTCAGGGCCCAGTTCATTGTAAGTTTGAGGCAAAGCAAGGGAGTTCATTCCCACATTGGAGAAAGACAAAGTGCAGCCTTTAATGCTACTATAAATACCGGTGAGGACCTCCCGGTAAGGGGACGGACAAATTCCTTAACTACTCTTGAGTTTTCTGCTTATCTGACAGTGTCTGACTTAAGCATCGGAGTGGCTTCCCTCGGTAAACCCGGGGACGCCCTTTGACGTGTTTGCTCTTTACACAGGAAAACTCGGGAGTACAAGGAAGTTCGCTATTTCTGGAACCGTGCAACCCGCTAAAGGGGCCACGAGCATCCCCGGAAACAATTGGTGCTTTCACTGAGAGTCGAACTCAAGACCTCCCAAATACGTATTTCGAAGAACGATGGAAATGGCAGGAGAACAAGATCCAACTAGAAGGCTTAATTTCTCAGGGGATGATAACCCAGGGACCTCCGGGACCCAGTTTGGCCAAACAGATTTAGCAGCAGCATTCGAGCTCTTGAAAAAAGACTTTCTCGCTCAAAAGGAGCAATCTACTCGAGAACATGCCGAGTTAATAACGGTAAGGGAGCAGTTAGCGACTATCCAGGCCGAGCATGGGCTTCTTCAAGCAACCTTAACTCAAAGAGCGAATGCCATGGGGGCGTCAGCCAGACTTGCTGATATCATCACCCCAGAAGGGAATCCTCCGGGTTGTGGAAACCCGCGAACTTTTGACGGTGCATACATACCACCCGCTATTCTCCCAAACACTGCCCACCCTAACCCAAATCCACAAATGATCCATCTCTCAAATCCTTTATTTAATCACAATCTTACAGGACCTCCTCCACCCCCAGAGCCGTTGTTAAATCAACCACTTCCCCCAGCTGATGCCCAGACCCAGCTGCTGTTACAGTTGACACAAACTGTGACCCAACTTGAGCAGCGGCTAAACTCGGGTACGGGACCACAACAATATCAACCCTTTATTACCCGTGCAAGCCCATTCTCCGCACGGGTTCAAGCAGACAAAAAGCCACCAGAAGCAAAGCCATTTAAGATTAAGAGATATGCCGGAATGGGGTGCCCGTATGCACACCTTGAGTTGTTCCAGTCTCAGTTGGATTCAACCCGGTTCACGGACGCCCAAGCATGCCATGCTTTCCAGGAAACACTCAGTGAGGAGGCATTGAGTTGGTTCCTCAAGCTACCGGCTTTGTCAATAGAGACCTATGGTCAATTGACACAGAGGTTCCTGTCCCGGTTTATCCTACTGTCAAGTGCCAACCGAAGCACCACTTCGTTATTCAAAGTCCAGCAAAGGGATGATGAAAGCCTGAAAATTTTTGTAACCCGTTGGCTGTCCACGACTTCCAAGTGTGGGCACTTGGACGAGTCAGTAGCATCAGAGGCGTTCTTACAGGCGCTCAAACCAACCCGCTTTGTGGTGGAGCTCAGGAAGCAGCGGTTCAGGTGCTACGACGATCTAATTAATGAAGTAACTCGGCAAGCTCAAGCCGAGTACGACACCTTCGGGGAACGACGGTCGAACACCGGGTTCACAAGCCAGCGAGCTGATGGATGGAAAAAGGAAGGGCAGCATAAGAGTGGCCAGGGATACTACGGCAAAAGTTCAAACAGACCAAGGGAGAAACCAAGAGAGGCTCCATACCTTCGTCATCCAACCCGGGAGGAAAAGAACACTTACATCCCTCGATATGAAGTGTTAACCAACTTGACTGCCTCCTATGAAGAAATTTGGAACCGCCATAGGAATGAAGTTCCCCCGGCTCCAAAAAGAAAGTTTCCCAAAAGGACAGGGCCGGACAACGGGCAACATTGTGCATATCACAACGAGTCTGGCCACACAACCGACCGGTGCTTTTCTCTTCGGAACACCATTGAGTACATGATCCAGAACGGCAAGTTACAGCAGTATAAGTCACCCGCCACAGGTGTCAACCTCATTGAAGTATATGGGGAGATAATGACGATTCACGGGGGTGGCACCCAAGGGGTGTCCGGTCACCGGGCCAAAAGACTCTGCCCAAGAGGCCCGGAGTTTGAGATAATGCAGCTTCGTCAGGAATGCCGCAAGGAGCTGGTTCCTTGGGATACCGTGTCATTTTCTCAGTCTGAAGACACACTGAAAGTGCATCACAATGATCCTTTCATTATCACTCTTCAGATTGACCACTGGAGAACTCGGAGGGTTCTAATAGACACGGGAGCCGCTGTCAGCGTCATGTTCAGCAGTTGCTATAAGGGGTTTAAACGAGGACGAGATAAGCTCTATAGGAACCACGAGCCATTGATCAGTTTTTCAGGAGAGACGACTCAACCGTTGGGGTCTGATCAACTAACGGTTACAGTTGGAACTGGCCACCAGTCCACAAGAATTGTAGTTCCCTTCATAATTGTGGACTGCCCATCCTCCTACAATGCCATACTCGGGAGAGATGCACTCTGGGGCCTACAAAGTTTTATAGCGGGTCACATGCTGCTTATGAAGGTGCCTACACCCGGGGGTTGGGTTACAATTCGCGGAGACCAAGAAGCCGCTGTCAGATGCAACGCGATAGCAACTCAGTCCCAGCACGAGATGTTTTCGGCCGGTTTTTCCTTGTCTCCATTTGACAAACCCGATGACCCCAGGGATGACCCGGATTCTTTGCCCATCAGCAAGACGGCACAAAAGAAGAGCCAGAAGTATCCTGCCAAGTTCCCCCGGCCAGCCCCAATCGAAGCAACAGAATGGATTCATATTTCGGAAGAATACCCGGAGAGGAAGATTTGCATTGGCACAGGCCTTGACCCCGAGGTCAGAAACCGAATGGTTGAGCTGCTAACCCAGAAACAGAAGGTGTTCGCATGGTCATATGCAGACATGCCCGGGATTTCTCCAGACGTTATGACACATTCCCTCAATATTATCCCGGGTGTTAAACCGGTAAGACAGAAGCGTCGTGCATTTTGCGCAGAGAAGTACAAGGCCATTCAAGCAGAAGTTAAACGTATTAAAGACATCGGGTTCATTGGAGATGCAACATACCCGGATTGGTTGGCCAATGTGGTAATGGTCAAGAAGGCAAACGGAAAGTGGAGGATGTGCGTCGATTACACAGATCTGAATAAGGCTTGCCCGAAGGATAGTTTTCCCCTCCCAAAGATTGATCAACTGGTGGATTCAACCGCGGGCCACCCCCAGTTGAGCTTTATAGATGCATACTCGGGGTTTAACCAAGTTCCGATGAATCCCGCGGATCAACAGCACACATCTTTTACAACAGACAAGGGGATGTATTATTACAGAGTGATGCCTTTTGGACTCCGGAATGCAGGAGCCACGTTCCAGCGCCTCGTAGTGGGCATGTTTGCAAACCAACTCGGGGATACTATGGAGGTTTATATAGACGATATGTTGGTCAAAAGCCGGGAAACAAGCAAACACCCGGATGACTTGGAAACCGTCATCGACATTGCCTTGAGCAAGGGTATGAGGTTAAACCCGGAGAAGTGTGTGTTCGGTGTTTCAGGAGGAAAGTTTCTCGGGTTCATGGTCAGCGCTCGGGGAATTGAGGCAAACCCCGACAAAATTCAAGCCGTCTTGGCCATGCAACCGCCGAAAACCAGGAATGAAGTTCAGCAACTTACTGGCAGGCTGGTAGCCTTATCCCGGTTTATATCCAGGTTAACAGATAAATGTGCCCCCTTCTTCAAAATTCTCAAGAGTCAACACCGCGAGCGGATTACATGGCAGGAAGAGCACAATCAAGCTTTTGAAAGGTTGAAGGAATACTTGGCGTCAGTCCCTTCTTTATCCAGACCAAACCCTGGGGAAATACTCTATCTGTACCTGGCGGTGTCTCAAACAGCTGTCAGTTGTGCCTTGATAAGAAAGCCAGACTCTGAAGAACTGCCGGTCTACTATACTGGGAAAGGATTCAATGATCCTGAAACTCGTTATCCAGATATTGAAAAACTGGCCCTGGCCTTGGTTGTAGCAGCAAGGAAGTTAAGACCCTATTTTCAAGCACATTCCATCCATGTACTCACCAACCAACCGCTACGGCAGATTCTGCAAAACCCGGCGACTTCGGGCAGACTGGTCAAATGGGCAATTGAGTTGGGGGAGCATGATTTGCACTTTAAACCGCGAACGGCAATCAAAGGGCAGGCAGCAGCAGACTTCATTGCCGAGTTAATCCCAGCAGATTCAACAGTTGCTGAAACTCTTCCTACACAAGCTGAACCGGAGAGTTGGCAAATATTTGTAGATGGATCAGTCAATCAGAGGCAATGTGGAGCAGGCATTACGTTGGTAGACCCGGAGGGTAATATGTTTGACTATGCCTTACGCTTTAACTTCAGAGCATCAAACAACACGGCTGAGTACGAAGCTCTAATCAAAGGGCTCCAACTCGCTAAAGATATGGGCGCCCGGCATCTCCGCATACTAAGTGATTCACAGCTGGTAGTGCAGCAGGTTAACGGCGGATTTCAGGCAAAGGAAGCACATCTTTCGTCCTATCAAAAGCTAGCGGCTTTCTTGCTGGAGAAGTTTGATAGCTTTAAGGTTACTCAGATACCGAGGCAGCAGAATGTGAGAGCAGATACCCTGGCTAGGATTGCAACAGGGGACGATTCCAATACCGAGTTTAAAAGCTTACTGGTCGAGACATTGGAGAAACCAAGCATCTCACTCTCCTTTTCTGAGATTTTCGCGGTAGAGGCAAACCCGCCACCGTCTTGGATGGATGAGTTCATCAACTTCATCCAACATGGAACCCTACCTGAGGACCCGGTAGCGGCCAAACGACTACGGGTTCGAGCGGCTCGGTATAGTATCCGTGATGGGAAACTGTACAGACGAGGACAAACTTTTCCTGATTTGAAGTGTATTACACCCGAGGAAGGAGACCGGGTTTTGCAGTCGCTTCATAGCGGGGTATGTGGAAATCACTTTGGAGCCCGTAACCTGGCTTTCAAAACCCTAAGAATGGGATATTACTGGCCTTCTTTGGAACACGATGCCAGAATTGTCGTAGATTCCTGTCTTCAATGTCACCGATTTGCAAGCTTTCCACGTGCACCATCAGTCCCACTATCAGTAATAATTTCTCCATATCCATTTTGCATGTGGGGGATCGATTTCATCGGCCCGCTACCCACAGCTCCGGGACAGCTCAAACATGCCATTGTCTCAGTGGACTATAATTCTAAGTGGATAGAAGCTCAACCCCTGGCACGGATCACGACCGCAAATGTTAAGAAATTCCTTTGGAACAATGTCTTTTGCCGGTTTGGAATCCCGGAGACGTTTATCACAGATAACGGGACGCAGTTTGACAACGATGAGTTCCGGGAATTCTTACACTCTAATGGGACAAAGGTCCTATATGCCTCCCCTGCACACCCGCAGACTAATGGACAAACTGAAGCCGTTAACAAGCTCATCAAGCAAGTTCTGAAAAAGAAGCTGGAGGACGCAAAGGGTTTATGGGCTGAGAAACTTCCAGAGGTTTTGTGGGCACTAAGGACGACTCCAACAGAAGCCAATGGGGAGAGCCCATTTCTTATGACTTTTGGATCTGAAGCAGTGATCCCGGTAGAGATGGAAGTCCCGAGTGACCGGGTACAACTGTTTGACAGAGAAACCAACGATGAAGGCATCCGCCTTAACATGGACCTCCTGGAGGAACGCCGGGAGCGTGCACATCTCCGAAATATCAACAAGAAGCAAAAGGTGGCTAAACACTACAATTCCCGGGTTATCAACCGCCCACTCAAACTCGGGGATTGGGTAATGAAGGAGGTTATCCCTAAGCCAACGGGGTTTAAAGCTCCATGGGAGGGTCCATATGAAATCGTTGAAGTCGTGGGCCCGGCAACGTTTTACATCCGGGGCACAGATGGAGTTACGCTTCCACGACCATGGAACGCCCAACATCTGCATCTCTTCCCCAAATAGGTACCGAGTTATCTATGAATGTCCAATTTTATTGTTTATGATGTATATAAAGCCTTTCAGGCCCACAATGCATGAATTCCCCTACCGGGTTATGTTTTATTAAAGAGTTTGTTGAAGTGAATGCAGCCTTTAGCGGCCCTACTTGTATGCCTTAATCGCCAAGCTCCGATAATCTCCGATAATCTCCATGACATGAAATATTGCAAGCCTTTCACGGCCTTATTTCATGGTCAAAACTCGCCAAGCTCCGATAATCTCCGATAATCTCCATGACATGAAATATTGCAAGCCTTTCACGGCCTTATTTCATGGTCAAAACTCGCCAAGCTCCGATAATCTCCGATAATCTCCATGACATGAAATATTGCAAGCCTTTCACGGCCTTATTTCATGGTCAAAACTCGCCAAGCTCCGATAATCTCCGATAATCTCCATGACATGAAATATTGCAAGCCTTTCACGGCCTTATTTCATGGTCAAAACTCGCCAAGCTCCGATAATCTCCGATAATCTCCATGACTTGAAATATTGCAAGCCTATCACGGCCTTGTTTCAGTCTTTAAAAGTCTTAACGAACCCATACAGCCCTAGCGGCATTATTTTTACTTACATGCTAAACCGGCATTATATATGTAAATTATCACTTGCATATTTTGCATCAGCTTATCGTGTTGTTTGGCAAAGACGCCCTTGGAAGTCCTAACGGACCCGTAAAGCCTTACTGGCCCTATTTTCACTTTATAAATGTTAATGTGCCAACCCGGCACTATGTGTGAGTTGTCAACACTTGCAGGTTATGCGTCGGGTTGAAAGTCCTTATGAACCCGTAAAGCCCTAGCGGGACTATTTTTATTTCCCATAAACCGGCATTATATGTGTGAATTTTCTCAACACTTGCAGGTTAAGCATCGGGTTGGAATTCCTAACGGATCCATAAAGCCCTAGAGACCTTTAAAGCCTTAGCGACACTATCTTTATTCACATAGAAAACCGGCGTTATATGTACATTTCTTGTACTTATCAGGTTACCGTGTTTTGGCACAGGAAGGATTGCGAGAAGGAAAAATTTTATTACTTCAAAAAACATCGATTACAAAAAAGTAGCAAACCGCTACAGGTAGACTAATCTTACAGAAATGAAAAACATCCTAAGGCTCCGTTGACGACCCCCTACCCCGGCCAGTGCTAGAACCGCCACGACCTCCCCGGGGCTGTATGATGAACTGACCCCTACGCAGAGGTGGCCGGTTCCTAGGACCACCCACAATCCCACCACGGGAAGCACCTCTCCCGGCTGCTGAAGAACGAACTGGGGGACTCCGAGCCGGGTTCGCAGGAGCCCTAGGGTTCGCAGCCACGGCAGGAGTCGACCGGGAGGTGCCTGCAGCCTCGTCGGGTCTAACATGACCTTGATGACCGTCATAACCCGCCTTGTCCAGCCACCCTTGGCGAATACCAGCGCTAACTATTTCGGCACGAGCCTCGGCCCTGGCCGACCGTAGCTTCAGGTCAAACTCCGCGCTCGCCAGAAACTCGGAGACCGCTAAGTCCTTGGCCCGGGAAACTGCCTGGAGCAAGTCTCCTTTTTGTTGCTCCAGGGAGGTGACCTGTTGCTGCAGCCCCTGGTTTTGCTCGGTCAGCTGGGCTATCGCGGCGTCTTGAGCACACCGGTCCTCCCGGTGACCTTCGATAACATTCTCCAGTTCAGAGTTCTTGGCCACCAGGTCTGCTATGTGTTCTTCCGCCTCGGCCAATTTCGCACTCGACGCGATCGCTGATGCGCTTGCGAATTCCCGGACCCGAGCCAGGTTTTCTTCGCTTGCCGTCACCTGGTCCCGGGCGGCCCGGAGATCATCCCTGAGGACTCTCTCTCGCTCGGGGATGCCTTCGGTTATGAGCCGGTCAGTCGCCAAGTACGACAACCTGACAGCCTACACAAATAAAACAACGGGTTAGTACAAGGAACCAAAAACAAAAAGATAACGAGTTACAGCAGAAGACTAACTTACCCGCATCAGCTTCTCCTGCGCCCTCCGGGCTACAGTCAACGGGTCCTCGTGCTCCAGGACATAGGAGTCAGCGGCGCAATTCTTCAAATCCGCCACCATCCTTTGGATGGCCGCGTCCGCCATTCCTGCACTCGCCAACTCCTCCATTATTTCAGTGGTGTCCCGCTGCTGCTTTCTCTCCCTCCTCTCCTTCCTCTCCTTCCTTCTCTTCCTCCTCTCGGACCTCCCCGAGCTGGATGCCTCCCGGGTACGCTTGCGAGAAGGCACGGGCTCCACTTCAAGAACCTCGTCACTCCCCTCACTCCCCTCCGGGTTCTCACTACCTATTTCCCTTTCCAACCCTCCAACCTCTTCACCCCCTTCGTCATCCTCCTCCGTAAATTCCTCCTCGCCCGGGAACACAGACGAGGGAACCGCGCTCATCACCGGTTCTTCAGTCTCATCGGCAAACGGTTCTGCAAATACCGGGTTGTCGCCCGCCTCCGAGGGACTCCCTTCAACCTCCTCTCCTTCTGGATAGATTTCTGGCCCAAGAATCTCAGCCAAGTACGCGGGAACCTCGTTGTAGTAAGAGACGTCAACGTGGAACTGCCGAGTTTCCACTTGCTCGGCTTCTGGGCGCAGAAAAGCCGCCTTCGATGTCAGGTCGATATCGTACGCCAGCCCCTCCGTGCCTTGCACCCGGATCCCGGCCCATACAGCCTTGTCCTCGAACCCGTCGTATATTCCCGGGTTCTTTCGCTTCGTGAACTCCATCGGGAGAAGAGCTGCAACAAAAGATAACCTGTTAGACCGGGACATGTAAACAAAAATTGTAAAGGAAACGAGACAAACCTGGAAGCTCCATCAATCGGCAACGGCTGTACACATACAGCCTGCAAAGCCGGTACGAGCTCCGGTCATCTTGACCTCTGAAGGCCCATAGCATCCTCCGGATCCTCTTCTCCATCACCGGCTCCAGAGGAATGTCGGGAACATCTGCAAAACATACAATATAATTATAACCCGGGAAAGATAGAAGAAAGAAAAGTACGGGGAGAAAGGACTCACTCATCAGTGGCTGGAAGTCACCCGGTACTTGAAACGCATGTCCCGGGTCTTGAAAGTTTCTTATCAAGAAACTTTTTTCCCTCCAGGTCCGGCTCACGGAGGTAGGCAGGTCCTCCACGATCTTCTTAAAGTCCCCTTTGGACTTCAGTTGGATGGTCCCACTAAAACCCGCCTTCCGCGAGTACTCGGCCCGGTACATGGCGTGTAACTCGTGGTAACTCGGCATCTGCTGCTTCAACACCTTGTACATCACGCACAATCCCAGCAGCTGCCTCCACATATTCGGGCCAACTTGCCCGATGGCGAAGTTGCTCGCAGCCAGGAGATACTGCACCTCCACCTTTAGCGGGAGTGACAGACCGCAACGTAGCTGGTACTCGTGGCACAGCGTCCACCCATCCCCGGGAGCGAAGAACTGATCCTCGGGTTCTAAAGTCCGAATTTCAACAGACTCGGGAATCTTCCAATTGCTCCTTAGCTCCACAATCTCCTCCGCGGTCAGCGAGTACCCGGGAGGGTCAAGAGCGGTACCATCAGTGAAGGTAACTGAGGCAAACTCGGGGACATGAGCATCCATTGCGGGGTTTGTCATCTGCAAAACAAGAAACACGGGGACATCGTCAAAAACCCAGATAAACCCGGCGACCACAACGATAAACGCACACACTAACGCAGCAACCCAGTTTGGATCCCAGAAAACAGTACACAATATCGACCCAAAACATTCAAAAAGATCGGAACAGAGAACAGTACCTTACTTGTAAGGGTTTCAAAGGATGTGGGTGTCGATTTGCGTTTGGAAATCCAACAAGCACAGCGACAACAGAGGACGAGAGCAAAAGCACAAAAAAGTTTTCGATTTCGAAGGTACGACAAAACTGTCACCCTCAACCCCTATTTATACAGTTAAGAGACGTACACTGAAGGGACGTTTGAGAGACGTACACAGAAAGGACGTTTCGGTTTTTCCAGAAAATCGACACGTGTCGCGCATGCCGCGTCCCAAAACCGAAAAACTTTTCTGTTTCCCCCACTTTAAAACTGAAAACTTTTCGTTTTCCCCCACTTCAAACCGAAAACTTTTCGTATTCCCCCACTACAATACGGAGACGTCATTTTTAGTTCCCATAGTCAACGTGTCTGCGGGGCACCCTTGCGTACGGACTTGGGGGACTGGGTACACCGGGTCTGGATGATACCCTTGTAACCCGGTAAAGAAATGGTTTCAAGTCCCCACCCAAGCGTACCCCTTGACTGAGGACTTGGGGGACTTGTTTATATGTGGAACCTAATATTTCTCCTTTACCGGGTTACAATTCAAGAAATAACACCAAGTGTGGTCAATTATTAAATATGTATCCTTTATTATGCTTGAAGTACTGTTTACAGGGCCAAAGGCCAGTCAGACTTGAGAAGCCACACTGGGTCCTTTGTCAGGGCCCAGTTCATTGTAAGTTTGAGGCAAAGCAAGGGAGTTCATTCCCACATTGGAGAAAGACAAAGTGCAGCCTTTAATGCTACTATAAATACCGGTGAGGACCTCCCGGTAAGGGGACGGACAAATTCCTTAACTACTCTTGAGTTTTCTGCTTATCTGACAGTGTCTGACTTAAGCATCGGAGTGGCTTCCCTCGGTAAACCCGGGGACGCCCTTTGACGTGTTTGCTCTTTACACAGGAAAACTCGGGAGTACAAGGAAGTTCGCTATTTCTGGAACCGTGCAACCCGCTAAAGGGGCCACGAGCATCCCCGGAAACAGAGCCCATCTAGGTAGTTTTGTTAAGAAACCTGAGTTTGAACATAAGCCTAAGTATAAAACTTTATTAGGTAACTTGTTTGAGTCTTCTAGTTCATCTACCTCATCAAAAAAAAAGGTGATAACAATGAAGGAAATAACGTTCTGAATAATAATGTTCTGAACAATATTTTGCTAAATAATAATGTTCTGAATAACAATGTTAACAATAATTTGCTTCCACCACCTCCTGTTAGGACTTTGCATAATTACTTGTATCCCGCAGGTAGTGCTCAGCTCTCTTGCATTATGTTACCACCTTACATGCCTAATGTTGATTTCAGATCTGGTATTGTTTAACTTCTTCCTGTATTTCATGGTTTAGAAAATGAAAATCCATATGTGCATGTTAGAGCATTTGAGGAAGCAGTTGTTGCATTTTATGATCAAGTTGCAGATGTTGATTATGTCAATGAATATTTTCTTAATCATAAGACAATTGTTTTAAAGAGAAAAATTTCTACTTTTTCTCAAAGTGAAAATGAATCATTGTATCAGACATGGAAAAGATTTAAGGAATTTTTAAGTTAATGCCCACATCATGGTTTTGAAAGTTGGCGCTTGGCCAGCTATTTTTATGAGGGACTTCTCCCTTGTAATCGTCAGTTTTATTGAGTCTATGTGCAATGGAAATTTTAAGAGAAAGGATCCTGATGAAGCCATAGCATTTTTAGATGAAATATCCATGAAAGCACACCAATGGAATGACTCTTCTGCTTTTGAGAGTACTGATCGCTCTAGACCTTCTGTAAGTAAAGGAATTTATCAATTAAAAGACGAAGATCATTGGAAGATGAAATATGAGTCTTTGGTTGCTGGTTTAAATAAATCTCATGTGTCTCAAAATTCTTTATGTAATCAGGTTTGCGATTATTGTTATGAGATTGGTCACTTTGGTCAAAATTGTCATTCCTTGCAGGTTATGAATGAACCACAGGTAGTTGCATTAGGAAATTATCAACGACCATATCCACCATATTCAGACACGTATAATCATGCAACAAGGCATAATCACCTAAATTTTTGTTGGAGGAATGAGCCTCAACCCCAGGTAAGTGTCCCTAACCCTCAATTTTTAGCACCTATTGTATTCAATTCCAAGCCATCACTGAGTGATACTCTTCAAATATTCATGCAAGAACATTAGAAACAAAATCAAATGTATGATGCAATGTTTGGTCAGTTAGTTGAGGAGAATAAGGAAATTAAGGGTCAAATCTCTAAATTTACTAATTCTCTAGCTTTTAATGAAAAAAAGAGGTTTCCTTCCAATACTGAACCAAATCCAAAACATGTCAATTTAGTTGAAATATTTGAATATGTTGACTTTCTTACTCTTAGGAATGGAAGAATTATTGATAATGAACCCTCTGTGAAAAAGGTAGAAAAATCTAAAGATAAGAATGAGTTGAATGAATCTACAAAGAATGAAGTTGCTGAAAATTACTATGCACCTGCACCGTTTCCTAAAGCTTTGCTTTCTTTAAAGAAAGAGAACCAAAATTTTGAAATTTTTGTTCTTTTTAGGCAAGTAAAGATAAATACTCCCCTATTAGATGCAATTAAACAGGTGCATAATGTGAAGGAAACTGCATTCTTAGCTGCTCATGTTAGTTCAGTACTACAAAATAAGATTCCTCCAAAATATAAAGATCCTGGTAATCTTACAATTTCTTGTGTCATTAGAGATAATTTTATTGACCGTGCTTTACATGACTTAGGTGTTAGTGTGAACTTACTTCCTTATTCAGTGTATTTCCAGTTAAGTCTTAGTGACTTGCAGACTACAAGACTCAAATTGCAGTTGGCTGATCGTTCTATTAAAATTTCAAGATGAACGATTAAGGATGTGTTGGTCCAAGTGGACAAATTTTATTACCATGTTGATTTTGTTGTTTTTTATACAGAAACCTGTTCCACATGCTGAAAATCAAATTCTCATTATTTTAGGTCGTCCGTTCTTGGCTACATGTGACGCTAATATTAATTGCAGGAGTGGAGTAATGAAATTGAGTTTTGAGAATATGACAATGGAAGCGAATATTTTCAATGTGTTTAGGCATCCATATGAAGATGGGAAATGTGAATTTGTTGATTTTATTGGCACTTTGGCTCATGAGCAATATTGTTGATAGAAAGTTTTCTCACAAATTCATATGATTCAAATTCTCATAACATTGCTGAAATTGCTGAAATAAATTCATACTTTGACTCTTTTAGAAAAGGATGCTAAACCATCTAGGCAGCCACAACGTAGACTAAATCCAACAATGAAAGAAGTTATTAAAACTGAGGTTTTGAAATTATGGGATGCAGGTATTATTTACCCAATCTCTGATAGTAAATAGGTTAGTCCTACACATGTAAAACCTAAGAAATCTGGAATAACTGTGGTGAAAAATGATAAAAATAAATTAGGGTTGTTTTTAGTTGGCGCATGTGCATAGATTACAGGAAACTTAACTCTGCAAGTAGGAAATATCATTTTCATTTGCCCTTCATTGTTCAAATTTTAGAAAGAGTTGCAGGTCATGAGTTTTACTGTTTTCTGGATGGTTACTCAGGTTATCATCTGATTGAAATTGATGATCAAAAGAAAACTACTTTTATATGTCCTTTTGGCACTTTTGCTTTTCGTAGAATGACATTTGGTTTGTGTAATGCTCCTGCCACATTTCAAAGATGCATGATTAGTATTTTTAGTGACATGGTAGAAGAATGTGTTAAAGTTTTCATGGATGATATAACTGTTTTTGGTGATTCGTTCGATGAATGCTTGTCTAATCTTGAAAAAGTGCTGATAAGATGTGAAGAGAAAAATCTTGTATTAAACTGGAAAAATGTAATTTCATGGTCTCTTCTGGAATTGTTTTTGGTCACATTGTTTCTGTTAAAGGAATTGAGATTGACAAGTCTAAAATTGAATTAATTGCTAAATTGCCTGTTCCAAAGAGTGTGAAAGATGTTAGATCATTTTTAGGACATGTTGGTTTTTACAGGAGATTTATAAAGGATTTCAGTGTCATATCTAGACCCTTGTGTAATCTTTTATCAAAGGATATCTCATTTGTTTGGACTGATGTTTGTCAAGTTGCCTTTAAAAGATTAATTGAGATGTTAACTTCTGCTCCCATTATGCAACCACCTGATTGGAATTTGTATTTTGAAATTATGTGTGATGCTAGTGATTATGCAATAGGGGCTGTTTTGGGGCAAAGAAAAGATAAGAAACCTTATGTCATTCACTATGCAAGTAAAACTCTAAATAGTGCTCAAATGAATTATTCGACAACTGAGAAAGAGATTCTTGCTCTAGTATTTGCCTTGGATAAATTTTGTGCTTACCTTGTTGGATCCCCTATTGTTGTTTTTACTGATCATACTGCTTTGAAGTACCTTCTCACCAAGAAAGATGCAAAAGCTAGACTCATTCGGTGGATCCTACTATTCCAAGAATTTGACATTACTCTCAAAGACAAGAAGGGAGTAGAGAATGTGGTGGCTGATCATTTATCTCGATTGGTTTTTGATGAAAAACCAGCCATGCATCCTATTTATGATTCTTTTCCTGATGAGTAACTTTTTGTTATATTTGAGTTACACTGGTTTGCTAATATTGCTAATTACCTTGTTACAGGTAAAATCCCCCCGGATTGGAATGCACAAGATAGAAAAAAGTTTATGGTGGAGGTACGCAGTTTCTTTTAGGACGAACCTTATTTATTTAAGTATTATGCTGATCAGATTTATAGAAGATGTGTGAGACCCCGAATGTTTTAACCGTGGTTAATGGCGAGTTACTGAGATTTAAGTCACATTCGGTAATTTCGCGAGTTAACTACCACGTTCATTTTCAAGTTTTTCAAAGTTCTCCAAATACTTGATTTAATGACTCGATGTCATAGTATGTGTCGACACGAGTCTCCCGGTATTTTCGGATAATTTTTCGGAGCTTCCATCTATTTCCTACGAATTTCCAAAGTCCATGGTAATTTCTAAATTACAATTTTCTGAGTTTAAAACCCTACTTTTCATCTTGGCCCTTGATCTTCATCCTTTATTGTGAGCCCTTAGATCCATGTTTTTAACCCAAAACTTATCTCCCCTTTCTCTCATTCTATCGAGAGAAGAGAGAGGCAGAGAGACCGAGAGGGACGACTGAGGCAGTCGTGCCGTCCAGCCACCGTCGCCGCCATATCAGGCCACGCCTGGCCTTCGGGCCACCACCGTTGAACTCGCCTCACTCTCCTTTCTCCACCCATACCCACCAATCTGACATTCACTCACTCTCTTCTCAAATTCAAAAGTCAACCTTTAGCCCCAAATCGGTTCTTCCTCCGATTCATCCTTCTCCGGCGAGCTCGAGTCTTTCAAAGGTGAATCCATCCCTTTTCTTTCAATTTCGAGCTCGATTAATCCTTGCTTTTCAGTTTTGTGCCCAATCTCATATTCATCTCTTCTTTCTGGGTTCTGCTCCTCCGAGAGCCCTCCCCTTTCGTTTTCGAACAGCTTCCCGGTCACGGTGGCCTGCATGCATGAGGAGGAAGGAGCCAAGCCGCTGTTTAGACTAATAGAAGCTTGGAGAGGCAGGAGACTGTGAGTTAGGACTCAACAGAGAAGAGGTGGTGTCGACAGAGAGGTGTTGGGGCAGCTGCAGTGGTGTTGGGGCAACTGCAGTGGGTAAGGTTTTTCCCCCTCTTTGAACTGTGAAATTGTTGCTACTGTGTTGTTGGTTAAAGGTTGTTTTGATTGTTGTTGGAGATTATTCTAATGTTGTTTTCCTGCTTGTTGTCGAGAACTTGGAGATTCGAATTTACGGGGAAACGCCGGCGAAATTCCGGCAAGTTGAACGGAATCCGGCAAGTTGCCGGAATCCGGTGACGATTCCGATGAGGTAATGAAACCGGCAGAAATGCCGAGGTGGTAGTTTTCGACTCCTGTTTAAAATGTGTTGTTTCCGTTTGATAGAGTTAAAGTGTCGTAATCGGAATTTACGTATAAGGAAACGTATTAAAACGGAAACTGACCGTAATTGGAATCTTTCCATTTTAGGAAACCTTCTAAGTTTGGAAACCTGCTAATTTGGGAAACTTTCCATTTTGGAAAAGTTCCATTTTCAGAAAAAACGGTTAAGTAAAGAATTGAAATTCAACGAAGTTTGACACAATTTGGTTAAATTCGTAAAGTGTTAAATTGTTATCGGAAAATGATAATTGGAAATTCTGGAAAATTTCAAGTTGATCGTATTAAGTAAAAATTGGTGCTTCACGTAAATCGGTAAATCGACTCTTGGTAAATAAATTGGTTGATGTGACACGTTGGGTGTCCATAGTAATTCAACGAATTATTATGTGACACCCTAACGTCATATTAAAATGGTAAAGGGAAGTTCGGAAGTTTAGTCGGACTTCCGATAAGTTGAGTAAAGAGTCGATGACTGGAAAAGAAAGTCAAAAAGGTTAACGTGCCATAAAAAGGGAATTGGTTGGTCAACTTAGTCAATGTAGTCATTCCTGGTCAAACTAGGAATGCTGAGGTCTATTGACTATTATTACATCTTGGTTGCTAAGCTACTTTAATTCTGCAGTAATTATTGGACGAGGTAGCTTACGCGGTGACTTCGGTTCACCGAGGCAGCTCCTGGAAGCTTGGAGCTTACGTATGGAATGGCAATTCCAGGTAGGAAATCTGAACCCCCTTGGTAGTGGTTTTATATATGTATGAGAAAGTGCATGATTTTGTGTATGCTCATGGTCGATGCCTCGGGAAGGTTTTCATTATATTAAATGATAAATGATTTATGATTGGGCCAAGAAAACCCGAGGCTAGACGTAAAAGATTTTTATACGGTGATGTGATATGTTGAGTACCGTTGTCCTGATTTTCGGTGCGTGACCTGAGAGTGGCGGGACCTAGTATTTAGACTACGCTTCCCACGGTGTCGATGACCGTGAACCTCCGAAGGGGCAATACCCTGTTTATTTTAACTATCCCACTTACGCTCGTCTCGCACAGAGTTAAGCAAGACGTAAGTGCGGTGTGTTGTTACGAGAGAATTGTTGGGCATTAGCTGTAAATGGACACTCTCGCTACTATTCGTCTTCAGACGCATAGGTAGTTGACCCCCGGTTTGCTGTATAGACAAACTCGGGATTCGGTCACAGAGATTCATGAAGTCCTGCAGGCTGTATTGTTCATCGAGCGCTCTGGCCCCCTGTTTTAGCATACTACACTGTTTTCCTGAAAGATATGAAATGATGATTTTTGTGTGCCAATGATTTTATCAAGAGCTCAAATCTATACGTGTATATATATGATTTTATGATTTTTTTCAAACCTATCATTGGTGGGCCTATATGTGAGTACGCGAGGACGACGTTTACCCCTACAACAGGTTGTTTGCCGGTACTATGACGGGATAGAAAGAGAGAGCAGTATGTGTGGAGCCTCATTCCTTACTCGATGTTTGGTCCAAGTGTCCTCCCTATTCCGGTTTTACCCTTCGAGTCATATACCAGAGCTTTTGACATAAACAGTAAAGGTGTCGCCCTAAATTGTTAACCATGTCTTATATTTTACTGTTGTCGCTAAAGTTTTTAATTGACCTCTTTATTTTGACCACATTCCGTGAAGTTAGAAAAACTCTTATGAATGTTTTAAGAATTTCTTGTGGTGCCACTCAAAGTATTAAAGTTTAAATTTTATTTTACTTACTAAAAAGCCAACGTCTTTAGGTTAATAAGTTGTTGGCACGTTCTTCGGACATGTTGGCTTCTTATTGGCTTAAACTCGTGGCTACTGTAGTTTCTCCTTCCGGGGTGCTACAGCATTGGCATCAAAGCAATCGTTCTTCGAACTTTTGTTTTTTAAAATGTTTTAAAACCTCTGATGCCTTGAAGTCTGTGCTAGCGCGTCAAAATTTTTCCGAAAGTGGTCTTTAAGGAATTTAGGAGCTAGTAGAGTTTCGTGAGTTGGCATAAAAAGAGTTTTGAAAATTCTTTCTTGGGAATTTTCATTTACGATTTGAAATTTTAGCGACAACTTTAAAGTCATTCACGAGTCGTGTTCCTATCTTTGGTGTCATTCCTTAAATCCGACTCGTTGCCTTTAGTAGTATATGAAATCCCTTTGTGACTCTAGTTTGTTTTATGGCAGTGACAGTTGTGCCTTGAGCTGTAGAGCCTTGTTGTCACCCTGATTCTATTCTTGTGTTATGTCCTGCCTGAGTATCTTGACCATTGTTTTGTCTTGAGTACCTGAATGACTACAGAAGAATTTCATGTGCTTCTGTTATATCCAAACCTATTTAATAATGAGGTCATTGTTTCATCGAGTATTTTCCCACTTAGCTCTCTCACAGTACACGGGCCGCGACATATGATAAGAGTGGCAATAAATTGAAACTATAGATTTTGAGCTCTGAAAACTTGGCATACTTGAGGATTATGGATGTGAAAACGTCGTGTTTTGGATTGTTGATGATATAGAGGAAAACCTTGTGCATGTGTTACGAGTGATGGATATTGTTCATGCTATAAGATTGCATGTAGGGCCAGAGCATGTTATTTGAGCCGCAAGGTATGAGATTTGATGTACATGAGCATGGTATCTGGATCGTGTTATGGACCCTCCTTGTTGAGATAGTGAGATGGAGATGAGGTCCTTGAGTTTGAGATTCAGATTGAGGATCTCGTAGTGGTAGATCCTGGAGTTTGCGATTGAGATCGAGGATCCCATGGTGGTAGATCCTTGAGTTTGAGATTCAGATTGAGGATCCCGTAGTGGTAGATCCTTGGGTTTGAGGTTGAGATTGAGGATCCCATAGTGGTAGATCCTGGAGTTTGAAAAGAGATGATGGATCCCGTAGTGCTAGATCCTGTAAAGAAAGTTATGATTGAAAAGAGATGTTATTGTTGGTGGAACCCAAGGTGGTTTCCCAGATCTTATTGGAGTTAGGTGACTCGTTGTTTGCTCATAGACTTTGAGACAGAGTTTACATTTGTCGTACGTGCTTGGTTGAGTATTAGCATGAATTACGACGAATCAATGGTGTCTCTCCCCTAGTGTGGGAAGTTGTGATGTGGCGTTGTGGTGATTGGTATTATCCTCCGCAATGTGAAAGAGACATTTGAGGAAGTGGATTGAGCGATGAGTATCGTATCCTTCCTAGTGCATTATTAAAGCTTGGCGTCGACGCTTGTGGTTACTCCGACGCGTGGTGAAGCTTTGGAAACTGTGTTGACCTTTTGAGGTCCTGAATTAAGAGTATGTGATGTGAACATGATAGTATGTGTATGTGAGACCTTACCCTCGACTTTGAATGTTGAATGAGGTAAGAGTGGTCTCAAGATGTTGCAAGTGTTGGAAGCAGGCAGCTTAAGACCTGTAATTTATTCCCGTTTTCTTGGGAGTACCTTGCAACTTGGATTTTGTAATTGTTCACGTACTCTTGTGACTTTGTGGTTCGTCAAGACACCAATCTGTAAAAGATTTTCCATGGCTGAGGAAACTTAATGTTATTGGAGCTATGTGGAGCATTAAGAATCGGTTCTGACCAAGTGGGGTGTTAGGAAAATGTTGTACGATCGAATTGTCAAAGATTGGAACGACGAACTCGAGTTTGTGCTTCATTTTATTATTTGCATTTAGAGTTTGCAACTTTATCAATTGTCCATGGGTGTAATTGGACATGTTGTTTTCTGCTTGAACTCTGTGCATGGAATGCCTGAAGTGAGGAAAAGTGTAAAACACTGTTTGATGACGAAGTGGTAGCTTCATGATTTGAACAAACGGTCTGAGACAGGGAAGAAAGTGTACCTAAGGATATTCGGTGAGTACCTTAAATTTTGGTGGTAATTATCGGTTTGTAGCCGAGGTAGTGGGTACCAATTTTCCCCTGCGATAGTCATGCAGTTAAGATTGACCGATGTTCAGATTATCGAAATCTTGGTCAGGTTCGAGTTTATGTAAGTCTGTGATATGAGGAAATATCACCCACTGAAAAGTGAAAGTGTAAAGAGATGAGAAAGTTTGTGGCCAGAGGACATTATCAACGAGTCTCAGTTCAACCAAGTGTTGGATTTCGTGGTGGAAATTACCCTTGAGTTATTCACTTTTTCAACAAGTGATTACGGGTAAGAAAGTACGTTTTTTTAGGTTTCTGGTGCCTATGACTGAGTCATAGATAAAGTGTTGCTCGGTTTGAGTTAGTAACGCTGTGAGTCTATGACGAGGCACGGTAATAAGGGAAGTGTCTATTAAGCAAGAGACTTGGTGAACCTTTTACGACGTTCATGACGTGTAACATCCCTCTTGACAGGTGTGGAACTTGGAATTCTATCTTAAGGAAAGTATCGTACGAGGTGCGACCTGATGACTTCAGAGGTGAAGACGTATTGATCCTTTAAATAGGATGTGGTAGCTAAGGCGTCTTCTGATCTTTTCGAACTTGTTATCAAGGCTAACCGTTATCTTTCTGATGGAGCATAACGGAAACACTCGTATGAGACGACTCGTCGTCGTAGTGGTATCAAAAGGGTGGATTAGCGAAAGCATCTGCGAGTGTCTTTTCTGATTTTCGATGATGAGGATACTAAATTCACGGTATTGACTTCGAGGAAAAGTCTATCGACAACAGCATTACGAGTCATCTAAGAGTTGAAAGTACGGTGACATGATTGACTTGGCTCATCATTAGTGGTTCATCGATGTTGAGAATCGTTAGTGGTTCATCGATCGTGCAAACACGACGCTGTATAGAAAGATGTGATCTTGTGGATTATCACTTATCAGTTGGTATTTGTGCATCCTTTCCTACAGTAAGGCTTTGATAAAGTCGTTTTCGTGCGAGGACTTTGTGACGTTGTGCGTTAGCAGATGTGACAGCTTGTTTTGAGCATATCTTGTCACTGCGATCAAGACGTGAAAGTGACAAGTTCGAGTTTGTTACGTGGCTAGAGAACATGCAACATTGATGATCGAATCGACTGTTACACTTCGATCGTGACTTCAGCACTCGTTACACGAGGTAACGATAAGGTGGAAAATGCTTGAGTGTACATGTCTTGGTATCGGCATTGTTGTTCGGGTCACGAGCAGAGTTTCGAGGGTCAACAGAAAAATTCAGTGAACTTGAAGAAAGTTGGACTCGCGGTAAACGAGGCTATTGGTGGACTAAAGTCACCTGGGTATCGGTTGTGACATCGTCACACGTGGACTAGCAACGTTGAGCCATCATAATTCTTGAAGGAACAGAGATTGACAGAGAAATTGACCCTTGATCAGTGACCAGTTTGGTATGTGAATTTCGAGGGTGAAATTTCTTTAAGGGGGGTAGAGTGTGAGACCCCGAATGTTTTAATCGTGGTTAATGGCGAGTTACTGAGGTTTAAGTCACATTCGATAACTTCGCGAGTTAACTACCACGTTCATTTTTGAGTTTTACAAAGTTCTCCAAATACCTGATTTAATGACTCGATGTCATAGTACGTGTCGACACGAGTCTCTCGGTATTTTCGGATTATTTTTCGGAGCTTCCATCTATTTCCTACGAATTTTCAAAGTCCATGGTAATTTCTAAATTACAATTTTCTGATTTTAAAACCCAACTTTTAATCTTGGCTCTTGATCTTCATCCTTTATTGTGAGCCCTTGGATCCATGTTTTTAACCCAAAACTTATCTCCCCTTTCTCTCATTCTGTCGAGAGAAGAGAGAGAGAGAGGCAGAGAGACCGAGAGGGACGACTGAGGCAGTCGTGCCTTCCAGCCACCGTCGCCGCCATGTCAGGCCGCGCCTGGCCGTCAGGCCACCATCGTTGAACTCGCCTCACTCTCCTCTCTCCACCCATACCCACCAATCTGACATTCACTCACTCTCTTCTAAAATTCAAAAGTCAACCTTTAGCCACAAATCGGTTCTTCGTCCGATTCATCCTTCTCTGGCGAGCTCGAGTCTTTCCAAGGTGAATCCATCCCTTTTCTTTCAATTTCGAGCTTGATTAATCCTTGCTTTTCAGTTTTGTGCCCAATCTCATATTCTTCTCTTCTTTCTGGGTTATGCTCCTCCGAGAGCCCTCCCATTTCATTTTCGAACCGCTTCCCGGTCACGGTGGCCTGCATGCATGAGGAGGAAGGAGCCAAGCCGTCGTTCAGACTAACAGAAGCTTGGAGAGGCAGGAGACTGTGAGTTAGGACTTAACAGAGAAGAGGTGGTGTCGACAGAGAGGTGTTGGACGAGCTAGGTGTGTTCTGGTGCAGTGTTGGGGCAGCTGCAATGGTGTTAGGGCAGAAGCAGAGGGTAAGGTTTTTCCCCCACTTTGAACTGTGAAATTGTTGCTACTGTGTTGTTGGTTAAAGGTTGTTTTGATTGTTGTTGGAGATTATTCTGATGTTGTTTTCCTGCTTGTTGTCGAGAACTTGGAGATTCAAATTTACGGGGAAACGCCGGCGAAATTCCGGCAAGTTGACCGGAATCCGGCAAGAGATTCCGACAAGTTGCCGGAATCCGGTGACGATTCCGATGAGGCAATGAAACCGGCAGAAATGCCGAGGAGGTAGTCTTCAACTCCTGTTTAAAATGTGTTGTTTCCGTTTGATAAAGTTAAACTGTCGTAATCGGAATTTACGTATAAGGAAACGTATTAAAACGGAAACTGATAGTAATTGGAATCTTTCCATTTTAGGAAACCTTCTAAGTTTGGAAACCTGCTAATTTGGGAAACTTTCCATTTTGGGAAAGTTCCATTTTCAGAAAAAACGGTTAAGTAAAGAATTGAAGTTCAACGAAGTTTGACACAATTTGGTTAAATTCGTAAAGTGCTAAATTGTTATCGGAAAATGATAACTGGAAATTCTGGAAAATGTCAAGTTGATCGTATTAAGTAAAAATTGGTGCTTTACGTAAATCGGTAAATCGACTCTTGGTAAATAAATTGGTTGATGTGACACGTTGGGTGTCCATAGTAATTCAACGAATTATTATGTGACACTCTTACGTCAGATTAAAATGGTAAAGGGAAGTTCGGAAGTTTAGTCGGACTTCCGGTAAGTTGAGTAAAAAGTCGATGACTGGAAAAGAAAGTCAAAAAGGTTAAAGTGCCATAAAAAGGGAATTGGTTAGTCAACTTAGTCAATGTAGTCATTCCTGGTCAAAGTAGAATGCTGAGGTCTATTGACTATTATTACATCTTGGATGCTAAGCTACTTTAATTCTGCAGTAATTATTGGACGAGGTGGCTTACGCGGTGAACTCGGTTCACCGAGGCAGCTCCTGGAAGCTTGGAGCTTACGTATGGAACGGCAATTCCAAGTAGGGAATCTGAACCCCCTTGGTAGTGGTTTTATATATGTATGAGAAAGTGCATGATTTTGTGTATGTTCATGGTCGATGCCTCGGGAAGGTTTTCTTTATATTAAATGATAAATGATTTATGATTGGGCCAAGAAAACCCGAGGCTAGACGTAAAAGATTTTTATACGATGATGCGATATGTTGAGCACCGTTGTCCTGATTTCCGGTGCGTGGCCTGAGAGTGGCGGGACCTAGTATTTAGACTACGCTTCCCACGGTGTCAATGACCGTGAACCTCCGGAGGGGCAATGCCCTGTTTATTTTAATTATCCCACTTACGCTCGTCTCGCACAGAGTTAAGCGAGACGTAAGTGCGGTGTGTTGTTACGAGAAAATTGTTGGGCATTAGCTATAAATGGACACTATCGCTACTATTCGTCTTCAGACGCATAGGTAGTTGACCCCCCGTTTGCTGTATAGACAAACCCGAGATTCGGTCACAGAGATTCGTGACAAAGATTCGTGAAGCCCTGCAGGCTGTATTGTTCATCGAGCGCTCTGGCCCCCTGTTTTAGCATACTGCACTGTTTTCCTGAAAGATATGAAATGATGATTTTTGTGTGCCAATGATTTTCTAAATGATTTTATCAAGAGCTCAAATCTATACGTGTATATATATGATTTTATGATTTTTTTCAAACCTATCATTGGTGGGCCTATATGTGAGTACGCGAGGACGACGCTCACCCCTACAACAGGTTGTTTGCAGGTACTGTGACGGGATAGAAAGAGAGAGCTGTATGTGTGGAGCCTCATTCCTTACTCGATGTTTGGTCCAAGTGTACTCCCTATTCCGGTTTTACCCTTCGAGTCATATACCAGAGTTTTTGACATAAACAGTAATGGTGTCACCCTAAATTGTTAACCATGTCTTATATTTTACTGTTGTCGCTAAAGTTTTTAATTGACCCTTTTATTTTGACCACCTTCCGCGAAGTAAGAAAAACTCTGATGAATGTTTTAAGAATTTCTTATGGTGCTACTCAAAGTATTAAAGTTTAAATTTTATTTTACTTACTAAAAGCCTACGACTTTAGGTTAATAAGTTGTTGACACGTCCTTCGGACATGTTGGCTTCTTATTGGCTTAAACTAGTGGCTACTGTTGTTTCCCATTCCGGGGTGCTACAAGATGTGTCCCTAATAATGAAGTGCATGATGTGATTTCTTTTTGCCATGATGAAGCATGTGGTGGCCATTTTTCTGTTTGGAAAACAACTGCTAAAATTTTGCAATGTGGTTTTTATTGGCTAACGTTGTTTAAGGACTAATGCATATTGTCGCACATGTGAGCGTTGTCAAAAGTTAGGAGCAATAACTCATAAAAATAGGATGCCTTTGAATCCTATTTTGGTCATTGAGATATTTGATTGTTGGGGCATTGATTTTATGGGTTCGTTTCCTGCATAATCTGTACATCTTGGTTGGTATTGATTATGTTTCTAGATGGATTGAAACTGTTCCTTGTCAGAAAAATGATCATAAAACTGTTTTGAAATTTTTGAAATAAAATATTTTCTCTAGACATGGGACACCACGGGCTATTATCAGTGATGAGGGTAAACACTTCTGTAATAAGCCTTTTGAGGCCTTGATGAAGAAATATAGAGTTATTAATAAGGTAGCTACCTCATATCACCCACAGACTAATGGATAGGTTGAACTTGCTAATAGGATTAAACAAATTTTAGAAAAAAAAAAACTGTAAACCCAAACCGTAAAGATTGGTCTTTAAGATTAAATGATGCACTTTGGGGTTACTGTACAGCTTATAAATCTCCAATTGGCATGTCCCCGTATAGATTAATATATGGAAAACCTTGTCACTTACCTGTTGAATTGGAACACAAAGTTTACTGGGCTATTAAGACATTCAACTTTGGTCTAAATGATGCAAGTACTCTTAGGAAACTTCAGCTCAGTGAGCTGGAAGAGATTCAGAATGACGCATATGAAAATTTTAGGATTTACAAATAACGAATGAAAATTTTTCATGATAAGAAAATTCTGAGAAAAACTTTTGAACCCGGTCAAAAAGTTCTTTTGTATAATTCTAGATTGCATTTGTTTCTTGGTAGGTGGACATGTCCTTTTGTGGTTAAAAGAGTATTCCCTTTTGGTGCTATTGAAGTAGAGGATCCCAAAAATGGTCATGTGTTTAAAGTGAATGGGCAACGTTTGAAACCATTTTTGGAGAATATTTTTCTAGAGGATGAAACCATCTCTCTAGAAAATCCTGTATATACAGATTGATGTGCTAGACTTAAAGTCCACTTCTTGTAAAATTTTAATATTGTGTTAGTTTGCTTTTTATTTTTTGTTTTGGTAATTAACAAGTTACATGATCTTGCTCATAAACGTCTATTCTTTCAGGTGCACTCTTTCCTTCTCACTCGCTCTTACTTCTAATAACATGTCTGTTATCTTTTGCAATTGATTATCACATTGCGAACAATGTTTATTTCAAGTTTGGAGGGAGTAGCAACTTGTTAGTTTAGTTTAAAAAAAATTAAAAAAATTACTTAATTAATGTTCATCGTCGTTAATATTCACATTTTTTTGTTCAAAAATAAAAAAAATAAACTTATTTTGTTTTTGGTTTTTTGTCATAGGAGCCCTTAACAAGTCTAGGATGATATTAATCTTTTGAAATCATGGCTTAAGATTATCATTTAATTGAGATGATGAACATAACATTCTTTGGTTAATCGAGTCTTGTGTTTTTGTTTTCCATCTTTTCTCTTTGACTATGGCCCTCTGTGGTTCACTTTCAGAATTTACTTATCTTTACTTTCCTAGGCTGGTTAGGAAAATCGGGTCCCTCTTGCAGAAGCAAAAAACTTTCCTCACCAGCAATGGTTAGAGACAACTGACCATAGCCACTACGAGAGACACTAGTCCAATAAAACAATAAAATACATAACATTTCCCTTATATACATTTGTGGTGCCACTGTTCTTAAGTCGAGGAAGCAGCGACTATGTTCTCAGAAGCCATCACTGTTCATAAAGCCACCGTGCCTCTTACTATTCTCCAAATCGCCCAATTTCATGGCTTCTTCTCGTAATTACCATTAGCCCTTGCAAGGTCAACAACTCAGAGACAAACTCTTTCAAATATGTGTCTCTTTCTCATTGTCTTTCATACCAAGGCTGGTCAGGGCAGTCGGTCTAGTCCCTCTACTAACAATGTTGATTGTACGGTTATTTTGTAATTCTGTAGATTTCATTGTACGGTTATTAATAGACCTGTCAATAGATCAGATCTTATTCAGACTTATTCCAGATCCGTGATTTTTAAACGGGTTTGGATTGAAAATTTGACCCGTTGATCCGTTAAGGACTCAGATCCGTGAACCCGTTTACTAAACGGATTAGATCCGGATATTGGTTGATCTGATCCGTTTAGGACCCGGATCTGTTTAAAAAGAATTAAATAATATTTTTTATAAATATAATATTATTAATAAATATTAAATAATATGATAATTATCTAGATAATCTAAACATTCATATCTAAATTGCCTCTAAAGTATGATTTGATGAAGTTAAAAATTGTTAATGCATATGTATCTATGCTAATAAACATTGGAGGTCAAATATTTTAATTATATTAGTGTACCGTTAATGTGTATTTTAGGCATGTAATTTAACTTTTGATGTAAACCTTTATTTTTTTATAAAATTTCATCAATGTTTTATAATTAAACAGAAATTATTATTAAAATTTGAAATATTTATTATTATAAATGAATCGGATTAACGGATCTGGTATCCGTTAACCCACCGGATCCAGATTTGGATCGAGATATTAAATATCCAACGGTTAACAGGTCTGGTACAGATCTAAAATTTTTATTACGGATCTGTATCTAAGTCGATCCGGTTCAGATCCGACCCATTTAAAGCTGTAGTTATTAATAAGGTGATACCGTCACTAGACAGTAGCTAAAGGTTAACAAGTACAGCAACATGCCAACATATTAGATTAAGGTAAACAACTTCCGAGTTTAACTTCACTTTCCATGATTTCACACCTGTCAGAACGGTAATTATTCCTCCCTTGATGAAGGTGTGGGTCATGATTAACATCGTGGTCCGTTCAAAGCAAAAATTTAGGGGCTTACTGTTCCATTCTTGGGCAACATAATGGAGCAGCATCCCAGGTTGAGAAGAGACGCGCGACATAGAATGCATGATGTGATGATAATGTTAATGATGATTATGAAAGAAAAGCATGACAAAATTTCTAATGATTATGTCTAGAGAGGGGAACAAAAGATCCTTCTATTTCTTGTAACCAAAAAAAAGATCCATCTATTTCCAGGGTTGCCTTGCTCTCATCTTTCTGTAATCATCGCGAAATAACAATTATTTCTTTTGATGATGTGCTTTTTAGAGCCTATCTAGAATTAGGGTTTCGGAGTGCAATTATGTAAATGAACTTCCCGTACAAAGCAGCGAGTCCACTAATAATCACGTCACTCATGTTGCATGATTATGCAAATTAAACCTGATAATTTGGCATTGAATGTTATAACTGTTACATTAACAAACAAAAATGTAGTTTTTTTTTATAAATATGGTGACAAAGAAACTCGAAATACAACATGAATATGAGATGTTCTCATAAATCAATGTTTGATATTAAATTTTTTGAATGTGATAAATATATATATATATATATATATATATATATATGTTACTTTTTGTGAAATAATGGGATAGATACGTTGGCGAGTTATCTCTGTTCCAATACAAAAATCATTACATGAAATAACGGTAATAATCAATGATGTTATATACTTACTTAACATAGTCGATCATCTGATAGATATGTTAGAAAAATGATAGAAATAAAATATTTTTTGTAATCATTTTGATAGCTAAAGGTGAATAAAAATAGTCACCAAAGTAATGTTTATAATGGTTGATCTTTCAACTTTCTTGTCTTTTGGTTTTTGTAACAACATAAATTAATAACATGGTAGTGGGCTAATGATAGGTTGCAACCTTATTCATGGCATTCAAGTTTTCCTCAAATGCCACCAATATAAATAGGTGACTCCATCCCTCATTCTAAACACACCAACTCAAAGCATCTCTCTATACTTGAGTTCTCCCTCTCACTCTCTAAGTTGTGTTCTGGTGATAGACGAATATACTTTAAGTTCGTTCAATGTCCTTTGTAGCAGTACAGCTTCAAAGGACAAGCAGTCGTTGTATCCTGGGAGACAAGTGCTATCAAAACTTTGCACCGAAGAGGAGACATAATTTGTCTTAAGAAAATTGTGTGAGACACACGACTCGACATCTTCAACATCCTCCTATCCTTGAATCTGAGTTGGTAACATTGGTGTTCATCATCATATTTGTATTAAGAGCTTTTAGTTATAATTATTTATTTAATTATAATGAATTTATGTTGTTATATATTTGCAATATTTGACATATTTTCTAACAATCTTAAGACAAATTAATATTGTTTTGGTTTATGAATCTTTCCAATTAGGCGTACTCAGTTTGGCATGATGTCTTGGCTAAAACCATTGAGGTAATGTTCTTAAGAGAGCCACGCTCTACTAAAGCTTCATCTTCTTCCTGGTCGTGTCTGACTGAAATTACCGAACGGAGTGAGGAGTAGCCAAATTAATATTGATGTTGTTATTATTTTGTGTTACCAATTACGAATATTGTTGATATGAATCAATATTAACTTGTATTGTTAACATTTTCAGAAAAATGGAATTTAATTCTGAGAAGTCTGTTGACAGGAGTAGCTCTTCAACCCAAGTGTCAATCATTTCTGCTGTTGTTGCTGCTCATGTACTTGTGTCGGTGTCTCATGATGAGAAACCTGAGAAGTTCAATGGACTGCACTTCAAAAGGTGACAACAAAAGATGATGTTTTTTAACCACTCTGAATCTGGCAAGGTTCCTGACTGAGAAAGCTCCTGAGCTCAAAGAAGTTGAGCAAGATGATGAAGCAAAAATTACAGCTATGAATGCATGAAATAGTCGTGACTATCTGTGCAGAAACTATATCATGAATTGTTTGGCTAACTCTTTGTCAATGTGTACATTATGATGTCAACAGCTAAGGAGCTGTGGGAATCCCTTGAGAAGAAATATAAAACTGAGGATGCTGGTGCCAAGAAATTTATTGTGGGCCGCTTCCTTGATTATAAGATGGTGGATTCCAAAACTGTGATGAGTCAATTCTCAGAAATCCAGTTGATCCAACATGAGATTCACGCTGAAGGGATGAAGCTTGAAGAAAGCTTTCAAGTGGCATGTGTTATTGAGAAATTGTCATCAGCTTTGAAAGACTTCAAGAATTATTTGAAGCACAAGCGAAAGGAAATGAGCTTGGAAGATCTGGAGATCAGGTTTCGCATTGAAGAAGACAACAGAGGATCTGAAAAGAAGACATGGGTTAGTGGCTACTCTGCTAAGGCAAATGTTGTGGAACATGGTCAAAGCTCCAAGACCAAGAAGTTTAAAAATCAAGGGTCCAAGCTCGGACCAAGATGGGGAATTAACAAGAAGCCTAGATTTGAAGGCAAATGCTTCAATTGTGACAAGACTGGTCACAGAGCTGTTGACTGCAACAAGCCAAAGAAGAAAAAGAATAAGGAAGCCAACATGATTGAAGAAGTTATAAGGGATGTCTCTGACATAAATCTCTCTGTTGTGGTGTCTGAGGTGTACATGGTGGGCTCAAACCTAAAGGAATGGTGGCTCGACACTGGAGCAACTCGCCATGTATGTGTTGATAAGAAGATGTTCTCTAAATTTGAACCTAGCACTGATGGGGAGATAATGTATATGGGAAACTCAGCCACATCTGTCGTTGAGGGTAAGGGTAAGGTGGTTCTAAAGATGACCTCTTGAAAGGATCTAACTTTGAACAATGTTGTGTATGTTCCTGATATCCGCAAGACCCTTATCTCTGGTGCACTGCGGAACACTCATGGTTTCCGCATTGTGATCGAGTCTGACAAAGTTGTTTTGTCTAAGGGTGGCACTACCAGAATCAGTAGTTTTGCGGACGAAAAATTTTCGTCGGCCTGTTAGCTAAATTCATCGGCTAAGATTTTAGCCGACGAGTTCTCGTCGGCTAAGATGTCGTCGGTAAAGACTTGTCAGCTATGAGTCTAGACGACGAAATATAAAGTGGTCGTCGGCTATAGTTTCACACTAAGCCGACGACTTATCTTTCAATTTTTCGTCGGCTAAAGTAAGACTAAAGCCGACGAAATAAATTGTCGTCGGCCTCAATCTAAGACTTTGGCCGACAAACTATAAATATTTCGTCGGCCAATTTAAAAAACTATAGCCTACGAAATGTACTATAAATCGTCGGTTAAATATTTTAAAAAATGAAAAATTAAAATAATATAGCCAACGAAATGTAGTACATTTCGTCGGCTAAAATACTACTACAGCCGACGAATTAAGACATATGTCGTCGGCTAAACTTTGAAAAAAAATAAAATAAAATACTATAGCCGACGAATTATGGTAAATTTCATCGGCTATAGTACTTTTATACTAAAAAAACCACAAAATTTATAAATTACCATCCAAGCAAGCTGCAAATTACACAAACAATTTCATATAACCAACAACGTACACCATCAAAAATAGTCTAAACGTTTTGCATTAAATTATTAATTTATAAATTGTTTATAAACCCATAAAATTAAATAAAATCTATATCATCTAAATCTATATCCGTGCCAGGAGGAGGTTGCTGTTGTGGAGGTTGCGGCGGTTGAGGTAGGGGAATAGGCGTAGGCATGGGCGGAGACGGAAGTCCCTGAAGCTGGGCAGCTGAAAAATCTTCCAAGTACTGGAACATCTGCTGTTGCTGTGCCTACTTGGTGGCATATACTGCCGCATTATACTCTTGTAAAGGGGCTTGGTGTTCCCGAAGCATTTGAACTTCCGCCTCTAGCTGAGTCGTTCTGCTGCTGGTCGAGGCTGCCTTTTTTTTGAAATCCGGGAGTGGTCTTCAGTACCCCCTCGCCCTTCTTTCCTAGACCCCGGCAGTAGAAGTTATTTCCTCGCGGTGGGAATGTTGTGCCCATGATCCTCGCCCCAACCCTGAGATCCGAAATGTCGATCCGAGACATGCCTTCGGACATGTCTTCCTCTTGCGTGTCTGGCCATGTCTTCCTCACTATAGCAGCCATCACCTCGTCACTAGCCTGCCTCACCCTCACCTAATTGGATAGTAAAAAATAATTAATTAACATTTTGAAATATATATATATATAAATATAATTTAAAAATTTTGAAAACGTAAAACGACTTACAATATCCTCCTAGATGTCAAGATATGTCTTCTCGTACGTATAGACGTACCGGTTGACTTCTGGATGTTCCCTGGCAGCCTTATCCATCAACGATGCGAACGGTCTAGAACCGGCATGATGGTTCCTTGTGTTGTGTTGTGATAGGAGCATTTTATGCTACCTTCTTAATATGTTTTTATCCCCATTTATACTTTGTTTATCCAATATTAGTTTAGTATTGGTAGTTATTTATCATAAGGGTTTTTCTTTAGAGCAATGGCTAAAATGTGCGTAAAGTAGAGAAAATGTTCACTAATTTGTTAAAATCTGACTTATGAAGTTATCGTGTTATTTCTTATGATTCTGTGAATTTGTACATTGTCATTACTTGATTAATTTTTTCTAATGTTTAGATGACATGTATATGATCTTAACGAAACAAGAATCATGTGAATTGGACTCATGGAAGGCAGCAAAAGAAGCATGGAAAGACAAGAGGCCGAGAGCATGAATTTGGAACAAAAACAGAGGACTTCCAAAAATCATAACGCAACTTCAAAAATTTCTCTAGGACGATCCAGGAGGTTCCAGGAGATGTGCCATATATGGATGGAAAGTTGTGGACGTCTAGTTTCGAAATCTTTTAGAATCACATCAATCCATGTTCTGAAGGAGTTATGATAGAAACAATGGCCGGAGGTCAGTCTATTGGAAACAGGACATATTTTGCTGAAATTGTCTACCGAGTTCGTAAGTGTGTTTTTCTCCAGAATCCTTCCTGAGCATGTAAAATGATTGATGAGAAGCTTAATGAAGATATGGGAAGCTGTTTAGAAGAAGAAGAATCGAAGAAGCCACAAAAAGAAGCCTCTAGAAGCTCCAAGTCTTGTTGGCCAAGCAAACTAAGTTCAAGAAGGAAAACCTAAAGCTATTTGGGTTTGGATTGGGGGGCTGCCGACTTTGCCTTAATATTTCTCTATAAATAGTCATGTAATAGTTGAGTTTTAGGTGTCAATCTTTGTTTAAGTCATAGTATAGCCAAGCTCTACCTAAAAACCCTCCCAAACACCGATAAAGATCAAGTTGTCGCCAACCATACAGCCGCCATCACCACCGATCACCTCCACACCTTAGCCAAACCCCTTAGGTAGGTTTTAGGTATGGAAATCCTCAATTTGCTTGTATTTTTACTCTGTGAACAGTACTTTTTGGTTCCGTATGTGATGTATAACGTATAGAGTGCATGTTTAGGCTTGTGATTTAGATTAAGTTGTTGTGTTTATGTGTGTAATAGATGTCTATTTGATTTATTGCTTACCTGATTATGTAATCGATCCTGAGGGTAGTCTAGGTACCAGATGTTCCTAAGGGAGGAGTTTAACCTGCCGTAGTGTTCTAAGGTTAAGGTATGCGATTGTAGGTCTTGATTGTTAGGCACTGTCAAGAGTTGTTAGGGTAAGCAATTTACATGCAATTAGGATGAGTGACGCCACACCTAGAATCATGTCTCCAATTTGTCTTAGTGTCATGCGATTGTAGACACTAAGCAAGATGACACATATATAGGTTTAAGATCATGCGATTGTAGGTCTTAAGTTTACATGAGAAGTCTAATAGTTGGAATTAATTCGAGTCTATGATAACATAAATATTGCATCTTAATCTTGCTTAGGTTGTTCACGTTTGTCTATTCGGTGCTTGTTATGATTATGTGCTTAATTATTGATTGATCAACTTTGTGAATATTAGAATTAGAACTTAGGATGTTAGAAAACTCTAAAACCCCCCATGATAATTCGGTACATATGTATATATATTTTGTAAATGATTTTAGTTAATATTTTATGATTATTGTATTTTTTCCGAATATGTATATATGTTTATACTTATATGTTGTATACTTGTATATTATGTGACAGATTTATACTTGTATATTTGTATTTGTAAATATCACTAATGTTTTTAAATGCAGATATAATCCTTCCTTAGTGTCTCCGGCTAGAACGATCCCTACTTACAGTTACTACAATGATATGGTTTTAAATTGCAGGTTGCTTAACAGACCTCGTCATTTCTGGATGTTCCCTAGCAGCCTCATCCATCAACGATGCGAACGGTCTATAACCGGCATGATGGTTCCTTGTGTTGCGTTGCCGGTTCTGAGCGTTCGCCTGAAAAACAGCCTACGAAGGAAAAAAAATTAGTAAAATATTTTAAAACGTACTAATTAATATAAGAAATTATTATTTTTAATTACCTGTTTATGAGGGTTGTTGAATTCTGGTATCAGAAGTCAACGCCACTCGTATTCCCTGAACTGGAACTCAAGGGGGTACCAGAACTTCATTCTCATGCGTAGTCCAGTTGGTCCGTAACTCGTTCTTCCACTCCTTGTACCTACAGATACCACAAAAAAAATATAAATATTATTAATTACATATATAATTTTATTTTTTCATTAACTTTCCAACGTACCTTCCCCCATGCACAACGTCAGCCCAGGTGTTCCTCAGATGTTGGGAAACGTCAAACCACACCTGCATTAAAACCTTTATTAGTTTAGTTTTTCATAAATCCAAAATGTAATACATAATATTAATTGTGAATTTTTATACTTACTACATTGCGTTGTGGACCATGTCCTTAACCTCGTGTGGGACCTCGCCCCAGTTTGACCACAACATAGGGACTCTATCCCTAATGAGCGCTCCCACGCGGCCGGAGTACATCTTCATCTTCCCGCCAGATACTACGTTCTCATCCCCATCAGTATCAATGACGATCCTTCCCGAGGTACTCACGATCTTCTCGAGAGCCTTCCTTGTGACGGGGCCTCTTTTCTTCCTTGTCGGCTTGGCTCCGACGGTGCCTATCATAAATTGATTATTAATAGATTATTCTTATTATGACAATATAAGAAAACAAATTATTTATATATCATTACCTGAGGGCGTTGGGGCGGACGCGACAGATTCCGACTCTGTCGCCGATGATGATACCCTCGTAGAAATTAAATCCGTACCAAAAGGCACGAACAGGTACGCCGCTGATGGGGTCACCTGCAGGGGCAATTGATAAATCGGTGCCCCTGAGTCATCGACTGCCAGTAATGCCGGTATCAACCGCGGAAGGTAGAGAAGAGGTGGCGGCATATGTACCCCAGAAGACCAACCCTCAGAAACAGTTGGGCCCGGAGTCGGTGCCCTGTGTATCTCTGGCATACGTGGTGCAGACACATCCGCCAGAGTCGAAGGCCACAGCTGCCTCGAGGAGTGAGGGACGCTCGGCTGCCTCGAGTAGCGAGGGGCGTCCGGCTGCCTGGAGGAATGTGTGGTCCCAGGCTGTCTTTGCGTCGGCTCCAGAAGGGACGCACGTCGGGTTGATATTGGGTCCTGAAACGACGCTTGAGGGTTGCTAGACGTTCCCTTAGACGATTCAGACCTTTGACCCTTTGAACCCTTGGTTTTACTAAACAAGTCTTTCATCCTGTTTATTAAATTATTAGAATTTTTAATTTGTACAATTAATTACAATTAATATTTTAATACAAAAATATACCAAATTATCAAAAATTAACGACATTATCACAAATATATTAAATATACCAATTAATATTTTAATATACCAAATTTATTAAATATACCAAATTAATAAAATTAATATTTTATTACACAAATATACCAAATTATCAAAAATTAACAACATTATCACAAATATATTAAATATACCAAATTTATTTAATATACCAAATTATATTAAATATTTCAACAACATTATCACAAATATATTAAATATACTAATTAATATTTTAATATACCAAATTTATGAAATATTCACAACTTCAATAACAAATATACCAAATTAACAAAAATTTCAATTCAATATATACATCAATAAATTCATATAATTCAATATATACATCAATAATTCAAAATAATTATATAATTCAATACATACATCGAATCGCATAACTTAATTTCTTGAGAGATGGCAGTGGCAGTGGCAGTGAGAGGCTGAGGAGCGGAGTGGAGGCCGAGAGGAGAGGGAGCAGATGGAGTGGAGGCCGAGAGGAGAGAGGTAAAGAATGAGAAAATATTAGGGTTTTGTCGCTGGGTTTTGATATATAGGAAGACGTATACCCGACGATATAAAAAATTCGTCGGCTAAAACTATGTGTTTCGTCGGCTATAGTTCAACTTTAGCCGACGAATTTACTAATATTTCATCGGCTATAGTACTTTTTATTCTAATTTATTAAATTTATGTCCAATTTATATGTTTAATCTTGTGAAACGAAAATCCGACCGTCAGATATCATCATTATATTTAAACATGTGTGTGGGTAAATTTTCAGCTTGATGAGACGCAACCAGTGGTATAAATTATTATTTTATTTATTTAACTTTAGCTGACGAATACCGTAATTTTTCGTCGGCTATAGTATAGGGTTTAGGGTTTATGGTTTAGCCGACGAAAAATTAGGGTATTCGTCGGCTAAGATAGTTTTAACCGACGAAATGCCAATTATTTCATCGGCCAAAATAGTTTTGGCCGACGAAATACATCATATTTTGTCGGCTAAGATAGTTTTAGTCGACGAAAATTAATATAATTCGTCAGCTAAAACTATCTTGGCCGACGAAATACGGCCTATTTCGTCGGCAAAAAATGAAAAATACATAAAAAAAAAACAGGTTCTTTAATGTAACCATACTAATTTCCTGTTCATATATCACCAAAAATAAACAAAATTATGAATTCAACAGCTTGTAGCATATAAAACACACATTAATTTGTATTACAAATTCAAACTAAGAAGACTCGTAATCGAAATCATTCGATGAGTCTTCTTCGGTGTCAGAATTAATTTCTGGCAATCTATGTATTTCTTCATCACAAGAGTCGTCGTCTGTTTCGTCGTCTGTTTCTTGATTTGGATCCACATCACTAAGCCTTGCGTCTAAATCATGAATTCAAACCGAACGACCGCTTTAAAATTATTAAGAAGAATTGTAGATAAGTCAGGAATACCTATTGCACTGGGCTCTTGATACGCAACATCTTCTTCCTCGTCTTCGGCCTCTTTAAGTGTAACTGCCCGGTAAATGTTTCTAGGGTGCACAAGGTTGACGACTTTTCACGCGTCGCCCTTAACAAGGTCATCAAGATAAAACACTTGTTTTACCGATATGACAAAAACGAACGGATCATCTTCGTAACAGCATGTAGCAAAGTTCACTGATAAAATCCCGTACTAATTAATCTTCATGCTCTGCGGGCTTCTAGTATCAAACCATCTACACTTGAAGAGGTGCACTGTCATGCCTTGCCCATAAACGAGTTCCACCAGTGAATCGAGAACACCGTAATAATCAACTCCATTCCGCCCACCATGTGCCATCACCCCAGAATTTTGTGTTCTCCGTCTGTTGTCTCTTTGTTCAAATATAAATTGCACACTATTCACCTTGCACATCGGATAAACTCTTGACATTATCGGCTTCATCGCTAGAAGTCTTAGTTCGTGTGACCAATTTGGGTGACCATCGAATTGAATATGGTTCATTTGAAACCAAATAATCAATGTATTGTAAATATGAATAATTATGCAATGAATGAGTCATGAACAAAATTAAAGAATTACATACCCAACCGCCAAAATAGTTCAAAAACTCCTTGTTGTGGTAGTCGAGATCACCGTGAATGTCTGGACAGTATAAATGGATGTCTTTCCAGTATTCAACTTCTGGACAGTTAATCAATACCCACCAATGGGCTATGACTAGCTCATGTGGTTGCAACTTGTAGGAGTCTGGTAAAATTCCATAAACTTCAACATCATTTGAGACTATGGAAAGGTTGAACTTCGGTACATCTACCGGTATGGTTTGTGGAGTTTCCTTCAACGCTCCTAAATACAACTTCATGTAGGTGACGCACTCGTGCGCAATATATGCTTCAGCTATACATCATTCAGGTGCGGATTTGTTAGCCACATAAGCTTTGTAGTCTCCAAGTTGTCTAGATATAAATAAATTGTTGTAATATGTTATGATTATATATTGAACATGTACAATAAAAAAATTTAGGTGTAAAAAACATACCTTTCCATGGGATAAGTCTAAATATAGTCTACTGGACCGGTAAGCAACAATTGCTCTGGAAGATGGATCATCAGGTGCGGCATGATGTCAAAAAAATTTGGAGGAAATATCCTCTCAAATTTACACATGATATAAATAATGTCCTGTTGCATTTCCCGGATGTCAGATTTTGTCACTTCCCTTGTGCATAACTTCTGGAAGAATCTTGACAATGCTACTAACGGCTCCACCACCCAACGAGGAATGAACGGTCGAATGAAAATAGGGAAAAGACGTTGTAGCAGAATATGACAGTCATGACTCTTTAACCCTTACATTTTATTGTCTCGAATGTTTACACACCGGGCTATATTTCTTGCATAGCCTGAAGGATACTTCACTGATGTAAGGAGCTTGAGGCATTTTTTTCTTCCCTTCTTTCAACCACAAATGTCTTCATATCTCCATTTTTTATGATCAATGCGTGCCTTCGGATCGTCTTTCGTCTTTCCCTCCAAGTTCAGTACTGTTCCCACCACACTGTCACACACATTTTTTTCTATGTGCATCACATGTAGGTACTGTCTGATCAACAACTTACTCCAATATGGGATTTCCTAGAATATGCTCTTATGTGTCCAAAATTTATACATGTCGGGTTTGTCAGGTATTGCCGTCACAATATTGGGATGATTGATGAGCTGCCCAAAATCAGACTCATTAAGCAATGCTAAAATTTCTTTCCCCGTCCATCTTCTAGGAGGCACACCGTTTTCTACAGCCTCATCAAATGCCTTGTCATCGAACCGCCATTCGTGATCATACGGAAGGAGAGTACGGTGACCCAATCTGCATATCTTGTTGCAATGACTACTGCAACCCTCATCGCTAAGGCACTCTAGACAAGCCTTGTATCCCCTAACAACGTTGCCCGATAACATCCCACGGGCAGGAAAATCACTAATGGTACCAACAACCATGGCATGCATCTGGAACATCTCGTGCATGTACTTGTCATAAGTGGGATGACCAACGTCCCAAAAACACTTAAGCTCTTCAATCAAGGGTCTCAAATACACATTGAGACACTTCCCTGGATAACCGGGTCTCGGAATCAACAAACTCAACATATTGTATTCCTTCTTCATGCACATCCATAGAGGAAGGTTGTATGGTACCAAAATCACTGACCATACACTATATTGAAGACTCATGTTGCCAAAAGGATTGAACCCGTCAGATGAGAGCATGGTAGGCGGAATGAAGTTGATTATTACGGTGTTCTCGATTCAGTGGTGGAGCTCGTTTATGAGTAAAGCTTGACAGTGCACCTCTTCAAGTGTAGATGGTTTGATACTAGAAGCCCGCAGAGCATGGTTTGATCAGTACGGGATTTTATCGGTGAACACTGCTACAAGCTGTTACGAAGATGACCCGTTCGTTTTTGCCACATCGGTAAAACAAGTGTTTTATCTTGATGACCTTGTTAAGGGTGACGCGTGGAAAGTCGTCAACCTTGTGCACCCTCGAAACATTTATCGGGCGGCTACACTTGGAGAGGCTGAAGACGAGGAAGAAGATGTTGCATATCAAGAGCCTAGTGCAATAGGTATTCCTGACTCCTTTACAATTCGCCTCCTTTACAATTCGCCTTAATAATTGTAAAGCGGGTCATTCGGTTCGAATTCGTGATTTAGACGCAAGGCTTATTGATGTAGATCCAAATCAAGAAACAGACGACGACTCTTGTGATGAGGAAATGCATAGATTGCCAGAAATTAATTCTGACACCAAAGAAGACTCATCGGATGATTCCGATTACGAGCCTTCTTAGTTTGAATTTGTAATACAAATTGATGTTTGCTTTATTTGCTACAAGCTGTTGAATTCATAATTTAGTTTAATTTTGGTGATATATGAACAGGAAATTGGTATGGTTACATTAAACAACCTGTTTTTTTATATATTTTTCATTTTTAGCCGACGAAATAGGCCATATTTCGCCGGCCAAGATAGTTTTAGCCGACGAATTATATCATTTTTCGTCGACTAAAACTATCTTGGCCGACAAAATAATTGGCATTTCGTCAGTTAAAACTATCTTAGCCGACGAATACCCTAATTTTTCGTCGGCTAAAGTTAAATAAAATAATAATTTATACCACTGGTTGCGTCTCATCGATTTGAAATTTTTTGTAGTTGAAGGTCCGGGCAGAATACGTAATTTAGACGGTCAAATTACCGTTTCTTTGCATTTTGGGGTTTGACTAATGGAATTGACCATCCGGATCAAGTCCTTAACGTTGTCGGATGAAGCTGAAAATTTGCCCACACACATGTTTCAACATAATGATGATATCTGACGGTCGGATTTTCGTTTCACAAGATTGATCATCACAATCACAACATGCCTACCAATGTTGTAACTAATTTACCAAGTGTTAAGTAAATGTTTCGTTTCAAAAACAAACTATACGTACAAGCTTCAAACGAAGAAAAAAAAGTCGTGACATAAGATATTACCGGAACAATGAAATATGTCTACGGTTGAAAAATCACATAATTCTGATAAAGTTTCGGTGCCGATAGCTACGGTCAATGCATTTTTTCATTATTTCTCCCTAGAGGTAGCCCTATCTCTGATGGTTCTTTTTCATAAAATTTTTATACCACTGGTTGCATCTCATCGATTTGAAACTATTTGCAGTTGAAGGTCCGGACAAAATACATAATTTAGACGCTCAAATTACCGTTACGAAGTGTTTAGGGGTTTGACTTATGGTATTGACCGTCCGTATCGAGTCATTAACGTTGTCAGATCTTGATGAAAATTTACCCATACACATAGTTCAACATAATAATGATATCTGACATCGGATTAGTATAAAAAGATAATTAAATTCATAAATTAGAAATAACTCCAACAAATTAATATTGAAACTTCGTCGGCTATGGTTAAATAATAAAAAATAATAATTAAACATATAAATTAGAAACAAATTAGTATAAAAAATACTAAAGCCGACGAATGTACTGAAAATTCGTCGGCTATAGTATTATATATAGCCGACGAATTTATTTAAAATTCGTCGGCTAAAGTTGAACTATAGCCGACGAAAATCATAGCTTTAGCCGACGAGTTTTTTTATTTCGTCGGCTATACTTCTTTCTATATAACCAAAATTCAGCGATAGAAACCCTAAAATTTCATTTCTCTCCTCTCTCCTCCCACTATGCACTCTCCTAGGCTCCTCCACCGCCTCCTCCTCAATTCTCTCCTCTCTCTGCCTAAAATTAAGGTAATAAATTCGAATTTGTATATTTATTTTGAATTATATATGTATATATAGTTGTTTACAAATATATATGTATATATAGTTGTTTACAAATATATATATATATATATATATTGCTACAAATAAATATTGATGTATATATGGTTGTTTACAAATTAATATATATATTAGAATGTTTTTAATTGTATATATTGTGAATTATTAATAATTATTTGTGTATTAAAATATTAATCGTTATTAATTTGGTATATTTAATACATTTGATATATTAAAATATTAACTGGTTTATTTAATATATTTGTGATAATGTTGTTAATTTTTGATAATTTGGTATATTTGTGTATTAAAATACTAATTGTTATTAATTGTACAAATTACAAATTCTAATAATTTAATAAACAGGATGAAAGATTTGTTTAGTACAACTACGGGTTCAAATGGACAAAGATCTGAATCGTCTGAGGGAACGTCTAGCAACCCTCAAAAGTCGTTTCAGGGCCCAATAACAGCCCGACGTGCGTCCCTTCTGGAGCCGACGCAGAGACAGTCGAGGGCCACACATTCCTCCAGGCAGCCGGACGCCCCTCGCTCCTCGAGGCAGTTATGGCCTCCGACTCAAGCGGAAGTGTCTGCACCACGTATGCCTGAGATACACAAGGCACCGACTCTGGGCCTTACTTTTTCGGAAGGTGGGTCTTCTAGGGTACAAATGCCGCCACCACTTCTTTACCTTCCGCGGTTTATACCGGCAGTCGATGACTCAGGGGCTCCAATGTATCCACTGCCCCCGCAGGTGACCCCATCAGCAACGTACCTGTTCGTGCCTTTTGGTACAAATTTAATTTCTACGAGGGTATCATCATCGGTGACAGAGTCGGAATCTGTCGCGTCCGCCCCAACGCCCTCAGGTAATGAAATATAAATAATTTGTTTTCTTATAATGTCATAATAAGAATAGTCTATTAATAATCAATTTATGATAGGCACCGTCAGAGCCAAGCCGACAAGGAAGAAGAGATGCCCCGTCACAGGAAAGGCTCTCGAGAAGACCGTGAGTACCTTGGAAAGGATCGTCATCGATACTGACGGGGATGAGAACGTAGTATCTGGCGGGAAGACGAGGATGTACTCCGGCCACGTGGGAGCGCTCATTAGGGATAGAGTTCCTATGTTGTGGTCAGACTGGGGCGAGGTCTCACACGAGGTTAAGGACATGGTCCACAACGCAATGTCGGTAAGTATAAAAAATTCACAATTAATATTATGTATTACATTGTGGATTTATGAAAAACTAAACTAATAAAGTTTTTAATGCAGGTGTGGTTTGACGTTCCCCAGCACCTGAGGAACACCTGGGCGGACGTTGTGAAAAGGGGAAGGTACGTTGGAAAGTTAATAAAAAAACAAAATTATATGTGTAATTAATAATATTTATAATTTTTTTGTGGTATTTGTAGGTACAAGGAGTGGAAGAACGAGTTACGGACCCACTGGACTACACATGGAAACGAACGTTCTAGTACCCCCCCCTTGAGTTCCAGTTCAGGGAATACGAGTGGTGTTGGCTTCTGATATCAGAATTCAACAACCCTCATAAACAGGTAATTAACAATAATAATTTCTTATATTGTTATTTATTAGTATGTTTTAAAATATTTTACTATTTTTTTCCCTTTGTAGGCTGTTTCCCGGGTGAACGCTCAGAACCGGCAACGCAACACAAGAAACCATCATGCCGGTTCTAGACCGTTCGCATCGTTGATGGATGAGGCGGCCAGAGAACATCCAGAAGTCAACCGGTACGTCTATACGTACGAGAAGACATATCTTGACGTCTAGGAGGACATTGTAAGTCGTTTTACGTTTTCAAATTTTTTTAAATTATATTTATATATATATATATATATATCAAAATGTTAATTAATTATTTTTTCCTATCCAATTAGGCGAGGGTGAGGCAGATTAGTGACGAGG
Source organism: Comarum palustre (assembly GCA_951800085.1). Taxonomy (NCBI): domain Eukaryota; kingdom Viridiplantae; phylum Streptophyta; class Magnoliopsida; order Rosales; family Rosaceae; genus Comarum; species Comarum palustre. The sequence continues at coordinate 16,297,811 of OX637578.1, forward strand.
TGATGACTGCTATAGTGAGGGAGACATGGCCAGACACGCAAGAGGAAGACATGTCTGAAGCCATGTATAGGATCGACACTTCAGATCTCAGGGTTGGGGCAAGAATCATGGACACAACATTCCCACCGCGAGGAAATAACTTCTACTGCCGGGGTCTTGGAAAGAAGGGCGAGGGGTACTGAAAACCACTCCCGGATTTCAAAGAAGGCAGCCTCGACCAGCAGCAGAACGACTCAGCTAGAGGCGGAAGTTTAGATGCTACGGGAACACCAAGCCGCTTTACAAGATTATAATGCGGTAGTATATGCCACCTACCAGGCACAGCAGCAGCAGATGTTCTAGTACTTGCAAGATTTTTCAGCTGCCCAGCTTCAGGGACTTCCGCCTCCGCCCATGCCTACGCCTATTCCCCTACCTCAGCCGTCGTAACCTCCTCAACAGCAACCTCCTCCTGGCGCGGATGTCGATTTAGATGATATAGATTTTATTTAGTTTTATGGGTTTATGAACAATTTATAAATTAATAATTTAATGCAAAACGTTTAGACTACTTTTGATGGTGTACGTTGTTGATTATATGAAATTGTTTGTGTAATTTGCAGCTTGCTTGGATTGTAATTTAGAAATTTTGTGGTTTTTTTAGTATAAAAAGTACTATAGCCGACGAAATTTACCATAATTCGTCGGCTATAGTATTTTATTTTATTATTATTTTAAAACTTTAGCCGATGACATATGGCTTAATTCGTCTGCTATAGTAGTATTTTAGCCGACGAAATGTACTATATTTCGTTGGGTATATTATTTAAATTTTTATTTTTTTTTAAATATTTAGCCGACGATTTATAGTAAATTTCGTCGGCTATAGTGTTTTAAATTGGCCAATGAAATATTTAAAGTTCGTCGGCCAAAGTCTTAGGTTGAGGCCGGCGACAATTTATTTCGTCGGCTTTAGTCTTACTTTAGCCGACGAAAAATATAAAAATAGGTCGTCGGCTAAGTGTTAAACTATAGACGACCACCACTTTTATTTCGTCGGCTAATGTTATAGCCGACGAGGCTTTGCCGACGAATTTGGCTAACAGGCCGACGAAAATGTTTCGTCGGCTAAACTACTGATTCCGGTAGTGTTATCATATTGGTGATTAATTGTTCTTCTCTATGAGTTATTTGGCAACAGTTTGCTCACTATCATTTAAGTTTGCTAAGTGTTTTGCTTAGCTTGGAGTGTGTCAGTTGAACCAGTAAGTGGTTTGCGTTGCAGCATTTGGATCTCATAGGTCATTTCAGTCAAGACGCATGGTTTTCCTTCAAGACCTATGAGGATATGTTTGAGAGTAAATTTACCTATCCTGTAATGGTAGGGTCTTAAACCGGTTTAGCGGTTCGTCACGGATATGGGCGAGTATCTTGGATTATATTTGTGGTCAAGGTTACATCTAGCAATTACATATTATATGGACGTTCAGAGTAATTCAAATGCAATTATGTCAGATACACTTCCAGATTCATGCAAGATATAAGTATGGTGCCTTAAAGATTCATTCCTTAGATACTTGGTTTCAAGAAGCGCACACGGCTAGAAGATGTTATGAGCAAATCTCTTTGCTTAGAAGACGTGCACATATACAGAAGATCTTCAAGAGTTATTTGAGGAAGGATATCTGCTATCTTGATCTGTAAGAATATGTGAACCTAGCTCTCTATATACATGAGATTCTGACAAACGAGAAAGAAACGACTAAACTTATAAACACAAACCTTTGCAGCACTTACAAAACACTACGTACGTCTATTCAGAGCGCACATACCACTAAAAAGACTCTCCGGTGTTTTTTGCCACGACCAATCCGTTGGTTTCCTACTGATCCGTTAGTGAAATTCCACCTCCATTACAGGACTTGATCCATCAGTTATCCTTCTGATCCGTCAAATAACCTTCCGCCATCGACATTGTTAGAGTTTACTCTAGCAAATATCATTTTAATCTTTATTGTTTAAACACCATAAGAGAAATCTTAGGTTTGGTAAAAAATTCATTTTGCCTCTTAGAGCAGAATTTAAAAATAAAGCGCACAATATCAAGACAAGACAGTTTGACACGCCATCACCGGAAAAATCACGACTGAACATGTTGTTCCATTGTGATCTTAATTTTCAGTTTGACCTTCTTATAATACTTCATTGCCAGCATCATTTACAAGCTAGTTTTCATTGTTCATTACTCTAGCGTCACCGCAATAGCCACAACACAACGCATAATAGTTTACATATATTTACGTGAACTTCAAATAAGTACACAAATAATTATGAAACTGCTTAAGTTGTGCTCGGGAGATGCTTATGAAAAAAAACAAACCCTAAGGCAGTGCTGCCAGTGCATCAGTGATCTCTGTGCAACCACCCAGACCATGCAAATCTCTGATTTCCCTTCCAATTTTCCAACCAACATGTCTATTGAATATGTCGTGAAATCGTTTGCCAAATCGCTGGCTTTTGCCCGCATTATACCATGGATATCTCTCACCGCGCAGGCAGACCTGGCCACTCAATCCCAATCCTACTTCTTGTCCAACTCAATGATCTCTGAATCTGAGTGTTGACAGTGTCAAAATCTAGTGTGGAGATGATAGTTTCATCCTATTTTTTTTGTTATATATGCATAAATGAAGCATGATTTTCGAATAAACGGACGACATTAGTCTTCTAGCGTATCACATATTAGTGAAATTTAAATATGTGAACTCCAAACGTATCACATATTAGTGAAATTTAAACATGTGAACTTCAAGATGCCAAGTATTTCAGGAAAAGATCTAACATATCACATGTGTATGTTTGTTAATTTTACTTACATATTAGGGAAATATTTGCGTTAATACCGGTATTGACGCAAGTATTTTCCTACATACTAACATCTATTTTTAGTTTTACTTGTTATTGTTACTATCTATTTTCGATTAAACCATCCATAGCATCCCTATGTTCGATTAAGCCTTTCGTTGTTGTCTATCAAGAAATTGTCCTGCACTACCAGGAAAACATGTATAAAATGATAGCAAATCATCCTTCGACAAAAGTCACACCGCAACCATATATATATGCACAGGACGAAATCATTTTCGAATATTAGTGATGCCTAGTTAATGTTGAGCAGTATTAGGTTAACCATACACAGTAAATTCTAAAAATTATAATGTAACCTCAAAGATGGAAGGGGAAAAGATAAATAAGGAGGGGGGACCTAGGGAAGGAGTGTTCATTCGCATAGTATTTGACTCTCCACCATGGTATACGGTCCAGACTAGGGCTGACAAAGCTTTCACACTTCCAGACCATCATTGCACAGTTCCCCTTTCCCTGATGGGGTGGGGCTGAAACTTGAGACAAAGCCTTCCCTTTATATTTTCTGGGTTTGGTGCCATTTTCAATTTTTACTGAGGGCTAGTGGTAGCTTAGCTTCTGGGTTTCTGATCTGACTCTGTCTCTGCGGCCTAATTAAATATTGGCGCGCAGGTCCCCAAGAGATCCACTTCGCAAAGGATATCTTGTTGCAGAGTCTGTCTCTTGTCGCGTTTTTTATTGTCGAGAATTGCATCTTTATTGGATGGCCAGTGTTTTCTGCTGGAAATGTATGCCCAGTATTGGATGCCACTCTCTTTTTATAACTGTGTCAAAGCCTGGACAGAGAGTTTCCCTTGCGTTTTTCAGTGTTTTACCCGAAGTGTTTATTCTTGTTTTACAAATTTTGTATCATTATTAACGGAATGAGCAAGAGTAGTGATCGAGCGAATTCGTGGTGTCAACACAACGTACTGGTAAATTTCAACTTGTTTGATGAAAAGAAAGTTGTGTAATTGATTGTTAATTAGATTACAAAGAGTGAGGGCATCTTGAAATGAAACTTACATGTCATGAGAGTCTTCAAGGTAAATAAACTTTGTTGATGAGTGTTGGTGTCGAATTTTAGCATTGAAGGGTCAATGCTGAAGGTATGTCTCGATAATGTAGGCTCGTGTCTTAGTAGTCCACATCATGTGATGAGGTATGACATCGATGCTCTTGTGCATTCAGTTTCATTGAATGAGATTGAGTTTGTGATCATGGAAATCGACTCATCTTTTCTTAAAGTATGCGACGTAGAATAGTAGTCGTTGTTAGAGGAGGTGGTCATGGCCTTTGAAATACTTTATTACTCAATGTTAAGCTTCCTCCCCTCGATGATAAGTTTCTTTCACACCTTTGTTGGGTGGAACTTTTACTATAGACTCGGGTGTTGATGATGGGCTCATTTCGGTTAACATCGAGTCTTCACACTCCTTTGTTGGGTGAACATCAATAGTTTTTCTCTAGACGTCGAGTTTCCTCCGCTTGATGGTCAGTTTTCTATCCTTTGTTAGATGAAGTTGATACTCTCTTCTTGGACTTCCTCCACTAGTTGTTGAGCTTCCTCCGCTCGAAGGTGAGCCTTCTCTCCTTTGCCGGATGAAGCTGACTTTCCTCTCGGACTTCATCTGCTCGATGGTGAGCTTTCGCTCCTTTGTCGGATGAAGTTGACTCCTCTTAGACTTTCTCCACTAGACGTTCAGCTTCCTCCACTTGATTATGAGTTTTCCCCATAGTTATGATTTACAAAAGTGAAGAGATGGAAGGTCACCAGAAGACCAGCCTAATATCGGTCAAACTCTCTTTAACGTCTAAATCAATAGAGTGCTTGAACAAAAAATAAAGATATAGAAGTATATGATGCTTGAACATTGCATGGATGCATCTCTGACATGCCAACCTAGAAAGAGAGGGAGAAAGACTATGCACTTAGGCATAATTTTAAGAGAGAATAGAGGAAGAGAAGTCCTTTTTCAACCTTGGGAAGACTTGATATTTATAGGGGATGGCTGACATGGAAAGTGAAAGAATGAGTTCTTCACCAAACTTACCTTGACACACTGAGGATCTAACAAGCATGTGTTTGATTGAGTGGTGACTGACATAACCTTTTGGTCTTTCACTTAGATTGTTCACGTCGTCAGTGAGCGACATATGTCCTGGTAGGTGAGAGTTGACCCTTGAAATAATATTCATATGTCAGGGGTCCATACTTGATGTTGGATCTTGACATGTGGAAGAGTTTGTGAGTTTATCCTTGACACTCCAGTTGTTTAGTGCATATATATGAATGAGCTGAAGGTCGAGGCCTTAGCCTCAGATGTTGGACTCTTGGTTTTGGAGGTCGAAGTATCGATCTTGAAGGTTAAAATGTCAAGTCTTGTTGTCGAACCAAATTATGACATCAACAAGCCCTAGTTCCCTGTCCAACCAAGGCTTTTTGTTAGATTGGGAACTCAATTGGAAAACGAATTTGGTAGACCCTAATTTAAGTAGGTGCTTATTAAAATTAATAAGAGCTAATTAGACAAAAAGTTAATATTGTTGTGTCTTGTTAAGCAACCTTGGGATAATATATCATTCTCATGGTTGTTCGGAGGTTGACCTATAAGGTCCTAAGTAGATTAGGACAATACTCTCAATCTAGAATCATGATAACCTTGAATAGTGAAGGTCCAAGATGAGAAACATATAGACTGAACTCATTAGTGAGTGGTCTCCAATATATAGAAGAGGTACACCCTTGACCAAGGGTGATTATGGGTTATACAAGTTTGTTTATGTTCTGTTTAAGCTATAACTATTGACTCTAATTTTGTATCCAAGTGCATTATCCTTACTTTTGCTAATTCACTAAACAATTAGCAAAACTTACGGGAGAATGATGATGGGTCTAAAATTTTCACTATTGGCTTTGGTGGATGGGAGTTGAAGAATGATTGCTCTCCACAATCCCTAAGACTCACTTAGTTGACATGTCAAGTGAGTTGGACCTTAAGTGTGCTATTGTGAATCGGTCTCAACTAGCGAGACTTCTCATACAGTGACTCAAGTGGGTTAGACCTCGAAGGCACCCTTGTGAATTGGTCTCAACTAGTAAGACTCTTTCTTTGGTAGCTTAAGTAGGTTACTTGTGTGCACTCCGTGAATTAGTCTCGGCTAGCGAGGATCCTTCATCTGGTGACTCAAGTCTCAGAGTGTTAGATGATCAAGGTTTTCTATCTATAAGATACTAGTACTACCTTTATCATTGATGGACTTATGTTGAGATAGCTATACATTTGTGTTCCAATAAAATTCTAGGAGTTTACATAGATAGATTTATGGAGCTGGTACCCCATTTGGTCCACGTTTGGGCATTGAACATGTTCGTCAGTAATGAGATGACGTAACAATAATTAAGTAGTCATATGCTTAGCATAAAGGTCTTTGCCGACTTGTTGAAAAGATTGATATATTTTCAAGCTAATTCGTTTGTTCAAATTTGATTTCAAGATAATTTATAGCATACAAATAATATATAGATATATATGGTTCCTATAACATAGAACATCATATAAGATATATATTAGTTACTACTTAATAGGACCCCTTGACTTTCTTTGGCTAACATACCTATGGTTGCTCAAAGACTTATCAGTCTTGGCATCTCAAGGTAATCCTTGACTAGGGTAGATGTGGTACAAGTCGTGTTGTTTTATTAACAATGATAAGACTATTAATTATAAATTAGGAATAAGGTGTACCAAGTGTGGCGTAATTCACTATTTTGATTGCAAGTGATCGCTGGTGATATTTCGAGCCATACCAAATGGGTTAAATCAATCATGAATATATGAATTAAATCAATCAATGAAATGCATAATGTTTTTCTTAACCAAATAAAAACAATGCATATACATTATGAAATATGTAATGTTATCGAGCTAGACCAATACTGATTTATTCCCTCATAAATATGTAGTATTATCGAGCTAGACCAAAATTGGTTTATTCCCTAATTTTTATTAAGAAAAGCAAAAAGAAGAAGAAAAATATAGATATTATAGTAGGAAAATATATTCGAAGGAAAAGATAAAGCTCATTAACCGGGATAGACCAAGAGCACACACATGTCATATATCATACAACACTCCCCCTTATGTCGTGTGTCGTCATACCGGATAGTGCATACAATGTTGTCTCATTAAAACCTTGTCAAGTGAAAAACCCTGTGGGAAAAAACTAAACCTTGGACAAAGGAAAAAGAGTATAACGCACCATGCTACTTGATCGAGTGTCTACAATGTGAGGCTCTTCTTGATTGTTTATAGGTGGAACCTAATATTTCACCTTTACCGGGTTACAACTCAAGAAATAACCTCTAAATGTCTAATTAATTATTAAATATGCATTATTAATTATGCTTGAATTATTGTTTATAGGGTGAAAGCCCAATTAAATGTGAGAAGCCACTCTGAGCCCTTTGTCTGGGCCCAATTCGCCATAAAGCTAAATAAAAGCAAGGAAAACTGTTCCCACATTGGAAAAGGACAAGGAATGCTGTCTTTAGTGCTACTATAAATACCAGCGCATGCCTCCCCATAAAGGTACGTAACTTCTTGACTATTTTTGAGTTTTTTGCTTAGCTGACAGTGTCTGACTTAAGCATCGGAGTGGCTTCCCTCGGTAAACCCGGGGACGCCTCTTTGACGTGTTTGTTCTTTACACAGGAAAACTCAGAGTACAAGGAAGTTCGCTATTTCTGGAGCCGTGTGACCCGCTAAAGGGACCACGAGTTTTACCCGGAAACAATTGGTGCTTTCACTGAGAGTTGAACTCAGGACCTCCCGCTAAGCCCTAGCGGCCCTTGAAAGTCCTAACGGACCCGTAAAGCCCTCGTGGCCCTTGAAAGTCCTAACGGACCCGTAAAGCCCTAGCGGCCCTTGAAAGTCCTAACGGACCCGTAAAACCCTAGCGGCCCTTGAAAGTCCTTATGGACCCGTAAAGCCTTAGCGGCCCTATTTTTATTTTATGACGTTAACCTGCCAAACCGGCACTATATGTGTAAATTTTGTCAACACTTGCATATTATGCATCAGATTACCGTATTATTTGACAGGAAGAATTATGCAAAGGGAAAGCTTGAATACTTGCATCAGATTACCGTGTTAAGGATACCCCGGGTTTGGCTGCTAACTTTGTAACCCGGTAAAGAAAAGATTTTAAGTCCTCACCCAAGCGTACCCCTTGACTGAGGACTTGGGGGACTTGTTTATAGGTGGAACCTAATATTTCACCTTTACCGGGTTACAACTCAAGAAATAACCTCTAAATGTCTAATTAATTATTAAATATGCATTATTAATTATGCTTGAATTATTTTTTATAGGGTGAAAGCCCAATTAAATGTGAGAAGCCATTCTGGGCCCCTGGGCCCAATTCGCCATAAAGCTAAATAAAAGCAAGGGAAACTGTTCCCACATTGGAAAAGGACAAGGAATGCTGTCTTTAGTGCTACTATAAATACCAGCGCATGCCTCCCCATAAAGGTACGTAACTTCTTGACTATTCTTGAGTTTTCTGCTTAGCTGACAGTGTCTGACTTAAGCATCGGAGTGGCTTCCCTCGGTAAACCCGGGGACGCCTCTTTGACGTGTTTGTTCTTTACACAGGAAAACTCGGAGTACAAGGAAGTTCGCTATTTCTGGAGCCGTGTGACCCGCTAAAGGGACCACGAGTTTTACCCAGAAACATTGACAAATAACTCAGTCGGAGAGACTTGACAATCTTCGCATTCCAATGCGCTTGACATGCTTATCAAAAGTAGACTTATGCAGAGATTTGGTGAAGAGATTAGCTACATTAGCTTTTGAACTGACTTGATTCACATGAATATTAAGGAAGGCTTGTTGTTGTTGATTGTAGAAGAACGTTGGTGCAATATACTTAGTGTTGTTACCTTTGATGTAGCTAAGCTTCATTTATTCGATGCAGACAGCATTGTCTTCATAAATGCAAGTTGGCTTGTCAGTAGTAGGTTCCAAACCGCTTGTTCCTCTGAGGTGACCGATGATGGATCGTAGCTAGATACATTCACGAACAGCTTCACTACGACAATAATCTCTGTGTGATTTGAGAAAAACACCTAACTGGTTGGATGAGTCCACATATATCACCTTTGATACGCTGGAGAAATGAGATGTTCTCTGTGTTGGCTTTAGCATAAGAAGACGTAGACACAATCTTAACCAAAACACAAGCTTTACAAAGGGAGCGGTGAGCGTCAGAAAATGCTAATGATGCAGGGTCATCACCACGCACCCGTGACCGAGAGGTCGGCCGGGGGTTACTCTTGGTGGTCATGGCTCGGTCACCATAGATGGTGAGGCCATGTTCCAAACCTTTACCTTTGGACTTGAAGAAAGGATGTCCATGTGAGTTACACAAAATCTGAATCATCATGTCTCTTCCGGTGTGACTAGGGCGAGTTACACAGAATCTAAATCATTATGTCTCTTCCTGGGTGATGGGGGCGGTCATGCCAGAGCTTATAAGAGTCAGAGTTCCAGAAGTCATGTTTGACAACTGCATTGGATTCCATGATCCTAATGGTGGTGAGGTACATACCACATGACTGACTCAGTAGCTTCTCCAAGATTTGTTTATGTCCGCATACCTGAGAAGTTCCATAGAGGAACTCATGTCCATTCCTACTATAAGTCTTTATGTGGAAACCATTAGCGCAGATGTCCTTGAAGTTCAGCAATGTTCGATTGCCTTTAGGTGCATATAGAGCGTCTGCAACATTGATCAAGGTCCCATTTGGTAGCATGAACTGAGAAGGTCTGCGTTCTTCAATCATATATTTAGAATCGATCATGGTTGTCACAGAAGTTTGACATGGCACAAGTTCCGAAAACAGTTGTCGGTTCTTTTGTATGGTGTGGGTAGATCCACTGTTTGGAAGACAGTTAATCTCTCCACAAGTTATACCTACAAACAAGGTATAACTTGACATGGCACAAGTTCCGAAAACAGTTGTCGATTCTTTTGTATGGTGTGGGTAGATCCGCTGTTTGGAAGACACTTTATCTCTCCACAAGTTATACCTACAAACAAGGTATACACATGAGTCAATATTCACATATAAAGATGTGAAAAAGATGCAAGGTAGTTTGCAATCTCGAGTGCACGTAGAAATTTTCCGTGTAGGATGATCTATGTGCACTAAAACAGTTATAACTCCATTATAATAGGTATGAATGAACCATTAAAACTTCTGGAAACTAGACTCAAGTAACTTTCTATTGATATCAAGTTTGTATTCTAGTTCATCCGCAGCAGTTAAGAAAGCTCTCTCTAAGTTACTGTTTAGAAAAAGACAAATTGTTTGTTTTCTGTCACAATACATTGTTGGTAGCCGTGAGCATGCTGCTCGGCAGCTGAGCAGACAGGCATCCATGCATGCAGTAGCTAGTCCATACGGGCACACATATTTCTTGGTAGATGATATACTAGTTGGCACGGTCACCGACAACAATGTGCACGCCAGCGCACGGTACCTAGCGGCTATGCGCACGTCAACTATTGGCAGCGCCCAGCAGCTGGTACACATGGGTGTGCACAACACTCGACAGCTGCCGACAGTGCTCGATAGGCAGTTTTTGGCACCCGCCAGCTAAAAGCGATGCTCGGTAGCCAGTGCACACGGATGTGCAAGGCGCTTGATAGGCATTGTCAGCGCTTGGTAGCTAATACATAAGTCCAAATCAATGCAATACTCGGCATCCAATCTCCGTTGGAGAGACTTAAAGCGACACTTTTAGGTCATGTATGACTAAAGATAATGTCAATCAATATATCAAACATAAGAGACAAGAACATGGAAAATATAACTTTTTATTCCAAACACGCTTGAAATGGTTCTACACCGAAATCTCGAAAAATAAATTGTTCAAAAACAACCGAATTAATTAACCATGGCATACTAACGATGCTTTATTACAAATACTTTGAAAAGGGATGAAGACTTAAACATAAGGGCGGTATGACTTCAAAAGTCACATGTTTCCAAGCCAGGGCTACAATTCCCAAAATCCGCAATCCTTAGATTGGTGTTTGTCATGTCATCATCTATACAATTAGACTCTATGGTCTCTTTGTACTTCTTGTATGCGGTAACATGGTTGGCAGGAGCTCTGCATTGCTTCGCCCAATGGTCAAGGGATCCATAACGAAATCATTGGCTCGGCCTAGCATTTAGGGGCTTTGTGTGTTTGGGAACCGGCTTGGGAGCACCACCTTTAGGATCGAGTGCATCAACCTCTCCCTTCTAGGTACTGGAGCAGCCTCTAGAGCCTCTCTTCCTCTTCCGAGTGTCATGTCTTGAGTTAGACTCATAGGCATAAGGTTCAAGACGATCTCTACTCCTTTCTTTACGAGTTAAACCACTCTTAGGCCTGCTAAAATTATTTTCTAAAACTCTGTGTTTCGGCAGGTCCTATGTTGTTTCAATCCAAGAGTCTATGATCCTTTTCTTCATTCAGCAGTTGGGTCATGAGGGCACTGAACGTGGTTGTTTAACCATTCTTATAATCCAGGTGATATTGTTTTATTAGTACGCTTGCCGATCGGGGGAAAGTGAGAAGGGTTTTCTCACTAAGATTATCATCAGACTTTATCACTCCACAAAACTTGAGGCCAGCTCGCAAGCCTTGCTCTTCCTTGTGGTAATCCACCATGGTGGTGAAATCCAACAACCACAAGTTGTCCCACTGTGCTTGCAATAACGGTAAAAGAGATACATGGATATTACCGAACTATTCCGCTAGAGCATCTCATAGCTCTTACAGTTCTTCAACATCCTGACACTGCCACCTTAATATGGCGTCAAGGTGTTGATGCATGAGCATCAAAGCCTTAGACTTCACCTGAAGAGTAGGCGAGTCTGGCTGAGATTCATCGTTCTGGGGTTCACCGCCTTGGGGGAAGGAACCGTTGAAGGAATTATGGAATGTATACAATCGTTGCCAACCAAACTCTGCTTGACATCCAAGGCCCATTGATGGTATTCTTTACCCTGGGCCTCCAGAATGTAAAATTTAACGCCAGAGGGTTCCATAATGCTCTACATACACCAATTCAAGCATGTTAGTTCTTCGAGACCAGGTAGTTTTGATGCTCAAATATAAACTAGCATTAAGAAAAACAACACGGACCTAAGACAATAGTGCACGGTGCTCGTTAGCAACACAGGTCAGCGCATGACACTTGGCAGCTGATGCGGCAGCCCACCGAACAATGTCTGTCGCTGGCACCGATATCTTTTCCAAAAGCACTTGGCAGTTGTATGTGGATTCGGCAAATAGTGTTCGACAGTTGCTCGGTAACTACACTCGACAATTTTCGGCAGCTAGCCTCGTTAGTGTTCGCCAACTGTCAGTAACTAGCGCTCAACAGCACTCAGTAACTTAGTCTCGCTAGCGCTCAACAGCACTCGACAGTTGTCCTCTATGTCACCCCACAAAAACCCTGCACATAATTGATGTAGATCATCGCACATTACCACCGGTAGCAAGTAACGATACATGACATAATTGGGGACTGCCTGGGCAACAACCTTGATCAGTATCTCCTTCCCTGCTCCACTGAACAACTCTCTCCAGCTCACTTTTTTTTAAAAGCCAAGGTCTTATTCCTACCTACATGAGTAGGTAGTCCAAGATATCCATCATGCTTATCTACTCTCTGGACCCCAATATGGAAGCCAACTGTGTCTGAGCCTCCAATCCCAATCTTCGACTGAATGCCACACTACTCTTCTGCAGATTTACACTCTGCCCTAAGGCAATTCATATTTGTATAATATATTCCTGTAATGTGGACACTCCAGCTCGTTAGTTGAACCAAAAAGAAAGCAGCTATCGGCAAATAACTAGTGTAACACAGGGGCTTGTGGTGCGATCTTTTGACCCTAGATACACCGAGTCTCAATGTTATGCTGGATTAAAGAAGATAGACCTTCCGCACATAAGATAAACAAGTAGGGAGATAAAGGATCCCCTTGCCGGATACGTCTTGTAGGACGAACAAACCTGCATACTGCTTCATTGACCAAAAAGGAATAACTTACCGATGAGACTCTAGCCATAATTACTTCTACTCATCCAACCTCAAACCCTACCTTGAATAGCATATTAGGCAAGAACTCTCATTCCAACCTACCATCTGCTTTGCTAATGTCCAACTTCAAAGAGAAAAATGAGTCTTGTCAACAATCCTTATATACAAAGTGTGTCACCTCTATCGCAACCAAAGTATTATCTGAGACTACCCGACCAGGTACGAAAGCATTTTGCAATGGTGAGACCACAACATTTAGTAAAACCTTCAAACGATTGGCCAACACTTTAGAACATATACGATACAAGACATTACATAGAGCTATAGGGCGCAGGTCTTCATATCTTTCGGATTCTCCACTAGAAATAAGAGTGATATGAGTAAAGTTCACCGCTCTGGTAAAACACCCGTTGTGAGAAAAGATTTGACTACGACACACGTATCGGGTCCAACAATATGCCAATACTTTTGGAAGAAAAAGGGAGACATTTCATCCAGTCCTGGTACTTTAGAAGGTTGTATTTGAAAAGTAGCTCGTTTAACATCCTCATCTATGTAACTAGCAAGAAGTTCACCATTCATCTTTGTCACCATTCATCTTTGTTCTTACTTTAGGCTGGACATTGTTTAGAGTAACCTTCATAGTCCATTGACACCCTGAGATGAAAACATATCTTTGTAATAATCAGTCACCACTGCCTCAATATCTTTAATATCTGACGCCCACTGACCAGCAGCAGTGTATAATCCTTTGATAGTATTTTTTGCCACCGGTTAGATGTCTTCATGTGAAAGTAAGTTGTGTTACGCTCCCCAGCCTTTAACCACAAAGCCTTTGAGCGTTGAACCCAGAATGATTCTTCTTGTGTTAAGAGGTCGTGAAACTTCTCGATTACGAGTTTTTTCTCCTCAATCTGAGCAGGGCCGAATGGAGCACTAAGAAGATCCTCAAGCCGAGCTCGGATCTATATCATATCTCTTCTAGAACATAATGGTAGGCTTCTGCCAAGCCATCAATTCCTTCCCTGTATGCTTGATTCTTTGAACCGTACTACTAACTGGGTCTTCAGTTGATGTTATCCATCCATGCTTCACAACTTCTTGACACTCTGCATGAGATGCCCAATGGGGATCAAACCTAAACCTTCTTTTCTGTTTCTGGACCAGAACCCTAGTTTTACAAATCTCTACCAACAATGGACAATGATCCGATGTACTTGGAACTAGATGTGTAGTTGAGGATTTCAAAAACATTCCATGTAATACATTCCACATAGTCTGATCCAGTCGCTCTTTATTTTGGTGATCTGACCACGTAGAAAGGTCACCCCTGAGACCCATGTCCACTACAACAACATCAACATGGCGAGGGGAGTAGTTTATCACATGAACTGGCACTTTGTTCATCCATAACATAGCCACCCCTGGCGTTTCCTCAGTTCGATCATACCCCAAACAATTATCGAACCCAACCCTAATTCTCAATGATTCTAGTTGTCTCTGATCTCATAGGGTTTCAGAAAGAAAAAGGATCTTTGGCTTCGCTGCCGAATTAAAACCACCAGGGCTCGTCTATAGGTTGTTTTTCACTACCTCATCACTAGGAACTTGTTTTTCAGGTTGTGTGACCTCAGGAGCTTCATGTTGTTGTCGTTTCTCCTTATAACTTGCCTTAGTTACGACTTTATTGGCCAACTCTTCAAATCTTGCAAACTACTGATCTTTTCTTACAAGACTTTCAGGCTCTGCTGCTTACCTATTCTTTTACATCACCTCTTCATTAAAGATGATATTTCAACTCCTCACAACTTTCTTGCTTTGCATATCCTAAAATATATAACCAACTCATCACCGCCATAGCCTATAAATATGGACTTTCGAGACTTAGGATCCAACTTGCTTCTTGCACCGGACTCAATGTGAACATACTCATGCAACCAAAAACTCTCAAATGTGATAGACTTATCTCTTTTCCGCTTCATTTTTCCTCATGTAGCATATGATTTACAGGTACTGACGGTCCACGATTAATTAAATAAGCAGCAGTATTAACCACATCAGCCAAAACAAAACTGACAAACCTGCGTGTATCCTCATGCTCGTTGCATGCTCATTAAGAGTCTTATTCATGCGTTTAGCCACTCCATTCTGCTGTGGAGTTCCATGAATTATCTTCTCCATCCTAATCCCATTATCTGCACAATATTCTTTGAAATCATTACTACAGCATTCTCCTCCATTGTCTGACCTCAGACACTTGATTTTCAGTCTAGTCTCATTCTCTATGATCATCTTCCACTTCTTGAAAGTACAAAAAACTTCACATTTATATTTCATGAAGTAAACTCA